>CM077160.1:147201598-147326741 GCA_039583875.1 Platanthera guangdongensis | reverse complement strand
CCAGGGCACATACATATCTCTCTACTTAATAGTGTATGAGAGAGTATGTACATGGAAGATCCAATGGATCACAGTTGTTCAAGTCGACTACTCCCATGAATTTTGCGATGAAGCCATGGTTTGAGATCCTAGGAGAGATAGTGGGTGGCAATCTCTCCTCTGTTGGGTGGAATCTAAATCCTGGTGGTAAGAGGTAGCTTGTATTGTCCTCAAGGGACATGAATGCATTCTTTGGGAGAGAAAGATGACACTACAACAAACTGTACATTTAATAAAGAACATATTGTAACAAAATAATTTTTTTTACTAATAATTACATTTTGTAACAAAAATTTGTCTTCGTTGTAAAGTATAGCTCTGCAAGTTCACCCATCACATAAAGATTTATCTATTCTATTTATCATACTTATAACAGGTTTTATCTACTTATATATCTATTACAGATAAGTTGCGGCTGATTATTATATCACAGCTTAAGCATGCATTGGGCTAAAATTACATAGGCCCACAAGCATTCACAGAAAGCCCATTTACACCAATACCCATATACGAGTTTACATTTGCACATTGTATTTAAAGCATTCATCCCATTACATAAGATTAATTATTTCTATCATTCCCCTTGTAAGCTCTAGGGTTTTTAGGTGAATGCGAGATCGTAAGTCTTCAAATCGCCCTTGTGCAAGCGGTTTTGCCATGAGATCGGCTAATTGATCTTCGGATTTGCAATAAATACAGTGTGCAAATAGTTAATCTCTGTTACACAGATTAACTATTTCTATCATCGTTACAAAAGATTACTTTTTGTTGCATGTATTTTATATTTCATTACATTAACTAATATTTTGTTACTATAAATGTAAGCATTTGTAACAAGACTAATTTTAAGTTACAAACAAAAATATTCTGATAATAAGTAGCAATTGTAACAATACCTTTAAAGTATTTGTGGCAAATATAATTTATTTACTATTAGAAATATTTTGTACCCAAAGTTTTGTCAAGATAAATATATTAAATTTAAAAGTTATTGAAAGTATGCCACTTTTTTTAATATAATTTCAGAATAAAAATAAAGATTGTATATAATAATTTTAAATTAGTTAATGACTTTTCTTATCTCTTTAAACATAAAATATAATAACATAATTGCTAATTATGTCCCCAAACCTACTTGCACATACGATTTCACCATTTTCTCCATCGACTTTGCTACGTTATCATGTTATCTCATTGACATTGTCACTTTTTAATCAAGAAAATGTGTTTCGATCTAGTCATTCCTCCTCTTCATGTATTGAACTCTAGAATGCATCTCCCTTTTGTGTTTTACGCATTGCTAATTGAGAAGTCTACACAACACAGGCTGATGGGTCTAAGAAATTGCCAAGATCAAAATGCATAAGAAATCCCGACTTGTATCAAGATACCAACATCAGTTCAAGCAGAATTATTGATGTATGGGAATCTATCGATCGAAGAGGGTCTCGTGTCGTAAGTAGATTTTTGTTTAAGCGAGCCAAATTAAGGGTACATCCAAGCATCAAAATATTTTATTCAAATAACTACTTAATGCACTTTGTAGATTACAATAACTCTCTCGGCAACCGATCTACCAATTAAGACGCCGGGATAATCTAAATCTTTGTTAAGTTTGCGAATCAACATTAATATGGTGAGTAATTTGTTGGACACACTTGTAGTACTTTGGTTATAATCTACTTGCAATACTGTCTTGTTTGCTTGTTATTTTACCCTAAACCTAAGCACCTTTTCATATTTCTTGTTTCCTTGATCTTTTTTTTTCTTTTGGGATAACACAGATCCATCGACACCGTGAAAATGCAATGACACAGTACTAATGAGAAAACTAATGCCCATGAGCAACGATTGTGCAACGACAAAGACGGGAGGAGAGTTTACACAAAATGTTCTTATAAATAAATTATTTCAAAAGTTAGATAGTTTTACTTTTTACAAGATGAAATCAAAAGAAACTTTTTATAAAAAGGAGCTGCACAGTTCAACAACTTGAAGCGCTCAAGTCTTTGTGCTCTTCTCCAATTGAAAGATTCAAAAGCCCCCCAGCAACCTCTTCAGCAACAATCTACTATTACTTTTGCAACTTTAGCATTAACTGACAGGTTAGCTACAGCCTACAAAATCCAAGATTGGCATTCAATAAACACAACAAAATAAAGGCATGAAGTCATCAATTCTTGAGAAATTTCAATTCATCAAAACTCTATCTTTGCAGCTTTAATTTGTAACCCCTCCCTGCAAGGCCTAGCAAGGTCCAAAAGCAATGAAATTCCACTAGAAGTTGTTATTATTCATTATCAATCATTGCTCAACACCTTTGTTAAGAAGTGAGAAGATCTCCATTTAGTTATATATTAGCAATAATCATTACCAAGTGAATTGATTCATCAGTACTCAATAAAAAATAATTTTTTTTAATGAACAGATTACAGATGACATATTATTATTTATAGGCCAATGTCAAACAGTTGAAGAATATATATACCTAGACCAATGCTTGCATGCAAAGTGCTCACAGTTTTCCTTCTTCTAAGTGTATCAGTAAATCTTTCTTGTGGTTTATGAAAGTATGAATTAGAGAATTTGATAAATGGAAAACAGTGAGAATAAGAACTGTGGTAAAAGACACATTCGAAGCATTCGGATAATATTTCAAGTAAAGTTGTTCTTTTGCATGATTTAGAGAACTTAAAATATTATGAGAATTCATTGCAAAGCATTTTTTTCAACATATCTTTTCCGATTCATTGTGGTTGGTGACGATTCTTCAATTCTTCCCATAATTCACAAAAAGGATAAATTAAAACAATGGTCAACATTTGCATAGGCTATCTACTCATCTCCTTTTCACACTCTAATATTGTGATAACCATTCAACCTACTCGCATCATTATCATATCAACACGTCATCAAATCGAAGAATGGGACACCATACAAAGTTGATCCATGGGATTATGCTTTGGAGAACTCTCATGCAATGAACCTTTCTATAGCCTGCTTAAAATTTACCTTTTCTATTCTCATATCCCATTAGACATCATTTATATAACATCACTACGGAAAAATTTTATCATTAGCTCTAAACTATCGAACAATAAACATTATAACTTTGACATAGCGAGGTTTGGTTTTGTTGATTTTCTAATGCAATACAACTAACTATATAATAAACAACATCATATTGATGATATTGTTCATGACGATTTCATGCAACATATTCAATCAACATATCTTTTGATATTGAATGATCTTTAGCTTCTTTTTAATCAACAAATTAACCCAAAAAGGATTCATGTAATTGATCATTATATTTAGAAACCCAAGTATATTTTAGTAATGTTCATTTTGAAAGATTGATCAACCCCTAATCCAAGAGTTGTTTGTTTTCCTTTTTAGATTTTATCAAATCTTAGTACCAAAATGTCTAAAGATTTGTTGGAATGCATATGACTACAAGGGATCGCGAAAAAATATATCAAATAACAAGGTTTAGTGATAGGATGAGTCATATTTATGCAGTTGAACAAGCTAAAAAAATTAAAAATAAGAACAAGTAGGAATGATACGACCTCTGGCGAGAGCAGGCTGAAGGAATCAAGTTTGACGAAGGCAAGAGTGTGCACGTTTACGGGAGACCAAAGGGATCAAGTGTAGCTAGGTCCCAGAATGCGAGAGAGCACACCGCCGACGATGATATGACCTATGGAGAGTAGGTCGTCATCGATTTGAGATCTAACTACAAATGAAAGGCGCTTTTGTCGCAGTTCCTGCGATAGATGGCTGGGAGATAATTAAGGAGGCATTAATGTGAAATAAACCCTAGACCAGCTTATTATAAGCATTTTGTGATGTTTAATTGGTTTATAAAAGTGTCGATGATTCAATACTTAAGATTTTTGCGACATTTTCTAAATAAATACACTGTGAAACTTAACAAACAACGACAGTTTTTAAATGCCGCGTAAAAAGTGTTGCAATAAGTCTGATTTGTTGTAGTGTCGTTGCTACTTTAATCTTCTATTTGAGAAAACAGTATCCGTCTATGCTCAATACCATATAATTCTTCCAGCGAGACCTTCAGATTTTGTGCGCGTTTGAGTGGAATTTCCTGCATCGTTTAGATCTCTAAACATCATATCTTGTAAGATCTCTCTAATTTCGTGGTTGATTTATCAAATCATGAACTAATTCCCTATGTTTTATATATTGAAAGTACTTTGTTCTATTTTGATGTGATATCTATTTTTATTTTGGTTTATGAGAATTTTGGTATGATTTATTTATTGAGTTTTTGATCTTAATGGTAAAACTTTTGAATTATATTTTCATTCTATTCTCCGCTTCGAGATTCGAGAGATGAGACATGTGAGAATATGAACGTAAGTTATTTTACTACGCGGCGAGATTCGAGAGATGAGTTGTGTAAATCTTTAACCAAAGTTTTTGGCCCGTTTTACCGCGCTTCGAGATTCGAGAGAGAAGAGGCGTAAGTGTAGCATCGACTCAATATAGCATAGAAGGGAGAAAGAGACTTCACATATACGTTAACAACTTTGATTTTTATTATTATTCATATTTTTCGTTTCGTCTGAGTTAGAGATGACAAGGGAACGTGAGATAAAGTGATTTCCGATATCGAAAGATACAGATCTTTGGCTTAATTATTTCAGGAAAGCGCACTAAGTTTTTACATAAATATCTTTTATTGATTCATCATAATAGACTTTGAAAATAAAAAACAAGACCGTTTTCTCATCATTTGATAAAAAGTAATTTTAGCAAGTCGTTAATTTTTCTTAGATTTTTAATTTGTTTTCAAAATCCTTTTAAATTGATTTACTTGAATTTAAATAAGAGATTAGATAGTATTTGCGGGCTTTAAATTAATCACCTTTTCATGGAAACAATCTTTATTCATTCTATATTACTTGATCTGACACGTGCACTAGCGTAATTTACGTATATCTATTTCGAACGTATCATCTCCCGCGTTGGTTTTTTCCACTCTCACTAGTATCTCCTCCCCCCACCCACCTCTTCTTCTTCCTCTTCTTCGTCTTCCTCAACCAACAACTTCCTGGGATAGTGGAGCTTCAAACAGCTTTGAAAGAAGGAGCTTCGAACAATTTCTAGGGGTGGAGCTTCCTCCACTTTTTCAATCCCGCGCCTCCTCCACTTCAACTTCCTCTAGTTTTGATGAATTCAAGCCCGGGAATTTAACTCCAATACTATTTTTAATTTTAAATTCATCGGTTTTTGAATTTGTCGAACACGTTAATTCAAATTTAAACCATTCACGATTCCGTAAAGTTTTGTTTTGATGAATTCCAATTCCCTAAAATTGAAATTGTTACTCCCTAAAACCTTGAAAAAGGTTTTAAAAAAAATGTTATTTGCTGCATTTAAAAATTATTGAAATTGAGTATGAGGTCGTGTTTGGGGGAACTTATTTTCACCGGTTAAGCGGTTATGACCGCATGAACCGGACCTTAATTAAGTCCCGATTCATGCGGTCATAACCGGCTTGACCGGTGAAAATAAGTCCCCCCAAACGGAGCCTTAGTTCCTTTAAAACCGCCGGTATAGCCCTCTCAAGTGATGTAAAATCATGAGACTCGTAGCTTGCGAAACCGCAAAACCAAGAGAGGGGAGTTGTAAGAGTCCTCAGCAATGACTTGCCATCAAAGATCAGATGAATAGGCAGCATAGGAGAAGTCCATTCCAACCAGAGCTTCAACTTTTTTTTAATACTATTTTTAATAAATAAATTTTGAGTTACGAATAAATATACTGGACTGGAGTGCCTAAAAATTGTTCAACTACACATAATCTTTGATTATGAATTGTCATTTTTTAATTTCGCGTAACTTTTTCTATTTTTTATCTTTGATTTATTATTTTCTTACTGGTTAAAATATATATAAAAAAAGCAATATTTTAACTAGTGAAGCAGATGCGTCATGTTGATTTAATTAGTCCCACGTCGCCAATAATGAAAATAGTTCTCGCCTTTTTAAGGATTCCTGCCCCGGATTGAACAGTTGTCAATTTCTGAATAGAGCAACACGGTAGGTTTACCGAGGAAAGTCCCCGGGCCCTTTCCGCAGAAATGCGGGCCCATTAATGGGCTACGTTCATAATTGCCTTTGAAGGCTGAGACACGGGTGAAGCCCATGATAACGTGATTATGAATACTTTATGGCCGTTGTACACAGTAATTCGCTCGCCTTTAATTAATATCGGTTACTAAACGGGGCTTATTTCAGAAATATTGGCATCTTTTTAATAATATCGGACAATTTTTTTAATTTATTATTTTACATATCTAAAAAAGTTTATATTAACAAACCAACATTCTCCCTCTTTTGAAGTTTTTAGGGGTGTTTTTGGGGCTTATTTCAGAAATATTGGCATCTTTTTAATAATTTAAGCGGACATTAATTTTTTAAATTTATTATTTTACATATCTAAAAAAGTTTATATTAACAAATCAACACTCCCCCTCTTTTGAAGTTTTTAGGTGTGTTTTTTCTACCTAGATTTAACTGTGATCAAATATAGCCGTATGATCTGACATTTTATGACGGAGTTGTTTTATCGGAATACAGCAGTATTCCATTGTCAGTATTGTCAAATATGATATTACTTTGATCAATCACGTTTTTTGCAGAAACCAACGATTTGATGCGCCCAAGCACCATTCTTAGGTGGTAGAAACAGACCGAAGAATTTCCCTCATCTCTTGACTGCAATTGAGATGGAAGGGAAAAATACTTTTTTGTGAAACCTTCATTTTTCAATTTTACTTATCTTTATTAAAACGAGCATCTTCGCACGGGCTACGCCCGTGCTCGATGCTCTCGGGCGGCCTTCGGCCGCATCAGGCGGGCTTCGCCCGCTTGCACATGATATTTTCCTGTTTGCACCCAGGATTCAATTGCGCCTGATCCTGTGGGCGGCCTCTGGTAGCAAAGAGGTTTCACGTGCTTCAACACAATTGAAAGTCTCGGTGCCACAAATGGAAATCGATGCAACTCGGCGCATGACGCCTGCACACGGTATTCGCCTGCTTGCACCTAGGCTTTGACTGTGCCTGATCCTATGGGCGGCCTCTGGCCGCAAAGAATCGTCACGCGCTTCAACACAATTGAAAGTCTCGGTGCCACAAATGTCAATTGTTGCAACTCGGCGCAGCTCGCCTGCACACGGTATTTGTTTGCTTGTACCCAGGATTTGACTGCGCCTGATCCTCCGGGCGGCCTCCGCCCGCAAAGAATCGCCATGCGCTTCAACACAATTCAAAGTTTCGGTCGCACAAACGTCAATCGCTGCAACTCAGCATGTATATATGTATGACTTTTTAGAGCGGGGTGTGGCCGCCTTCGGTGAGCATAGACTGGCCCAGTCGGGCTGCCGTTGACTGTGTAATTTAATTTTTCATATTTAAATATTTCTCAATTTATAATGTAATAAGGTGTAATCAATATCAGAAGTTGTAACTGGTTAATTGAAATGTACACATAAAATATATGTTCATTATTTTAAAAACACATTCAATGATGATCATATAAAGCATCATATTTATCATAATTAATCAAGTAGCGATGACGAGAGATATATACAATGAAATGTTATTACAACATGTATTCTGGTGTTCAATGAGCACAGAAGATACTGGTAGGAGCATGTTGGAATAATGGAGAAACGTTAATAATCAGCACAAACATAAGAACATGAGGGAAAAAATAAAATTTCCACATACAAATTAATAACAGTAGGGTATTACAACTTGACAGAACAACTCAAATTGTGGAGGATGCACAGTTGATGGCCTATGGTTGAAGATCACAGAGAGTTGACGATTCTTTAACCATAGTAAATGGTACGTGCATATGTAGTTGGAAACTCTCAGCAGTAACAGCAGTGGTTGATGGCATATCCTATTCAGTGGCCTTCGGAGATTCTGCATTGGTGGAACATGTACAGTGATATCAGGTAGTAGCAAACATTGATCGAGTTATGGTAGTAATGTTCGTCATGTAATGCATATTATTTTGTATGTGTTGCCTTCTAATCATTGTGAATACATAGTTCCAGTCTTCCTGTGGTGTTAGACCTGCCGGCACAGCTGGGATACGTAGTCGAAAACCCGGAATTTCATTTCGTGGATGATCTGACCAACGGGTTGTGGTTGGCGGGTAAAGCTCATCATAGTAGTTGTCATCAGAGACAGATGTAGTGGTGTTGTTGTCAGGGTTAACTGCGGAACACATGTTATAGGCTCACTTTCAAATTTTTATGATAGTAAAGATATATACGTGAATAGTAGTAATCACTTACTGGGTTGCACGGCAGAACGATTATGTAATTGTAGCTGCTGATCTGATGAGTTGTTGTTTTTCATCTGCACATTGTTCACAGTTATAAAAAAATAATCAATGAATGTGAAATGAGTGTGTATTTTATAACATATATGAGAGAATGATTGTCTTGTTTAATGAGTAAATAAAGAATATTTATTACAATAAGGGAAGGTATGTTTTCTGATCGGAGTATTTAACTCGGAAGGTGTATTTGCAAGATTGCTGTTGTTTGTGCTGAAACTTGATGTAGTTGTATTTATTATGTCGAGTGACATTATCCATCAGTGCACACTGACATTGTTCTGCGGAAGAAGTTGTAAAATGTACGATAAACTCATATTGATTGTATACAGCAAAATGAATTGTATGTAATGACTCGCTATGTACCTGTAGGTGTGTTTGCATGAGAAGTTTTTTGAACACAACATTTTTTGTGTACATACCCTGGTGAGAAGGCAGTGATCCTTTTTTAATTAGTAGTGTAGTACTTGATGAAGACATTCCTCTTGATAGAGCGACATATAGTTGACCGTGAGTAAAAACATGACCGGGTAAGTAGATTCCTATTTTGTTCATAGTTTGTCCCTGTGATTTATTGATTGTCAGTGCAAAACTAAGACGAACTGGAAATTGCTTGCGCGTGAGTTCAAAAGGCATCTTTGAATCTTCAGGATTCTTCAAAGGTATACACGGAAGAAATACTGTTTTCCCTTTTTGTTCTCCAGTAAGAATTTCAGCCTCAATAATATTTTTGCTGAACTGACGACACAGAAGACGTGAACCATTGCACAGACCTGTTGTGGCATTGAGATTTCGCAGTAGCATAATAGGCACACCCTTTTTTAAAGACAGTTTGTGCGGGGGGAGATTTCCTGGTGATAAACTGTTCAAAAACTCTTGTGGATATAAATTGTATCTGTCATCATTCACAGAGTCAAATGAGTAGTAGGTGACATCTTCTCCTGGAAATAGTGCTAGGCATTTATTGTTTAAATGATTGACATCTTCATTTAGCGGAGTTAGCAAAACTCTATTTTCAAGATAATCTGAGCAGTGCATATGCGTATTGATGTCAGAGAATACTGAATTAATTAACATATCTATTGAATGTTCCCCTTCCCAAGAAGTAGTCATAGCATTTGAGATTCTGATCATTTCATCTTCAATAGTCATTTCGTCACCATCACCAACGCATAGTAAGAAATTAGAGAAGTCATGATCAGAGGAAGCTCTCATATTTTCTGTTAAGGGAAGCACTCTTACAATTGACCACAAAGATGATTTGACAATGCTTGTGCTGATAATTTGAGACTTAGTTCCATTAATAACAACCGGTGCTATTTGACAAAAATCTCTGCCCATTATCATTATTTTACCACCGAAAGGTTCATTTATTCCAAGAACATCTCTCATTGAGCGATCGACTGCTTGAAATGCATGTCGATGTGTCATTGGAGCTTCATCCCAAATGATGGCCGAGCAGCGGTCCAGCAATTTATGCATATCAGATAGTTTTCCAAAATTACAGAACGATGTAGCGTGTGCTTGTATGGGAATTTTAAAGCGTAAATGTGCAGTCGTACCACCCGGAAGAAGAGTGGCTGCAATTCCAGATGAAGCTGTAGCTATAATAATGTGGTCAATGCTTCACATATTTGCAAGAAAACAACGATATAAAAATATTTTACCACTGCCTCCAGGTCCATCAACAAAGAAAAGAGAACATGTATTATGATGTATTGCTTCAGTAATGACGTAATATGCATTACGTTGATAAACATTAAGTAATGCAATGGAATTTAAGTCAGATTTTGATATAGCAATTGATATTTCATGTTCTATTAAGTTTGAATAACCAATCATGTCGTCAAACAAAGAGTTGATTTGTGGGAGATCAAAATCAGTTATACTCTTACTATGTTGTTGAAGAATATAATTGATTTCATGAAGAAGTTTATTTGTGACGTAGATATCATTCATAAAACGTGGTATGCTGTAATCTTCAGTCATGGAGGAGTAGTTGGCATTCCACATTTCTCTGACATTAGTCGGTTGGCAATACATCAGAATAGTTGTGAAAAGAGTACGTAGTGCTGAAGGCATTCTAAATTGGCGAGCTTCATGTAAGCAATCGTGGAGACTATTGTCTCTTTCAACCAGACTGTACTGTTCAGCAACTTGTTTGAAAGTGGAGTAGTGAATACCATTTACTGTTAGAAGATAATCAAATGATTTTGGCGCTGGAACATGGTTTAATAGAAGACGTAAATAAAACCTCTCGCCTTTTGTATGATGGACAGAGTAAATTCGTCCAATAACTTATTGTTTTGTTTTTCGTTTAGTCCATGCTTTTGAAGTGGAGTTCCATCTGTAGTGTTTAGGAAAGTCTCTATAGAAGTAATGGTGGGATTCTTGGTCGTCATTGTACACGGTGAAGAATTCGGTGAGCATTGTCATTGAATTGCGCTCGTTTGACAGAACATCAGAAACAGATTCGTGGATGCGAAATTGTACTTGATGCTCGTTTGGCAAATGAACCTGTTAGTTATGAATTGTCAATATTTTGTAAGAAATGTTACCGTATGATGCAATCTCAAAAGAGAGTAATAATATCGTAATGTGAAATTTGTAAGCAGGTAATGTGAGGTTGAAACAATAACATGTAAACGAACGACTGACGGATATATTTAATTCATATGAAATTTGAATAATTTCCAGCAAGCCTCTTGAGGACATATCCAGCGCCCGTTAACATAATGAGAAAGTTCATCGTAGTTTGGAGTTGGTTGAACTTGAAACGAAATACAATCTGGGCCTTTGTGAATGTATTTGTATAAGTATTTGATACTTTTAATACTACTGCAAATTTCAGCATTAATGTGGTAGTCATATTTTATTAGAAGTCATGGATTGTAATGAACAATCCAACGATTGTCAATTGGAAAGTCTCCAGCGCGCCGTGAAATAATAGATTTGCCGTCATTGCGTCTGCGATATATTGGGTAAGAGTCTGTTCCTTGAATTGTATGCTCAACATAACACTTTGGATATCCTTTTTTGCAATCACCATGTTTCATGCAAGGAGCATTGTAATTAATGTTTCCACATAGTCTGTGTATCATATGTTGTACAACTGCATTGTATAGTTTTGGTTCGTTCGAAAGTGAAGGAAGTTCAGCACTAACAATCTGGTCGTAGTCATCTGGAGTGTTCAGTTTGTCATTTTCATCAAACATGACCAACATATGTACATGCGACAACCCTCTTTTCTGAAATTCAATAACGTGTACATGACTCATTGTTTTTCCCAAGACATGTTTATGGAATATATCTTTTTTTAATTTTTCGTATTTTGCACGGAAAACCTGAGTTACTAAATCAGGTCGGTCTTGTGCTCGCTGACCTGGGAGAAGTTCATTAGTAATCTCTCGCCACGCAGAATTACAGGTCATTGTCAAAAATATATCTGGTCTTCCGTAACGTTGCACAATCGCCATTGCATCTTGATATCTTTGATACATATCTCTAGGGCTTCCAACAAATGATGATGATAGTATAACACGGCGACCAACATTTTCTGTAGTATAAGCAAACAATATAAAGCGAAGTAGTGAGTACATTAAAAATAATATGCGTAAGAAGAACGTCGTACCGGTGTTATTTTTTACAACATTTAAACAGTCTTGGAGTCCGTTGTATAGTTCAGCGCGAATATTTTTTTGGTTGCTTTTTATCCAACGTAATTTTTGCGTTTCAACTTTAATGTAATTATCAACAACGTATTGCTGTAAAAGATGACATCCACGCAAAAGTAATGATTGAAGTGGTGAGCGAATCTGCATGGTTCCGACAGAAAATATTTAGTAGAGGAGAATGACACTGAAAATAGTACATGATTGAAAATAGTAGATGAAATACAGAACCTGCAGAATGTAGGAGTAGTAGTCACAACAGCTAACCTGAAGATTATTAAGGCCTTTATATTCAGCATGCCAACCATATGTTCCGCAAGGAAAAAACAATGGATATTGCATAGGATCATAATAGCCTGTATATTCTGGAACAGTTACAAAGCCTGTGTCGATGCTTTCTACCATAATATTTCGGTCGTTTGACTCCATATATTCTTCAGCACCAACAATTATAGCAGCAACTTGTGATGTCATTGGTAATGTATATTGAAGTTCTGCATATGATCGTTCTTTAATCAACAACTTGCAGTTTGAAATATCATGTCTTTGCGCAATTTGCCGAAACATTGCTACAAACGGGTTGTGCATATCTAAGATGGATGTTATTTTGTCAAGTAATTCATGGTGCAACTGTTCATTTTCTTGCAATCGGTAGTCAGTCTGATGATCACTATCATAAATAAATAACTGCAAATATCTTGGTCTTGTGTTTGCAGCAGGCAGTAAAGTTCCAATTTTGTGATATATAACACCATGAGCTCGAAATGTATACACTCCTTAATGATTGACTGCGACATTTTGATCCAGTTTAACACCCATGGAGGTAAAAGCAAAAACATGATTGTATGAGCGAACATTTGTTCTGAATCTTTGGTAATCGGCAGAGTGTTCGCTGAAAAGAATCTGTAGTTCCGGTGGTGTTGGTATAGGTGGCATGACTGTTCTTCCATTATTGCAGCACATAGTTTGTGTTTCACCCTCGAACAATTTTGATGCGCAGTAATGACACATATATGGTATTTGTAGTTGCAAATGTGTAATTCGTTGCGGTAAAGCAGAGATTCGAGCTATATTGTGGTATGGGGTCCGATAGCTTGTACTTAACATTCTGTGGGCATTTATGTCTACTTCATAATCTGTGCTTTGCTCATTGATTTTTTGCAGATGATGAGGTTGGGTTGTAGTAAAATCTGCGCGACACAGATCCGTATGGTGAAATGAAGCAGTGTAGAAAAGTATAAGAGATCAAGTAGAGGAGATGACATGGGAGAAAGATCAATTGTACCTGCTCTAATCATCGGTTCATGTTCGTTTGCAGTATGCACTACGCCGAACTGGTGAGATGTTGATGTAACATCTGTTGTTAATAATGTATCTTCTAGATTTGATGATGACACAGTGTATGGTCGATGTTGTAATGAAGTTGTGTCACATAAAGAGTATCTATGAATAACACCATTTTTCGCATGACTGACTTTATGAGTGAAAAATTATAAAAAAAAGGTTCACATGATTACGTTTTGAGTGCAAACAATATGTACAGATATAAAAGTAGGAAACCGTAGATGTTTACCCCATGTAACATTCCCACTATGATGGTCCTGTAGCAAGCTTGATTGGTTGAGGTGCAGCGGAGGTGGATGTTATAGTATAGCGTCTGAGTGTGTAGGAGTAGTCGAAATGTTTGATGATTGGAGTTGCAGAGGATGAATTTGTTGTCGTATAGGATGTGGCTGTAACGGCAGAGCAGTAGATACATGATGACGTTGTGCGGACATGCGTGATCTTCTTGCTTGTGCATTTACTCTGTTCTGTGCTCGCTGTGAGGACCGTTGCTCTTCAGTGAGCCGTGCTCGCCATTGTCGCAAACGATCTCGTGCTCGCTCTCGATGTATTTGACGTTCTTCTTCAGACATTTCGGATACTCTAACTCTCCGTGAAGACATTGTGTATATACAGTGTTTGCAAGTGGTGGTTTGGAGGAAAGTAACTGAAAATTAAAATACAAATTTTTTGTTGAGCATAACAAATAAAGTAGAATGACAAAGAGAGGTAGCTGTAATTTAGGTTGGAGTATGAGAAAGAGGTAATTGCATGCTAAATTGAATGGGCATAGCAATTACAAACTCATGGCTGGACAGACGTGGTTGCATCTAATATGTGTAATTGTAAGGAAAATGTAAATGTGAGGAACATTCAGTAAATTCGAATAAGATATGGATGAGAGCGTACGGTCAGAAGAAGTTGTGTGTATTGTGCATAAGTACTTTCAAATATAGTTTGACATGTACAATATTTAAAACTGTGAACTCGTTTATATATTTACAGCATAAACAACGTATTCAATATAAAGCAGATCTGTCAGAACAACTATATTTACATGTAAATGCGCTCATATTATATTATACTTCATATATTGTTGGTAGTATTCTGGGGTAACATCAAATAGGCGTAGCTCGTGGGCTGAGATAGTGTTTCCGTCAATTATTTGCCCATTTATCACAACTACAGCAGCCTCCATCGATGCCTCATCTGCAAAGATCACCTCTCCTGTCCCAGTTCGGTTTCCCATTGTGTCCACATCGGCCTTCAGTAATAAATAAATGTTAAGCAGGTTTGATTTTTAAAACAAATCGGCTGCAGTATGTTATGTTGCACTGTTCAGCAGTAGTCCTTACGCTGGCATGCAAAAAGCCTGATAAAGTTTGGAAAAGCGATCTTAATAAATCAGTGGCCGTAGCATGATTAAGGTTGCTAAGTAATACAACAAAGTAGTAGTAATCTCGCATATGTGGGGGTACATTGCTGTAGGAGTGAACAGAGTCTAATGTGGTTGACATGTTGTTTTCACGTGTCATGTTTGCTGAGGAATTGTGTTCAGTCATCACAGATGGGCGGGTGTCTAATTTATCTGATCACAAACGGCAAGATGAGATTAAATTACATAAAATTTCAAAGTTGACATAAGAAGTTGTTATTGTACAAAAAGGTCGAAACAATGATATTCAGAAATGAGGTGGAATACAATAGAGTAGTGGACTATACAATAGTGGAGTAGTGGAGAATATCATGAGTAAAGCAACAACATAGCAAAGTAGTGGACAATAACTATAATTGAACCACATTTTCTTATCATTTATGTATCACTTTTAAATACCTTTTTTTAGTTTCTACTCTACGTATAACTGAGCTTATAATCTACCGAACTGACAGTTTCCGGGCACATACACTGAGTGTAATTGGAACAGATGTCTTTATCATTTATGTATGCGTTTTGAATACATTTTGTGATCTCATAATCTACATATACCTGATATTATAATCTGCGGAACAAACTTCTCTTTTCAATGACTTATGGAAATAGATATACAGAACACAGTCACAGAGTATAGTGCAAGCGGATCCGGATAGTAGTACGCACGGTCAGCAGAAGCTAAAGAATGAAGTAATTTTTGGGAACTTAGCAGGTACATGGGGTGTCATTGAGAGTGATCATCAACTCAATGAGGATTTATTGGAAGTAGTGGAGTAATATGATTTGTGTAGGTGAGGGCGAAAGTGCGGGAACGGTAGTTCATGGCAAGGGCATTTACGGCACATTAACCAGTTATTGCGATCACAAAAATGTGAAAACATAAACACGTAAATTTTCGATACTGTGTCGGGAGAGTAAAATTTGTGGGGCAAATCAATTACGGCACATTCAACAGTTATTGCGATCACAAAAGAGTTTCTTGTGAACAACGTCTGAATGTAACACTATTTGAAGGTCTTAAATCCACGAAATAAATTGTCAAGGAAGTCATGGGTAAGATGCAGTGTTTGTTTAGGCAACTTTTAAGAAAGATTTCGTATGTTCTAGAAGACGCCGACCCAAACGGCTGCAGCTTGTATTTATAATTTTCTTAGAATTGTTTAATGATGTGGGCAAGCAAGTCGTGGGTAGTTTGGATTTGCTGAACAAACTCAACAATCATGAACTTTAATTCCTAGCAAAACTATAAGGGCGCAATGAGTTACATGCAGTTATTACTATAGTTGAAAATGAAATATTAAATAAATGATCATAGAAGCGTTCAAGATGAGCAAACATGAAACTAATCATTCATATAGGAGGTTCATGTGAAATATATATTCATAGAAGTAAGGCATGCACCCGCGTTTGCATGGAAGTGGAGGTAAACATATATAAAATTTTTCCAAAACTGAGCAGCACACAAAAAATATATGCGACAATGGCGAAGTGGATGCAATAGTTTGAGGAATCAAGGGAGAAACAGTGCGTAAATCGAAGTAGGAAACTAAAACGAAATCAAATTACCTAAATCGAAGAACCTCCGGACGATTATCGCTGACAGGAGATCACCTGGAAAAAAAAATCATATTAGCCAAGCAAACATATATAAAATTTTTCCAAAATCGAGCAGTACACACAAAATATATGTGACAATGGCGAAGTGGATTACATATTCATATAAGCCTGAATGCTTCTCATTCCTGGTTTCGTTTGGCGCATGGCAGTGGCGGTCGTGAACGTATAACATTTACATTCAATTATGTGTCATGTCTATAGTGTTTTTTTCCAACTAAAGTATAAATATTTATGCACGTACTGTACGCAGTTTTTGCTATTCTTTTTGGTCAGTCAAATGGATTCCTGGCATTTTCGAATTCTCTCTGCAGTTGGCAGAGAGGTGACAGCTGCAAACTCTTTTGGAGCTAAGCGCAAGGGAATGCATTTGGCTTTAAACTTATCTTCTCATCTTCCACAATTTCTACATAATGTGAGGAAAAAGATCCAGCAAACAATAGGAATTTCTGCATAATGTGAGGAAAAAGATCCAGCAAACAATAGGAAGAAGTGACAAACAGTTAGCTATCTCTCTAAACTTTGCCAAATCCCACTCAACTCATGAAATCATGGTTCCTACAATCTCTGACTCCTTTAATTTCAAAATATTAGGGGTTGTTTGATTTGCAAACACTGTAATGTTATGTCAGGTAATTCAAAGATGTTGGATCATAAATCTTTGTTTTCTTTGAAAATGATGCATCTTAAAAATTAAAACAGTCACATATACAATCCATTCACTCGACATCTAATAAATCGTCATTATTAAATTGAGTGAACTTCTTTGAACAACAGCAGTAAAACAAACACTAAATATTTGATGGATAACAATGATATCTAAAAAACAGTTTGCAGCTGAAATGGCAGCAACATTGACAGTAAACAAAAAAAACCCTCAATCAACAAATTCGATTCCGGCTTGAACTCAGTCCAGACGGACCCAACCAGATGTACTCAAATTCCATATGAGCATACACAATCATTTGCTGATTCTAATTTGATTCCATTTGTTCGAGAGCTCCACTTGATTTGTAGCCAGTAGGTAAGAAATTTCAACATGTTCTGAATGTTTTTTATTAATCCAAATTTTTATTGGGCATTTCTATAATTAACCATTGATTTAAGAGCCACAAATCCTTTTAAAGTGGTAAATGTAATGATGTATATTTTGAACAGAAACTGAGCAAAACAGCATTATCAATTTTGTAAACATGATTTCTATCTAGAATAAAATGAGAAATATGCATGCCGCTAACCCAAAACAAAAAATTTAAGAACAATTTGCAAATAATAAGTGAGAGAGACATCTTTCATTCAGTGTAAAACAAAAAATTTAAGAACAATTTGCAAATAATAAGTAAGGGAGCCATCTTTCATGCAGTTTTCAGTGTCTACTCTTAACATATGCCCTCCAGAATTCAGAATATATGCATTCATTGCACAACATGAAAATTCATACTGGTAAAATGAACACAAAAGAAAGTCCCACAAACAGTTTAAGGAAAAAGGAAGACAAAAATAATAAGAATTCGTCATTGGCGAATCAACACTGCAGAAAAAAAAGACAGGGATGAACCATAATACCATGGTAGTAAAACTGTAGAAGATAACCAAAATGGTGAAGAATACTTCCAAATTTTGCAGATCGAAGACACATTCAGATCAAAGTGTTACTTATTCCTGAGAAATTTAAATGAATAGTCAAGAAATACACTGGTTTGAGGCCGAACGTTAGTAGGGAAACAGCAGTAATCTTCCGCAATCATTGGCTTTTTTTCAGCTGATCCTTTATCCTTAGTCTCAATCGAAAAGGCAAGTAAACCAGGGCCCAATTTCCTTAAATCTTTTCAAAATAGAAGGATTACTTAAAAGCCTTCGATCTGATTTATATCCAGAGAGAGAGAGAGAGCGAGAGAGAGACCTGGAGCAGACGGAATGGAAGCGTCGGCAGCAGCAGCGGGAAGCGGGGGCGGCGGCAAAATTTGGAAGCGGCGGGGAAGCCTCCACAGAAGCAGCGCCGGGGCAGCCTGGGCAGCAGGTGGTCGGCCTAAAAATCTGGAAGAAGATGAGGAGTAGAAGAGAAAGCAGCAATCACTTAGGGTTGCATTTGTTCTTGCCGGCGAGGGAAGCTGTAGGCGGAGCGGCGGGGAAGCGGTAGATGCAGGGGAAGCGGCAGAGGGAGGGAAAAAACAGGGGGATGTGGAGAAGACGGAGAGGTTAGAGGGAGTTGAAACGGGCGATGCCTAAATCTGTGGAGGAGAAGCGGTGCAAGGCTATGTGTATATGGCGAGCGGGAGACGCGCATGAGCGGCGACGGGGCAGGCGTCGGGTCGGGAGACGAAGCGGGCGTGCGGTGCAGGGGCACGCGTCGGGGCAGGCAGCGGAAGCGGGATATGAGCGGCGGCGGGGCAGGCGTCAGGTCGGGAGACGAAGCGGGCGTGCGGAGGGCAAAAACGTCAATGTGAAAGTTACTGACGGGGGTTGGAACAGTTTCCTTAATCTAGTAGTATAGATATTCAAATTTTAAAATTTGTGTTTTTTTTAATTTTAAATAATTGTGTTTTCATATAGTTAAAATCTCATACATACAATAAAAATATGTTCTCTTCTCTACTCGTAAAATCTCGTGCACATTGTTGAAGCCAAATATGACCTCAACTGAAGTTCGAAGAAAAAGGGGTGCAGCCAAAACCTACTTCTCTCAAGTCTCAACCCTTGACTGGATTCAAAGGACCTAAGACTGACCCAATAGCCTCAGCAGGGAGGTCCCACCTCACACCCGGAAGATCTCTGAGAGCTTCCCCTCCAAAGCCAAAGCTGGGCTAGGAGCTTCTCAGAAAGCACTGAAATTTTGAGAGACAATGATAGCTTGCTTTCTAAGGAGCCCTTATGGGTCTATTTATAGCATTTTGCTGTCCTGAATTTACTGAAAAGCCCCTAGTTGGTCTGCCAATAGCCGAATCCCGCTGTTTTTCTGAGGGTACTGAAGTAATTTCTCCTGAGGGCAATTAGGACAATCTTCCTAAGGCCCTGGGCCCCACTCGGCGAGAGCTGTGCCGAGACCCTTCTGCCCAGGGCGTGGCGCGAACGTTCTCGCCCGGCGTAGGCGAGAACTCTTTGAGATATGAGCTTGGCTCGGGCGCAAGCGCTTCCGCGCAGGCCGCGCTCGACGATCTTGGCCTACGGTTCCTCATTCAACGATCAGGCGCAATCGTTCCCGCCTTCTTTAGGCGAGATCTTCCTTAGGGCGGGAACACTTCAGCTAACCCATCTGTGACCCTTGTGCCTCCTTGTCTGGCTCAGCGAATATGGGGTTGTACACAATCCCCGCTCTTTTTGAGCTAGCACCGCGCTCGAAAAGACATGTCCAACCCAAAATATTCGCTGAGCACGTGTCAACATCAGGGAATCTTTCGGTAGGCCGTACGGTGCCTATAAATATGTGTGCCGATAGACGGCCATAATACTTCCCTCGAGTCGTCATTCTCCCCCTGAGCTCTCGCCTTCTCTCGCTATGCCTTCCAAGCGTGCTGACAAACCGCTTCCGCAGGATCTGCAGGACCGCATTAACGCGACACAGGCGCGAGCTAGGGCTAACAGCGCCCTGGTTGCCCCATGGCTAGCGCGACAATCGTCGGCTGCTGAGCCTTCTCTGCCTAAGAAGAAGAAGAAGAAGAAGAAGGCGAAGGTGGTTCAGCGGGACCTGTCCCGCGAGAACAGGAGCCCGCCCACCCCGACCCCTAGTCGCGCGGACGGCCCCTCGCCGCGGAAGGTAAGCTCGATATACCAATTACTAAAAACCAGTTGTCCAGTTGTTTAACGTGATACCTCTCGCAGGAGACGGTTCCCGACGCTGCCGCGTCCCCGCGAGAACCCTTGGATCGACCCTCTAGCCGTCACGATGATCAACCGCGGGTTCTAGAGGTGGCCCCTCCACCTGACCCGAACATCGCAGGTAACGGTTCCCCTCTCGCCCTCAACTTAAATTTTTAAGTGCTGACCTGATTTCCCGCAGCGTCGGTTTCCGCACCTCCAGATCTCGCCACCCGGGAGAGCGGGGCGAGAGCTGCGAATCAGTCTGCCCATGCGGTTGATTCCTCTCTACCGGCGGGAGGAAACACTGCCGAGATCTCCGTGCAAAGTTTACCCCCCCCCCCCCCCGGAAAAGGAAAGCCAATCCACCTCCTCTTTGGAGCTGAGGGGGGGGGGGGGCTGGGCCTTCTCGCCTGCCGTTGACCGGGGGGCCTCGTCACTCTGAAGGTATACAGAAACTTTATCGCGGCTATCCTTTAGCTCCCGCTAAAATGGGGATTCTTTTGACAGGTGACATGGGCTCGCGGCTTGGCGCTGAGGTAGAGGAAGAAGAAGAAGAAGAAAGAGAGGGAGAAGATGGCGAGAGCTCTCCCTTCCCTTCGTCTGACGAGATGGAGGAGATCCTGACGGGTGCCGGGAGCGCGAAAAGACGGGGGAAGAAGGTCGTCGCCGTTCTGTCGAAGCTCGTCCGGCGAGAACGGGTCCGCGACCTTGCGGCCCAAGAGTTCCGCCTATCAGTGGAGAAGAGGCTAGAGACCTTGGAGCGGGATTACCTTATCGGCGAGATGGATCGGCCGGGGGGAGCTACCGCTGGATCCTCACCTGAGAGGTGCCTCGAGCGCATCCGGGATCTGTCCCGCCGGGTTGACCTGGGATGCAGCGTCCTGTCGTCCTACTTCAACCCGCAGGCGCCGCCCCGGACCAAGCTGCGGGACCGAGGAAAATGGCGGTGGGAGCAAGGAAAATGGCGCTGGGAGCCATACTGAAGAGCGAGACCTCCCCTCCTCTACCCCAGGCCTTCCCCTCTCTGATGTACCCTTATTTACTTGCAAAGAGTTGTAACTAATGATTCTACACTTTATCGCTTATTATTTGATCCCGTTCTCGCTGAGCGAGAGCAATAACTCGGTTTTAATATTTTTGTATGCGTATGAGTTATTTTCCCGGGTCCTTGGGCGGCGAGAGCCACCTCGTTTCCGCCTACCTTGCCCGTCGCATGACATCTCGCAACGTTTGCGCTAGTCACTTAATCAATCGGTCACTGTCAGACTCGGGCGGGAAAAACGAAGCGCCGCTGACCTAGGACGCGCCGGCTGTACCCCCGCCGCCTTTCTGAAAACAGCCATCATTACCACAATTTTCTATAAATAGGAGGCTCACCTACCACATTCATTTCTCCGATTCCAGTCTCTCTCCTCTCATGTTGCTCTCGCGGTTTCTCCAAAGCTCTCACCCGTCTCCGCCTTCTACTTCCGTTCTCGCGCCGTTCTCGCTCTTGCCCTCTTCTCGTAGATCTCATCTTCAAACTTTTTCGTGATGCCGGGCGGAAGTGAAGGACGATCCAATTGCGCGGAAGCTTTCTAAAAGCATCTTTTCCCTTCCTGCACCCTTTTCGTGGATGAGTTCAACCTGATCAAGTCTCAACACGTTCCCGCCGGCTTCACCGCGCGGAACCCGGGTAATCACGACAAGGTAAACTCCACCGGGGAGGGGGAGCTCGCCATCCCCATCGAACACTTCGAGGTGGGCTTCCGCCTCCCGCTGTGGCCTGAGATGCGGCAGGCCCTCCGATATTACGGGGTGGTTCCCGCGCAGCTGAACCCTAACTCAGTGGCGATTCTTATGGCATTCATATGTTATATGCGGTCCGAGAGGATCGAGTTTAGCTTGCCGATCTTCCGCAAGCTATTTACTTTCCGCGGGAAAGGAGGCGTGGTGTTCTTCTCCGGGCAACTGCTGAAGACGATCGGTCTCGCTAACAAGCATCATCACTGGGGCGAGAGGTTCATCTACGTTTCTGGCGACTTCGGGAACGTACCCCTTGCCCCCATCCAATTCGAGGATGCCGCCTATAAGCCTCCCTCCTTGGGCTCGCGCGAGAGCGCCCTCCTTGAGTTCTTCGGAACCAAGGACTTCGACGTCCTCTACCTCTGGCGAGACGTCGATTCTCTCTCCCCTGTACTACCGGGAGAAGGTAGGGTCTCGCCTTTATCTGTCTTTTACTTGTCTTTTCCAAGGTCGGGACTTATTGTCATTATTTTCGCAGGAGAGCGCGAGATCCCCCTACGCCAGCCTTTCGACGAGGCTCGCGCCGGAGGGAGTCAACCTCCTAAGGACCCGCTAGCTCTTGCGAAAGCCGCAGCTCAAGCCTGCCGAAAAGAGTCGGGTCCTCCTCCTTCAAGCGGTGCCGCGAAGCGAAAACCCGGTGCCCCCGCGCCTCAATCAATTAAGAGACCCAAGACGACGGATACCGAGAAGGGTAAGGCTGTTGTGGTGCCACCCACCCAACCTCTCCTCGCAGGCTGCTCCTTTGAGGAGGTCTTGCAGACCGTTAGCAAGATTGCCGCCTCCAGGGGCGGTCCCGAGACCTCTGCCGAGAACCCTCAGGCCCCTGGTGCCGCAGAGAGCGAGGGTGCCGCCGCCGGGACCTCCGGCCAGGCCCTGTCTGAAGAGGTGCCGCGTGGTCATCGCAACTTCGGTCTCGGCATGAGGTGCCTGGACGCGGAAAACAAGCCACTGCTACAGTGGGATCCCGATGCCAACAAGGTCTCGATCTCGTCCCTCCTGCCAAGCTGGGCAGAGCGAGACGAGGTCACCAGCGAGGCTTTCGCCCTAGGTTATTGCCTCTACAGCCGGGAGGACGCTAGCGTCTACGACAGGATGTCGACCCGGCTGCTGGCCTACGACTCCACCCGCGCCCTGATACGTGGGCTGGAGCTTGCGCACATGTGTGCCCGCTGGAGCATCACGATAGACCGCAACTTTCAGGACATGTTCAAGGCCAGGGACGATGCGGTGGCTCAGGCGGCCTCTCTGGCCAAGGAGCTGGCCGAGGCTCAGCAAATGTTATCCTCGCGCCAAGCGGAAGGGGTAAGCGAGACCTTTCACAATCACTTGTTCTCGCCTCCCTAACTCTTCTCTTATGCTAACCTTCCGCCGTTCAGGATTCCGCCCAAGCCGCACTTCGCGAGGAGCTGTCCCAGGCCCGATACGACAACGTTCTCCTGTGGGAGCAGATCGCGCGCCTCGAGGCGAGTGCAGCCCCTCCGTTGGACGAGAGATTGAAGAGCCAGTATTACTCGGCTTATGACATCGACAAGCTGCTCCAGGGGAATGCACAAGCCACAGTGAAGTTGACGCTGAAGACGCTGCGAGACGTCAACTGCTGGGACGGGAGGGGCAAAGACATCACTGCTCAACAGCTTGTTCCATGGCTCTTCGAGCCCATTCCAAAGCCCCCGGGCGCCCCTGATACCCCACCCTCGGACGTCCCGAAGTCCCCTGTGGCGGGTGGCGAGACCTCCGGGGAGAGCTCCGGCGAGAGCTCCAGCGGGAGCTCAAGCGGGAGCTCGGAGGGGTACAGCTTGTCTCCGTGATGGGTCCCCTCTTCTTTTTCTTTCCGCCTCTGCTCTTTTCTTCCGCCTTAATGTAAACGCGAGACGTTACTAGTTTGTTCTTTTAATATATTCAATGCAAATGTTTTTATTTGTAAATATCTCGCTCCGTTATTGCGAATGCGCCTGATGTAATTGTTGTGGTCGGATGTTGTCTGCACGCGCTTCCGTCGAGGCCCTTGGTCGTCTTAAGATAGCCTTCCCTAGAGATGGATCAGCGGGATCCTGCGCGAATCCTTAGGCGGGAACCTGCCGCGAACTGCCAGACGGAAGCGTGGCTCGCGCACCCTTGGGACGGAACCATGCTCTTTAGCCTGCATGAGTCCCTTCTGGACCGTCGCCTAACGATCCCGCTCATTTGTTTGAGAATGTTAAGAGTCTTCTTGGCGAAAACCCCCCCACTGCGAGATCTCTTTGACGGGGACTTCCCTGCCGAGATCTATCCCTGCCGAGACCTATCCTATCTCTTTCATTTTGTATTCCCAATGGGCCTCCTGCCTTGCCCAAACCAAACCAAACCTATCCCCCACAGGCGAGCCTACGGACCTGCCAGCTAGATGAGAGCCTGCGCAGCTGGTCTACCTGGGGCCGAGCCGAGCTCGGGGTGCCGACGAAGATCTCAAACCAACCAAACCTATCCCCCACAGGCGAGCCTACGGACCTGCCAGCTAGATGGGAGCCTGCGTAGCGGGTCTACCTGGGGCCGAGCCGAGCTCGGGGTGCCGATGAAGATCTCAAACCAACCAAACCTATCCCCCACAGGCGAGCCTATGGACCTGCCAGCTAGATGAGAGCCTGCGCAGCGGGTCTACCTGGGGCCAAGCCGAGCTCGGGGTGCCGATGAAGATCTCAAACCAACCAAACATATCCCCCACAGGCGAGCCTACGGACCTGCCAGCTAGATGAGAGCCTGCGCAGCGGGTCTACCTGGGGCCGAGCCGAGCTCGGGGTGCCGATGAAGATCTCAAACCATCCAAACCTATCCCCCACAGGCGAGCCTACGGACCTGCCAGCTAGATGAGAGCCTGCACAGCGGGTCTACCTGGGGCCGAGCCGAGCTCGGGGTGCCGATGAAGATCTCAAACCAACCAAACCTATCCCCCACAGGCGAGCCTACGGACCTGCCAGCTAGATGAGAGCCTGCGCAGCGGGTCTACCTGGGGCCAAGCCGAGCTCGGGGTGCCGATGAAGATCTCAAACCATCCAAACTTATCCCCCACAGGCGAGCCTACGGACCTGCCAGCTAGATGAGAGCCTGCGCAGCGGGTCTACCTGGGGCCGAGCCGAGCTCGGGGTGCCGATGAAGATCTCAAACCATCCAAACCTATCCCCCACAGGCGAGCCTACGGACCTGCCAGCTAGATGAGAGCCTGCGCAGCGGGTCTACCTGGGGCCGAGCCGAGCTCGGGGTGCCGATGAAGATCTCAAACCAACCAAACCTATCCCCCACAGGCGAGCCTACGGACCTGCCAGCTAGATGAGAGCCTGCGCAGCGGGTCTACCTGGGGCCAAGCTGAGCTCGGGGTGCCAATGAAGATCTCAAACCAACCAAACCTATCCCCCACAGGCGAGCCTACGGACCTGCCAGCTAGATAAGAGCCTGCGCAGCGGGTCTACCTGGGGCCGAGCCGAGCTCGGGGTGCCGATGAAGATCTCAAACCAACCAAACTTATCCCCCACAGGCGAGCCTACGGACCTGCCAGCTAGATGAGAGCATGCGCAGCGGGTCTACCTGGGGCCGAGCCGAGCTCGGGGTGCTACAAAACGAATGATCACGTTATATTATGAAAAACTTGGCAACAGTTAAGAAAAAGCCGCTCGATATAGTATAATAAATTTATTTTTGAAATGCATGGTTACATCCTTCCCCCCTCAGGGGTAGAAGCGTTTTAGATCATCACCACTCCAAGTGTGGCTTAGGGCTCTTCCCTCCACGTCCTGGAGGTAGTATCCCCCCGTTCCGAGGACTTCCTTCACAATGTATGGACCTTCCCAGTTCGGGTGGAGCTTACCCACAGGAGCCGACCTTCCTGCTGCGTCAACCTTTCTCAGCACCAGATCCCCTTCAGCGAACTGCTTGACCCTGACATGCTTATCAAAAAGCTTGGCCATCCGTCGCTTGATCTCTTCTTGCCTGATAGCCGCCACGTCTCGCAGTTCCTCCACCATATCTAACGAGAGGCGCTGCCCCTCTTCATTCTCCACCCTCCAAGCCTCGTCCTCTTCGCCCGCGGCTATGACTCGCGGGGACCGTACCTCGAACTCCACTGGTAGGACGGCTTCACACCCATGAGAGAGCTTGAAGGGGGTCTCACCGGTGGCCGTGTTCGGAGTCGTTCGTAGTGCCCACAGGACCGACGGGAGCTGCTCCACCCAATTCCCCTTTAAGTTCTCCACCTTTTTTCTTAGTAGGTTTACAATGATTTTGTTTGCTGCCTCCACTTGGCCGTTACTCCGAGGGTGATGGACGGAGGCAAACCGGAGATCTATCCCTAGTTGAGCGCAGAAGCTGATGAACTCCTCGCTGGCAAACTGGGGGCCGTTATCGGTCACTATTGCTTGGGGAAACTCATGTCTACAAATGATTTCCCCCCAGACGAAATTCCTTATGACCTGCGAGGTGACCTTGGCTAAGGCTTTAACCTCTAGCCACTTCGAGAAATAATCGACCATGACCAAGAGGAACCTCCTCTGCCCACTAGCCGGAGGAAAGGGTCCAACTAAGTCCATTCCCCAGATAGCGAATGGCCACGGCGCCGTGATACTCCGGAGCCTCTGAGCTGCCAAGAGCTGAAGGGGGGCGTAGAGCTGACAATTTTGACATCTCCTCGCAAATTCCATGACATCCTTCCTTAGGGTGGGCCAGAAGTACCCCTGTCTGACCACCCTTGCTTCCAGCGTCCTTCCTCCAGAGTGACTGTCGCACTCACCCGAGTGCACCTCCCTTAATATCTTCGGGATCTCTTCTTCGGTCACACATCTAGCTAGGAGCCCTGACAACATCTTACGATGCAGACCCCCCTCCATCATCAAGTAGTGAGCCGCTTTGCGCTTGAAGCTTCTCCCGGTCTTGGTCTCCTCAGGCAGTTCACCGGTGGTCAGGAAGGTCACAAATGGATCCACCCACGAGGGTTGCCGATCCACCAGCATCAACTCTCCTTCCTCGATAGCCGGTCGGAATAGCTCCGTCAAGGTCCCTCCCCCGCGAGGTCTGAACTTGGCTAGTCGATCGGCGGCTACACTTTCTTCCCTTGGAACATGTTGAATTGAGAATGACCGGAATCCTCCGATGATCGCCCTTACCTTGGAGAGGTATCTGATGAGGGTTGGCTCCCGAGCTTCAAATTCTCCCCGGATCTGCGATGCTACTACCTTTGAATCAGTGAAAACCTCCATATCCTGAATCTCCAGCTCTTTTGCCAGGCGGAGGCCGGCGATCACGGCCTCATATTCCGCTTGATTGTTGGTCACGGGGAAATGTAGAATGACCGCTTGATCTATGGTTACCCCCTGGGGACTTGTCAACACCACCCCTGCCCCTAGGGAATGCCTTCCTGAGGCCCCATAAACCATCAACTTCCATGTTTCTCGCGGTTGCTGCTCTCCCCCCTCGACCTCAACAATGTAGTCTGCTAGAAAGTCCGCCACTGCCTGTGCCTTGATGGAGAGCCTTGGGACAAAGGAAATGTCGAACTCGCTTAGCTCAATGGACCACTTAGCCAGCCTCCCCGAGTGCTCCACTCCTTCGAAGATCTTGCGAAGAGGGTGGTCGGTCACCACCCTAATCGAATGCGCTTGAAAGTACGGCCGGAGTTTTCTAGCCGAGATAACCAAGGCATAAGCGAGCTTTTCCAGGATGGGGTAGCGAAGCTCCGCTTTCCTCAATATCCGGCTGACGTAGTAGATGGGCAGCTGCTTCTTTCCCTCTTCCCTCACTAGGACGGAGCTCACCGCCTCTGCTCCTACCCCGAGGTACAAGGTCAGGTCCTCTCCTTCCTTTGGGCTCTGAAGGAGAGGAGCCCGAGAGAGTTGTCTTTTTAGCCCTTGGAAGGCCTCTTCGCACTCGGCTGTCCATTCGAACCTTTGATTTCCCCGCAGCACTTTAAAGAATGAAGAACACTTGTCTCCTGCCCTGGAGAGGAACCTGCTTAGCCCAGCCAGCTTGCCTGTCAAGCGCTGGACCTCCTTGGCATCGCAAGGTGACTCCAAATCCAGGATGGCCTTGACTTTGTCCGGGTTGGGCTCCACCCCCGCCGGAGTCAGAAGATGCCCGAGGAACTTCCCGCGGCTGGCCCCGAAGACACACTTCAAGGGGTTCAGCCTCATTTTGAACCTTCTCAGGGTGGCGAAAGTTTCCTCCATATCTTGCAGGTGTGAAACCATGCACTTGCTTTTAATCATTAGGTCGTCGACGTAGACCTCCAAGTTTCTTCCCCTCTGATCCCGGAAGACCCGATCCATCATGCGCTGATAGGTAGCCCCTGTGTTCTTTAACCCAAAGGGCATCATCTTATAACTGAAGCATCCCTCCCTCGTGATGAAGGAAACATCCTTGGTGTCAGGAGGGTGCATCCGGATCTGGTGATAACCTGAAAAAGCATCTAAAAAGCTCATGACAGAAAAACCGACGGCTGAATCAACCAGCGCGTCGATCCGAGGCAGGGGGTAGCAATCCTTAGGGCATGATTTATTCAACAAAGAAAAGTCAATACACATTCTCCATTTACCACCTCCCTTCTTTACCATTACCACATTGGAGATCCAGCCTGGATATTGGATCTCTGAGATGAAGCCTGCCTCCAGGAGCTTCTTGACCTCCTCGCGAATGGGCTCCTCCAGCTTGGTGGCGATGGCTCTCATCTTCTGACGAATGGGGCGAGTGCGGGGGTCCAAGTTCAGGCGGTGGCAGGCTACGTCGGCGTCGATGCCCGACATGTCCGCCGCGCTCCAAGCGAAGATGTCGACGTTGCTTTGAATGCAAGCCCGCACCTGCTCCCGGGACTCGAGACTCAAGCCCCCGCTGACCCGCACCTTTTGCACTTGTCCTGCGCTGGTGAAGACCTCCATCTCCACTACTTCTTCGGCCGGCTCCAGCCGCGACTGCTCCCAGCCGGCCCTTGCCTCTTCCTCCAGCTCCAGCTCTCTCCCTTCTACCTCCTCCTCAACCTCCATCGCTTCTACCAGTCCCTCCTGCTGCTGCTCGACTCCTACGCCCCTCGGGGCCTCTCCCTTGACTCCTTCTGCCGCTTGCCCTCCTACTTCCATCGCCCCTTTCTGGCTCTCCTGCTCCTCGTCCCCCCGGACCACCTGCACATCTCCTTGCAGCTTCTCAGTCTCCCCTTCTCTGACTTCCCCCCTTGCTATCCCTCTTGCCTTCTCTAGTACCATCTCCTCTTCCTCAACAACCTCCTCTAGGGCCGCCATCTCTATGTCCAACTCTTCTGCCTCTGCCATCCACGAAATGGTGTTGACTGCTGTAACGTAACATTGTCTTGCCACCTTCGGGTCCCCTCTTACCATGACCTGCACCCCCCCCCCCCCCATTGTTGAACTTGAGGCATTGATGGAACGAGGAGGGGACGCAGTGAAAGGCGCTGATGAGGGGGCGCCCAAAGATGACATTGTAGCTGCTCGGGGCGTCCACGATCACGAACCTACAGTTCCGCGACACGCCCCCCAACCTTACGTGTAGTCCTACTCCTCCTTCTACCTCTTTCCTCTCTTCAGAGAACCCAAACAGAGGTCCATCCGACGCCAAAACCCTCTTCCCTTCAACCCTCATCTCGTCAAAGGCCTTCTTGAAGATGACATTTACCGAGCTCCCGTTATCCACCAGTATCCTCGAGACCGTATAATTTTCCACCGCCGTCTGGATCACCAGGGCGTCACAGAAAGGATCCTCGTAGTCTGGCATGTCTGCTGATGAGAAAGTGATCTTTTCTTCTGGTGGGGGGACTTAGGAGGTGGAGGCCACCGGTCACAACCCACATTTTTCTCATTAAAAAAAAATCAGAGCACGAGATAACTACGAGCTGTGATGCCACGTCAAGCAGGTGATAACTGTTGACGCTCAGACAACACTCTAATCCTTCAAATCATAAGTTAAAATGAATAGAAAACTGATTTTTTTAAATTAAGTGGTTGTATCCCTCGGCTCAGTGGATCAGATAGTCCACGGTTTGAAAACTATTTTTATACGTAGCGGAAAAATACTTCATTTATGTTTAACATCCTAAAAGAGCGCATAAGTGTCCTAAGAGGACAACTTACACTATGCAAGACCCTAGATTTCAATTTATAATATTTATAAAGAAAACAATCTTTTTACGCATTTGGAAAATAATGATTGAGCTTTTATAAAACATGCTGATCATGCAATACATATAGTAGTTTTTTTATAGGTTTTAAAGTAACTAGCAACCTAGCATAAAATATTCCCAGAGAGCAAGTGAAAGTACCACAAAACAGGTAAACTAGCAGCTAAGCAAAGACTTAGTATCACCAAGGAAAATCACCAACGAGCGTCAACAACCTGACACGAACTCGCTGGCGAGCATGCATGTCTGTACTACTACAAAGCTAAAGAACTACCTCAACAGGTGAGAAAACACTGGCACAACGCAGTCCACAAGGGAACTCCTGAAATTAGCTGTTCAGCCGGCTATAGACATGAACCTGAGGCATTCAAAAGAAGAACACCTCAGCAAGAAATAATAAAACAAGAGGCAAAGAAACATCAGATAATAATCGAATGAAAAGAGCAGAAAGAAAAAGAGTTACCAACCCTGCAAGAAAAATGCTGAAAATCTCAGCTAAAGAATCCAAAAAGGGACAAAATGTAAGTATAACAATCAGTAAAGTGGGAGAAATGCATCAAGTACTAAAACGTACCAAACTTCGCTCAAGCCTGCAGAGACAAAAAGGAAACCAATATGCATCAAATGAACAGTATGAAAGTAACTAACAGTCCTAAACTTGTAAATCGTTAGCACTGGCACAAATCCCAAACCTGTGTCGGAGACTAAGAACAGTCACAACCGAACAACCAGGTCCAGGTGTCTCAAGAGTACTAAAGGGGCCGCCACAGGGTCCACACACATAGAGTTCCAACCTCTTACAGGAACCCAAAATGTCCAAAGGAGGGAATGGTGGTGGCCACGGCTCGAACTCCCCCGGTACCATACTCCCTCAGAAACCCAGCTACCACATGCTAAGGATCTACGATTCGGCGCCAAAACTAGCCGACAACACCACTTAGAAACTACCAAGTTCTACAACCAAAACCCGCCGAATTATTTCCCCCTACCCGCCGAATTATTTCCCCCTACCCGCCGAATTATTTCCCCCTACCCGCCGAATTCAACTTAAAACAAATTCCGATATCTTCCTAGTTTAGGCCGACCACAAGCCCTAACCTAGGAATATTTCTAATCTCACCTATACTACTCTGGTATTCTACGACAAGGAGAGTTAATAAGGCGAAATACAACCCATGGAGGCACGCAAGAGGGGAGAAATCCACTTGCCTCAAATCGTTCTTGAAAACGTCCACCCAAAATACTCCACCACGTAGATCCGTCCAAAAGGGGGCACGCGGAGACGAGATCTACGAAAAAAACGGACAACCGGGGTTAGGGCCGAAAAAAATCTATGGCGAGACGGTCACCGAAACGGGAAAAGCTTACCGCGATCTCGAAGCTCTCGCCGAGAGCTTTCCAATGCCGCGATCGGATCGAGATTCCGTCCACCGGATCGGCGGTGGCGGCCGCCGGAAGGTTCGCGAACGAGAGGATCCGCACTCGCCTTTTTTTGTTTTCGCACAGGAGGGGGGGGGCTGCTGGTTCGGAGGAAGGAGAAAGGGGTTCTTCTCCTTTTTTTTATATATATAAGAATAATAATATTAATAATAATATTATATTTATTACTATTTTTATATAACAAAAAGGGGGGGCTGGTGGTTCGGCGGGAAAGGCAGGGGGGCTGATTCGGTGAGAATCATTCTCACCGATTCCCTCTCCCCCTTTTTCCTTTTTTTTTATATATTCTTTATATATATATAATAATAATATTTATAATTATTAAAAAAAATGATATAACATTATATCGTTACGGAGGGCCAAACGCGCGCCGAATCGAACGAAATTCGCACCGTAGGCGAATGACGACGCTACGAATCCAACGGCGAAGTCGAAATCGAATTCCGACGCACCGTTTTCGAGATAATAATTTCTAAAGTTAACGGCGTACGCGAAAACATACAAACTTCAATCGCGCGTCGAGGCTCCAAAAATGCTCAAAACGCGATGAAACTTGACGAGCAAGTCTAAAATTAGCCGATCTAATTTCCTAATGTAAAATTTTCCACTCCCAACGCAAATCCCAAAATTTGGTTGGTCAAACCTAACGAACGCAAAACGCGCTAACGACAAAGTTGGTAACAAAATCCGACGAACAAAACTCGGGCAAATTTCTCCCGAAGCCAAAACACAAGCATTCCCCAAGAGGCTCCACCGAGTCAACAAACAGACTCCGGCTCGCTAGGGAATCTTGCTACCAGGCATCACCAAGCCACGCAGGGAACCTAAAGAGCTAAGAGCACGCTCTAACAACGTCACATGACCAACACGCGCTAACATAACGCTCTGACGTCATAATACGTCAAATAAGAAATTAAATAAATCACTGGAAAATCTAGGGCGTTACAGTCACTCCCCCTAAAAGAAAGTTTCGTCCCAAAACTTTACGCATAAAACACTTCTACCATAGAAGGAAGAGAAAATAACCAAGGGTTATCGAATGCTTATCGAGCACAGCTAGGAGAACATATGAGGATCCGCCTCCCTCATAGCTGACTCCAACTCCCAAGTCGCGCTCTCCACGTCTTGGTTTCTCCACAGAATCTTTACCATCGGTATTGTCTTTCTCCGCAACACTCGATCTTGCACATCCAAAACACGAATAGGATCTTCCACGTAGGAAAGGTTAGGCTCCAACTGGGGCACTGCATCCAGAACTTGTCTGTCACTTAGCACGCACCTCCGCAGTTGGCTCACGTGAAAAATATTGTGCACGCCAGGAAAATTTGCGGGCAATTTCAACTTGTAGGCTGACACACCAATCGGCTCCACAATTTCAAATGGTCTCACATACCTTGGGTCTAACTTATGGTTCTTACCGAACCTCTTCACTCCAACCATCTGGGAAACCTTAAGGAATACCATGTCCCCCATAAAAAATTCCAAAACGGACCTACGCCGATTGGCGTTCTTCTCGTATCGCTCTTGAGCTATCCGAAGCTTCTCTCGAATAAGCTTTACAGAGACTTCCATTTCTTCTAAGGCATCTGGACCTAACATCGGCCTCTCACCAACCTCAGCCCAAAATAGAGGAGTTCTACATCGTCTTCCATATAGAGCTTCGAAAGGAGCCATTTGCAGACTCTCTTGATAACTGTTATTGTATGCGAACTCCATCAACCTCAAGCGTTCATCCCACGCTCCTCCGTGGTCTAATATATAACAACGGATCATATCTTCCACAATCTGATTAACACGCTCCGTTTGACCATTGGTCTGTGGATGATATACGGTAGAATATCTCAAGTTAGTTCCCAATTCTTCTTGAAGGCTCTTCCAGAAACGAGACGTAAACCTGGAGTCTCGATCTGATACTATACTTACGGGTACTCCATGTAACCTGATAACTTCATTCAAATATAGTTCCGCTATCTTTTTCATCGAGTAACCAATCTGAAAGGGTACAAAGTGCGCACACTTTGTTAATCTATCAACAATCACCCAAACAGAGTCATGCCCTCGGGGAGATCACGGCAAACCAGTAATGAAATCCATTGAGATACTCTCCCACTTCCAAGTTGGAATCTCTAAAGGCGCTAACTTTCCACCAGGCCTTCCATGATCAGCCTTAACTCTTTTGCACGTAAAACATTCTGACACAAATCTTGCAATGTCACCCTTCATCCCAATCCACCAGGCAATCTGTTTCAAGTCCTTATACATTTTTGTAGACCCTTGATGGTAGGACACACTTGAACTGTGTGCCTCACTGCACAACTTAACTCGAATATCTCGAAAATTGGGGATGCAAAATCTACCGCGGTACTTTAGAGTACCCGCGTCATCGATCGAAAAGTCAGGCAGCTCCCCCTTCTCAGTTCTATTATGAAGGTGCAGTAGATCAGGATCGTCCTTTTGATGAAGCCTCGTAAGAGAAATCCATGAAGGCTCAGACACTTCCAAACTGCTTGGCGAGTCACATCTACCAACTGAAATATCCATTAAAAGGAACTCTTCTACTAACAACTCAGTGGAGAGATTGAAAATTTTCCCTGTCTTCCTGCTTAAGGCGTCGGCTACCACGTTAGCCTTACCCGGATGGTATAGGATCTCCACTTCATAATCAGCCACATACTCTAACCATCTGCGCTGGCGCAAGTTCAACTCCTTTTGAGTGAAGACGTACTTCAAACTCTTATGATCTGTATAAATCTTGCACTGCACGCCATACAACAAGTGTCTCCATAATTTCAATGCATAAATAACTGCTGCGAATTCCAAGTCATGCGTAGGGTAGTTCCTTTCATGAATCTTAAGCTGTCTTGACCCATATGCAATCACTTTTCCTTCTTGCATCAGCACACAACCAAGACCCACGTGGGATGCGTCCACGTAAATGGCATAGTCTAATCCTTCCGTAGGCAATGTCAATATCGGAGCAGTGCACAGTCTATTCTTTAGCTCTTGGAACGCTTCTTCGCACTTATCGCTCCACACAAATGCTGCATTCTTTTGCGTCAATTTGGTCAATGGCGCAGATAATGTAGAGAAACCCTCTACAAATCTTCTATAGTAGCCAGCCAACCCTAGGAAGCTTCTTATTTCTTTGGGTGTGGCAGGCCTCGTCCATTCCATAACTGCGGCTATCTTTTCTGGGTCGACAAAGATTCCGTCCTTGTTAACCACATGACCCAGGAAAGAAACCTGAGGCAACCAGAACTCGCATTTACTTAGCTTGGCGAACAACTTATGGTCCCTCAAGGCAGATAAAACTAGACGCAAATGTTGGTCATGCTCCTCAACATTGCGTGAATACACCAACACATCATCTATAAATACGACTACAAACTTGTCCAGAAAGTCCTTGAAGACCCTGTTCATCATGTCCATGAAAGCAGAAGGTGCGTTGGTCAAACCAAACGACATCACCAAAAATTCAAAATGTCCATGTCTGGAACGGAAGGCAGTCCGCGGGATATCTGATTGACGGATCCTTAACTGGTGGTAGCCTGAACGAAGGTCAATCATAGAGAACACGGCGCTGCCTCGCAGTTGATCAAACAAATCATCTATCCTCGGCAACGGATACCTATTCTTGATCGTTACCTTATTTAGCTCTCTATAATCGATGCACAACCTCATCGATCCATCTTTTTTCTTGACGAACAAAACGGGAGCACCCCAAGGCGAAGAACTCGGCCTTATAAATCCGTTCTCAAGCAACTCGTCTAACTGGATACGCAACTCCTCCAGTTCGCGTAGGGCCATCCAGTAAGGCTCCTTGGCAATAGGACGCGTACCCGGCTCCAAATCTATAACAAACTCCACGTCTCGATCAGGCGGGAGACCAAGAAGATTAGCTGGAAAGACATCAGAAAAATCACGAACCACCGGGATCTCCTCCAAACACGGCAAACTAACCTTGGTTTCTAAGACCGAAACCAAACAAGCAAAACATCCGGAATCTACAAGCTTCCGAGCACATACCGCCGATATAGTCGGAGAATCCTGGCGCGGATAACCGTAAACACTCCCGGGCTGACCGTTGTCCATCCTGAAGTCCAAGCGTTTACCCTTGCATTGGATCACAGCATCATATCTGGACAACCAGTCCATGCCTAGGATCACATCGAAGTCTTCCAGATCCAACAACTTCAAATCAGCAATCGCGAGAAAATCGCCTAGTAAAATCGGACAACTCTGAATACCCTGATCCGAAACTACAGATTCACCTGAAGGAAACTTGACACAGAACGCATCACCAACACGATCGAGATCCAAACGGTAACGCTCTACGAAGGCCCTAGCCACAAATGAGTGGGTAGTGCCGGAATCGAACAGAACATGCGCCCAGCGGTTCTTTACCTTAAATCGTCCTATAAAATTGCACACGCGACTAAGGAAGCGAACGCTCAAAACTATAACTATGAGCTAAACATTAAAACTATGGGAGAATCTAACATGATATCACTTGCGTGGACGCCTGAGCTTCCTCCATAGAGACCAAGTTCAACTTTCCTTTTCCCTTGTCCACTCGCTGCGGCGGCGGCAAAGCCTGAAGAGGAACTGGCTGCAGAGTAAGCTGAGCTTTCGGGCACTGATACTTGAGATGACCCTCTTGACCGCACAAGAAACAACTTCTCGCCTTCTTCCAGCAATGGGCAGCATCGTGCCCCGGCTTCTTGCATACAGAACAAAGCAAGTCTTTCTTTGGGATACCTTGGATCGCATGAATCTGCTCTTTCTTCTGAGCTCCTAATCTTTGATAGCACCTTTCCAATGGATGGCCCGGTCGGCCACAGAAACTGCATACCTCTTTGTTTCTCTTCCTCGGAGCAGCGTCAGTGACCTGAGTACTCTTACCCTCATCAGACTTTCTTTTATCTTTTCTCAGTTGTTGACCTCGATTCTTGGCGTTATCAATTGCCTCTACCTTTAAGGCAGCTTCCACCATACCAGCATAACTTGATGTCGCATAGGCACTTGCTAATTGCTGGACGTCACTCCTTAGCCCAGCTAGAAATCGCTTGCTTCTATTTTCATCGGAACTCACCAAGTCTGGGGCAAATCGGCTTAGCTTACTAAACTCGATTTCGTACTCACTAACCGTGAGCTGCCTCTGCTTTAAGTGCAGGAAATCATTCATCAGACGGTCCCTCTCGACCGATGGCAGAAACTTGCTCAGAAGTAGCTCCTTAAAGGACTCCCAGGAACACCCGTCCTTCAGACCTTCTTTCTCCCTCAGCCACCAGCCCTTTGCCAACCCTTTGAGCTGATATGCGGCTAACATCACTTTCTGATTATCAGTGATCCCGGAGTATGAGAACATCTCCTCGATTGATATCATCCAATCGTCTAAGACCGTGTAATCTGCCTTGCCATCATACGTCGGAGGCCTAAGTCGCTGAAACTGAGAAATAAAGGTCATCTCTGGTGGCACCACGACCGGAGGCACCAGAGGAGCGGGGGGAACAGGGACAGCTTGACCCACAACAGGGTCCTGAACTCTCGGAATTTGCCCTGCCACAACTGCTAACAAGGACTGGACCTGAGACTGTAAATCCACTACTTGCTTTGACAAGGCTTCATTGCTTTGTCGCAGACCTTCTATCATTGCACTGCTCTGCGCACCTGAAGATTCTCCCTCCGATTGGGGAGTCAACCTTGTCGAAGGACGCCTCGACATTCTAATGGAACAACAAAACACTAATTAGACACCTAGCCCACCCACTAGAACCAAACAACATAGTACAAACAATACATACTTAAGTACTTGCTCATGCTGCTAACTTGCTCTGGGATTTTCAATAATGATGTTATGGTTATCCTACGATGATTCACTATCATCACACTAACTCTTGTGCCTAGATCGGGAATGCATGAATTTATATTCTTTTTGACTCAAAATTATGTGTGTACACATATCATCCTGCAAATCTTTAGCTTGGCACGTTGTGCTTATGCAATGTTATGTTATGCATGATTGTACTATGCATTCTAAAAAGGCCCTAATGCATGTTATGAGCGGCGTACACATGAAAATGTTATGCATCCCATACTACATAACATTTTCATGCAACGAAAAAAAAGAAAATGTGCTAGCCGCATTCATGTGGTGAGGTTATGCATCCCATACTACATAACCCTCACATGTTGCCTCCTATGGTGGATCCATATACAAACACATAGTATGCATCTCATACTACATAATATGCCTCGTATACTTCATGTCATGCTATAAGTGTAGTGTTCGTGCTTCAGCCAAGACGTGCTGATGACATATCGGTGTGTGTATGATATGACTCTAAACACCTAAAACTTACAGGGACAGGTTGCCCGACAATTTGTCAAGCAACCTCCCTCTGATACCAACTATCACAACCCGCATTTTTCTCATTAAAAAAAATCAGAGCACGAGATAACTACGAGCTGTGATGCCACGTCAAGCAGGGGATAACTGCTGACGCTCAGGCAACACTCTAATCCTTCAAATCATAAGTTAAAATGAATAGAAAACTGATTTTTTTAAATTAAGTGGTTGTATCCCTCGGCTCAGTGGATCAGATAGTCCACGGTTTGAAAACTATTTTTATACGTAGCGGAAAAATACTTCATTTATGTTTAACATCCTAAAAGAGTGCATAAGTGTCCTAAGAGGACAACTTACACTATGCAAGACCCTAGATTTCAATTTATAATATTTATAAAGAAAACAATCTTTTTACGCATTTGGAAAATAATGATTGAGCTTTTATAAAACATGCTGATCATGCAATACATATAGTAGTTTTTTTATAGGTTTTAAAGTAACTAGCAATCTAGCATAAATCATTCCCAGAGAGCAAGTGAAACTACCACAAAACAGGTAAACTAGCAGCTAAGCAAAGACTTAGTATCACCAAGGAAAATCACCAACGAGCGTCAACAACCTGACACGAACTCGCTGGCGAGCATGCATGTCTGTACTACTATAAAGCTAAAGAACTACCTCAACAGGTGAGGAAAACACTGCCACAACGCAGTCCGCAAGGGAACTCCTGAAATTAGCCGTTCAGCCGGCTACAGACCTGAACCTGAGGCATTCAAAAGAAGAACACCTCAGCAAGAAATAATAAAACAAGAGGCAAAAAAACATCAGATAATAATCGAATGAAAAGAGCAGAAAGAAAAAAGGTTACCAACCCTGCAAGAGAAATGCTGAAAATCTCAGCTAAAGAATCCAAAAAGGGACAAAATGTAAGAATAACAATCAGTAAAGTGGGAGAAATGCATCAAGTACTAAAACGTACCAAACTCCGCTCAAGCCTGCAGAGACAAAAAGGAAACCAATATGCATCAAATGAACAGTATGAAAGGAACTAACAGTCCTAAACTTGTAAATCGTTAGCACTGGCACAAATCCCAAACCTGTGTCGGAGACTAAGAACAGTCACAACCGAACAACCAGGTCCAGGTGTCTCAAGAGTACTAAAGGGGCCGCCACAGGGTCCACACACATAGAGTTCCAACCTCTTGCAGGAACCCAAAATGTCCAAAGGAGGGAATGGTGGTGGCCACGGCTCGAACTCCCCCGGTACCATACTCCCTCAGAAACCCAACTACCACATGCTAAGGATCCACGATTCGGCGCCAAAACTAGCCGACAACACCACTTAGAAACTACCAAGTTCTACAACCAAAACCCGCTGAATTATTTCCCCCTACCCGCCGAATTATTTCCCCCTACCCGCCGAATTATTTCCCCCTACCCGCCGAATTATTTCCCCCTACCCGCCGAATTCAACTTAAAACAAATTCCGATATCTTCCTAGTTTAGGCCGACCACAAGCCCTAACCTAGGAATATTTCTAATCTCACCTATACTACTCCGGTATTCTACGACAAGGAGAGTTAATAAAGCGAAATACAACCCATGGAGGCACGCAAGAGGGGAGAAATCCATTTGCCTCAAATCGTTCTTAAAAACGTCCACCCAAAATACTCCACCACGTAGATCCGTCCAAAAGGGGGCACGCGGAGACGAGATCTACGAAAAAAAACGGACAACCGGGGTTAGGGCCGAAAAAAATCTATGGCGAGACGGTCACCGAAACGGGAAAAGCTTACCGCGATCTCGAAGCTCTCGCCGAGAGCTTTCCAATGCCGCGATCGGATCGAGATTCCGTCCACCGAATCGGCGGTGGCGGCCGCCGGAAGGTTCGCGAACGAGAGGATCCGCACTCGCCTTTTTTTTGTTTTCGCACAGGATGGGGGGCTGCTGGTTCGGAGGAAGGAGAAAGGGGTTCTTCTCCTTTTTTTTATATATAAGAATAATAATATTAATAATAATATTATATTTATTACTATTTATATATAACAAAAAGGGGGGGCTGCTGGTTCAGCGGGAAAGGCTAGGGGGGCTGATTCGGTGAGAATCATTCTCACCGATTCCCTCTCCCCCTTTTTCCTTTTTTTTTATATATTCTTTATATATATATAATAATAATATTTATAATTATTAAAAAAATGATATAACATTATATCGTTACGGAGGGCCAAACGCGCGCCGAATCGAACGAAATTCGCACCGTAGGCGAATGACGACGCTACGAATCCAACGGCGAAGTCGAAATCGAATTCCGACGCACCGTTTTCGAGATAATAATTTCTAAATTTAACGGCGTACGCGAAAACATACAAACTTCAATCGCGCGCCGAGGCTCCAAAAATGCTCGAAACGCGACGAAACTTGACGAGTAAGTCTAAAATTAGCCGATCTAATTTCCTAATGTAAAATTTTCCACTCCCGACGCAAATCCCAAAATTTGGCCGGTCAAACCTAACGAACGCAAAACGCGCTAACGACAAAGTCGGTAACAAAATCCGACGAACAAAACTCGGGCAAATTTCTCCCGAAGCCAAAACACAAGCATTCCCCAAGAGGCTCCACCGAGTCACCAAACAGACTCCGGCTCGCTAGGGAATCTTGCTACCAGGCATCACCAAGCCACGCAGGGAACCTAAAGAGCTAAGAGCACGCTCTAACAACGTCACATGACCAACACGCGCTAACATAACGCTCTGACGTCATAATACGTCAAATAAGAAATTAAATAAATCACTGGAAAATCGGGGGCGTTACACCACCCCCCTTCGGTACATGGTTTGCAGGCTCCCCTTGCGGGTTGCCTCAATCCCCACTCCTCCGTGAATCTCCCCGATTCCCCTCCGGGTTCCTACATCCACCCGATCTTCACACCTATCTTCCGCCTCGCCCTGCTGCACCTCCACTATCCTCACCGGTGGATCGTTCCTCCCTACTCCTCTCGCTTCTCTTAACTCTAAGAATTCCGGACAGGTGGCCGTCGCGTGACCTTCCTCCTGGTGGAAGTCACAAAAGAGCAACGCCCCCCCCCCCCCCCCCCCCCCCCCCGCCCCTTCTGCCGTCTCCCCTTCCTCTTCTACCTCATCCTCAAGCTCCTCTGGCTGCTCCTCTCCCCCTTCCTACTTCCATGGCCTCCTGCGGTGGTGCGGGACGACCCCTCGGCTCCTGCCTCCATGCCGGCCGATCGAACCTCCGGGGCTCCCGCAGGTTATCCCTCCCCTGATAGCCTTCTCCTGGGCCCTGGGGGCGACCCTCCTGGGGCCTTCAACCTAACCGGTTGTTCGGCTCCCGGGCCCCCCAACCCTGCTGCTGCCCAAACCTTCGGGGCTCCTCCCTTCTCCTTTTTTCCCTTTGTTCCCTCTGTTCCCTCGGCTCCTTCTGTCTTCCCGCTGCTGGTTCCTTCCCGTCATCCTCTGCTAGCTTGGCCAACTTCCTGGCGAATGTTGGGTTTGCTCTCTCGAAGTAAATCTCCTTCGCCGCCCTCTCCATGAGCTCCTCAAAGGAGAGGGGTGGCACCCTCTTCAACTCCATGCTAAAAAAACCCGGTCTCAGCCCCAGGGTGAAGGCCAGCATCAGCGCGTACCCTGGAACCTCCTGGACCAAAAGGATCTCCTCCTGAAACCGGTCGACATAGTGACCCAGCGTCTCGTCCGGCCTCTGCCTCACCGCAAACAGGCACTCCGCTTCCTTCTTCCGCTTCTTTGAGGTTGAGAACCTCAACAGGAAACTTCTCCGCAGATCTTCAAAACAATAGATTGACCTGGCTGGCAACTGGTGGAACCAGTCCCGAGCCTTCTCTTTCAATGTGATGGCAAACAACCGGCACTTGAAGGCGTCCGTCATCTGCCTTATCGACACAACGTCCTCAAACCATTGTACGTGTTGTACCGGGTCATCCTTCCCCGAGTAGTAGGACATGTCGGGCTCCCGGAACCCCTCTGGTACCGGAGCCTAGATGATGAGCTCGCTAAAGGGGCTCTCGCCTCCTGCCTGGCGAGAGGGCACGTCCCGCGGCCTCGGCTGGCTGGCCCGATCCGCGAGACCGTGCCTCGGGAAGAGCTCCCGCACTGCTGCTTCCTTCTCGCCCATATCCGTCAGCGCCTCCTTGCCCGGGCGCTGGCTCTGGCCTGGGAAGAGTTCCCGCGCTGCCACGTCTCTTTCGCCGGCCTCCCCCGGGACCTCCTTCCCCGGGCGCTGTCCCGGGGCGTTCTCTCCCAAGAGCGGAACCTCTTCTATCGGGACCAGAGGGGTGGCCCACTCGCCTCTCGCCGAGACGGCCAAACTAATCGTCTGCAGAACCTCTCGCCTGAACTCATCCAGCATCCTCTTCGTCGCTTCCTCTCCCCGGGTGGGGGAGCCTCCAGAACCTGACCCTTCACCTTCACCTCCAGCCATGTGACAAAACTTAAGGCTTTCTTGAATCGGCTGCCTTCCACGCTCACCGCACCAGAACTGTTGAAGCCAAATATGACCTCAACTGAAGTTCGAAGAAAAAGGGGTGCAGCCAAAACCTACTTCTCTCAAGTCTCAACCCTTGATTGGATTCAAAGGACCTAAGACTGACCCAATAGCCTCAGCAGGGAGGTCCCACCTCACACCCGGAAGATCTCTGAGAGCTTCCCCTCCAAAGCCAAAGCTGGGCTAGGAGCTTCTCAGAAAGCACTGAAATTTTGAGAGACAATGATAGCTTGCTTTCTAAGGAGCCCTTATGAGTCTATTTATAGCATTTTGCTATCCTGAATTTACTGAAAAGCCCCTAGTTGGTCTGCCAATAGCCGAATCCCGTTGTTTTTCTGAGGGTACAGAAGTAATTTCTCCTGAGCGCAATTAGGACATTCTTCCTAAGGCCCTGGGCCCCACTCGGTGAGAGCTGTGTCGAGACCCTTCTGCCCAGGGCGTGGCGCAAACGTTCTCGCCCGGCGTAGGCGAGAACTCTTTGAGATAGGAGCTTGGCTCGGGCGCAAGCGCTTCCGCGCAGGCCGCGCTCGACGATCTTGGCCTACGGTTCCTCGTTCAACGATCAGGCGCAATCGTTCCCGCCTTCTTTAGGCGAGATCTTCCTTAGGGCGGGAACACTTCGGCTAACCCATCTGTGACACTTGTGCCTCCTTGTCTGGCTCAGCGAATATGGGGTTGTACACACACAACAAAAAAAAAAAGCGACGGGTGGAGTATAGCGCTAGGGGGTTTGCAAACGTGGTGGGTGTGTCGTCGCGTGAGGCAATGTCATGATTGAAATAATATCGCGTTGGGCACTAGACGGGGCTTATTTTAGCGGAATACAACAGTATTATTGTCAAATATGATAGTATTTCGATCAATCATGTTTTTTGCAGAAACCAACGATTTTATGTGCTACCACAATCATTATAATTTGTTTCAAAAAGTGATCATAATAATTTATTTGTTGATCTAGCAAAACAGTGAATTTTTCGTTGCAAGATGAAAGAGATCAAGATACTTGCATTATACAAATAAAATTTACAATTACAAGAATAAAAAATATACATATGGACTCATAAGTATAGCCTAACAATCAAAAAGACCACCGAGCAGCTACAAATACCAAGAATAAAAAATATATAAATGAAGAAAGACATAATAAAAAATAATCAAGAATAAAAAATACCCACTATTAGAATCGAAAGACACCCCTCAGGCCTCAGGTCTCAAGAAGGGAAATTTTTGGGTCTGGGTATCTGACCGCGAAAACGGTCCGAGTTTAAATAGTTGCGTAACAGCTGTGACCCACTCATTTAGCTCTCTTCTTATTTTGAAATTCAAACGCTTGCGCCTCCTCCGCTCAAACCGTCGTCAGGAAGGAGACTTGCCCTAAATCTCGCGGAAAACGTCACACCGGAGAAAAACAACCCACTCTTTTACTTCTCTCTTACTTCTCTGTCAAACGCCTCCCCCGCTCATACCGTAGCCGGGAAGAAAAGCATGTCATGCCCTAACTCTCGCGGAGAACGTCTCGCCGGAGAAAGGATAAAACAATGGAGTGGAGATAGAGGAAAATTTTCTGACACTTGATTGACACGCAGAGCAGTCAAGGACATCGGCAGTGACTAGGATTTTTAGTACTATTGTAACTTGCGAGACCGACAAGGTAAGATCTCGTAATTACTTTAATTTTTTTTTAATTTTGATCGATATATATAGCTGGTGCATAACTGTTCAATTCATCTCTTTCGTATTTGTTTGTAAGAATTGTATTTGATTGGTTAGGTGAACTACTGGTGCATAACTATATTTGATTGGTGTTAAAGAAATACCCTTTTTGTTTTTGTACGACACTTTCCTTAATTGTTTTTTATTTTTTTCCAGGCTCCATGTATATCTGGCTGGATGTATACTGTATCACAGCCCTCACAGCACTACATTTTTTGTCCAAGCCCACTGAATATCCGGCTAGATCTATACAGTATCACAATATTACCATTGTTTGGCCAAACACGCTGAATATCTTAATTGTCATCTACTGTATTTGTTGCAGTATGGAGACCGGACGGTCTGACGGTTTGACTCTGGCGTATTGGAGACCGCGCGGTCTGCCGGTTTCTCTCCATCAGTTTGGTACTCGGACTGTTTCTGTTTGGTGTCCGGGCGATCTGACGGTTTGTCTCAGGCGACTTGGAGACCGGTGGTCTGGCGCTCTCCTATGGCGGCTTGTTTTCTCCTTCTGGTGCTTGTCGGGCGGTTAGCCTATTCGTCTAACCGAGCGGCATGTTCGGCTTGTTTTCTTGTTAAACCACTTATACCTGTAATTATTTAGTCTCACATTGCATATTTGTAATCTCTCTCATCTCCTACATTCTATAAAAAGGAGGCCATGACTTTGTAATACACACCTTTTTTGGATAATAAAATTTATGTCATTCCAATTTCTGGTTTCTACTTGTCTGTTCGCATATGGTATCAGAGGACTCGATCTTTTCCGCCTGATTCAGTGCCTTCTTCTGCCCGTGCGGTTTGCCCTTCTCCTTGTAGTCTGTTCCCATGGCTTCTCTTCTCTTCTTTGTCACTGCCCTTTGTGTGTGCGGCCTCTCTTCTCGCTCCATCTTTCTATCCACGACCTGTTTTCACGGTTTCTCTTTAACGATAGTTTGGGCATGAGTTTCAATCTGCACAAAAGAAAATGAAAATTAGCATCACAAGATGAAAAATGAAAATTTCACACAAATAAGAGTGCTTACTACATCATCCATCGCCTTCAAAGAAGAAAATAGCCTCAGAGCCGCCGGCTCCACAGGAAGAGACTGGGGGCAGACGAACCAAGCAACTGCACCTTACCTTGGGGGGGGGGGGGAACCGCCACGACCACCGGAAGGAGAATCATCACTCGGAGAAGACGAACAAGGCACCGCGCTCCCGCTACCTCGGGAAACTACGACGGCCTTCCGTTTCCAACTACCACCCAAAGACGTCTCAACTATCAGCCCAGAGACGCAAGAAATGTCGCACTGCAGCAAGCGCTTCTCCTCCACAAATGAGAAGATACTGAACATGCGATTGACCAATTCATGGGGCTTCGAAAATCCCAGCACAGGGGAAAATTCCCTCTCCTTCCCCTTCTGGCGGCGACAACGATCGGGGAGCGAATTCCACACCTCCGGTAAGCCCCAAGGGTTTCCGATGTATCAGAAAAGGGTGTTCTCATGACGACGGTCTATCTGGGCCTCGAAGTCGTGCCAACTATTATTGTTATGGATCTCCACACGCTCCCCACCATCGGAGCGGACATCGTACAACTCTCGGAAGTAACCCAAAGAAAGTCTCACGCTATGCTCACAGAAGAAAACAATCATGCCCATAAGGGGCACTACTCTCAACGAGGTACACTGTGAGATCGGTACCCCACAAAATTTCAAGATCTCGATCACTTCCTCGCAAGGCGGGAATCGAAAGCAAGACCTCAAAGTACCATCGCAGACAATGAGCCAGCCTCGGGGAGATTTTGCACTCTCTCTCCTCGGCATGCAGAATTTTCATCTATAAATCAGTAGGTAGCCCGAACTTCTTTCTCCAAATGAGGATTTGGTCCTCGGTAAGATAGGAACGCAGACGCAATGGTCTCACAGTACGCTTTGAGCCCTGTCATTAGAAAGGAAAAGTCAGATGCAATATGAAAGCATGCCTTGCACGGTAAAATTAAAGGATAGGCCCCTTCAAAGCAAGCCAAGGGGCGCCCCCGGGCATGCGCGAGCGCAAAACATGACACCTACAAGCCCTGTGCAGCAAAGCACGCGCGCGCAAGCGCACCGACACGCGCACAGTCTGGCACGCATACCCCCACACGCACATGGCCAGGCGCGCGCGCACTTGCTTGCGCATGCGGCCAGGCACGCACACGCACCCACACACGCACGGCTTGATGCATGTGTACAGGCGCGCGTGGCCTGGTGCGCGACGCACGTGCACCGGGCGCGTGCTTATTAGGCGCACGCGCACCTGGGTTCGCTCGCACAAGTGCGGCTCCCAAGTGCGCGCGCACAGTGCAGGCGGGCGCGTGCCCAACGCGCGCGCGTTAAGGGACGCGCTCGCGACCAAATGCGCGCACCCGAACAGCTCGGTCTGCGCGCCTCCTTGCGTGACCGCGTCTTGTCCGCTGCCGCGCCGCCCGACTGTGGGGCACAAGGAGCCCCCCTTTTTTGGGCACACTGACTCTTCCTCTTGTCGTCCCCTCTCTCCCCCAGAAATCTTTTAACATAACGTTACCTAGGCTCGTCGGGCACCACTCTCTAATGTTTCCGGCCTTTCGCCGGTCGCCGTCATGATCGAAGAGAAGGGGGTAAAATCCTTGTTCTCTCGCTTTTGCAAACCTCCGACAACAAAGGATTTGGGGGGCAATTGATGGGGATGAAGTTCTATTTAAAGCCTTGGGGGTGCATTTAACCACTTCCCCCATGATTTCTCCTAATGTGGAGATCATGGATTTGACTTGTCAACCCACTCCCCATGATCTCCTCCACAATAGGAGGATCATGGGGGTCACCCATTCAGTAACTACAGCCACCGTCGGACGCCACCAACCCCCCGCCTACCGCCGCCACCGCCCGCCGCCACCGACCGCCGCCACGACCTCCACTGCCGCCCGCCGCCCGCCGCTACCTGCTCGGCCGCCGCCGCCCGCCGCCGCCGCCACTGACCGTCAGTCCACCGCCGCTTGTAGGTTGGCCACCGTCCGATCACTACTGAGCATCCATCACCGTCTGATCTACAGGTAACCACCCACTAACCACTAGGTTAGTGGGGGGCCCACCATAACCGCCTCCTGGAGGCAATAAAAGGAGCTTCGGGCCTCGTCATTTCTAACCTTTCGCTCCCCGAGCCGTCTTCTTCCTCAGGCCAGAGCTCTGCCGAACTCCTCCCTCGGGTCATCTTCAAGCCGCCTACGAGCCAGAGGAACACCCAAGTCCCCAAGTGCGCAGTGAACGGAAGAAGACGACCATCACCAGCGCTCAAACGCAGCAACCACCAAGTTAACATCCAGCACTCCCTCGGCGCAGCCCGTTGCCCGTTGCAAGTCATGAATTCTCACTCACCTCCAAGTTATAACGAGGAGCAGTCAGTCGCCCTCGATTCTCCAAACATATTGTAACCGCAAGCTAATAGTGGATTTTGACCGACACAGATCCGGTCACGTGGTTTTTTAGCTGATTGAGGGGTTTTTCCATGTTAAAACCTCTTATGTCAACTCTCTATTTTCATTGACTGTATGCGCGCTCGACGATCCCGAGAACTAAGGCGGTCCAGTTCATTCCGGTCCGACTGGGACTCCGAGTTAGTCCGCAACAAACCATTTTTAAAGAGTCGTGAACATACATAGTGCAAGAGCCTAAATGAATAAATTTAAGGAGAAGGTCAACTTTGGAATGACAAAAATTGTTTGTGTTACCTACATATTTGGGAATTTGAGCATTCCATGCTTGATGATTTTCCATAGTCACGACAACTCAACCATGTATTTCACATGTGTAAGTGTAGTGTTGAGTGCTTGAGTGCATTTTGGATCTGCATTCCTTTAAGTACAATTTTATTGGAGAACGAATTTAGTGATTACACGTAAAGGAATCTTAATATTTTGGTAAGTATTGTGAGCCTTTGTGGCTATACTTATGTGAAAATGACTAATGAATGAAAAGTCATGGCCTTTGATATCTGAGATTTGTTGAAGTGATTCACCTGGTACTGCACTGATTAATTGTAGATGGTGTCAAATCTTTTGTGACCTATTGGTTGAAATCATTTGGATCACCTATATGCCTTGTGAAACTAAGTGTGACATGTCAAGATTGGGGCGGTCGATCAATTGGGATAGAGTTACCCCTCACGACTCTGACGAGGAAAGAGCAGAAGTTTGTTTGGACGCCTGAGTGCGCACAAACTTTCGAAGAGTTCAAAAGTCGGTTGACCACGGAGCCTGTTCTAAGTTCGCCGAGTGGGACCGAAGGCTTTGAGATCTACAGTGATGCTTCAGGCAGTGGATTGAGTTGTGTTCTACTACAACATGGAAGTGTAATAGCTTATGTCTCGCGTCAGCTGAATGTACATGAGATGAATTATCCGGTAAATGATTTGGAGTTAGCGCACCCCTATGCTTGGTCGCATGACACTGATGTGCATAAATGAGTGCATGAATTCATACGTAAAGTTGACGATTGGGTGCTAATGACACACTATGTCAATGGTCACGTTTAATAACAATTCATGAGTGATGGTGTTAAATTTTGATAAATTCCGCATGATGAAGTGTAATAATATGACTAGTGGATTGAAAAATATCACATGTAATATGTGAGCACATTTGGCGAGACTATCTGTGTGATATTGGGTTTAAAGTCGTTCGTAGATATGTGTTACCTGCAAAGTTAAAATTTTGAGTGGTCTTGTAGGACCCTATTTAGAATGAGTTAGAACTCCATCCAAAAATGCGCACGTTAGATGCGATATCACATGTAGCTTGTTTGATTAAATGCTTGTGTGTTTTTGATTGTGAATGTTGGAATGGATAGAGGTGAGGCACACCTGTATTGTGTAGTACGATATTAAAAGTTAGAACTATTGAAACAACCATCGTTTACTCGTTGATCTAAGTAATGGGTTGAGACCGAACCGAAGCCGCGCCATTTATGGACAACACGAAGAGAAACACCATTTGTGTGCTGAAACATGAGATGGACTATAAGTCTGGCTTGATACTCCGGACCGATAAGAAGTTGAGTGAAGTTAGGAGTTGTAGGTTATGATTCCCCCTAGCCTGTTGTTATGTGTGAGTTATGATTCTCCATTGTTACATTGGAGACTGTGGGTTATGAGTCCCTCATGTTGTTATGTTGGAGGGCGTGTTGAAATTTGTGAAGTGAAAGTGATTGATGTAACAGGCTGGGCGGCCTGAGCGGACAGATCCGGCGGACTAGGCGGACTGCTGTTATGCGGCCTGTTGTTAGGTCTAGTGGAAGTTGGCTGTCCTTCTGAGCGGGTTGTGCAGATTTAGTCCGCGGCTTGGGCGGTCTGTTATCTGCGGATAGGGCGTTGGCTGATTGGTTTAGCCAAGGAGAGGCCTGAGCGGATACAGGTTCGCGGACTGGTGTACGTTGCTCAGTGGTCGTGTTGCAAGCTTGTGCTTACCGGCGGATTGGGTGCTATCCGCGGGAGGCTTGCGGACTGGCGTGTCCGCAGTGTTCGCTGTTGCGGACTGGCCTTAGAGTTTGGCTGAGGCCTTGCCGAGCTCTGGTTGTACAGCACTGTTGTAGCTGTGGCGGACTGTGTGTGGAATCCGGCAGATGGACACTGCGTTGGGCAGGCGTGCAAGTAGCTTGCGGACTGCTTTGCTTTGGCAGGATTTGGCGGTCTGTGTTGCTTGGTTGTTTGGCGGACGGAATTATGTCCGCCGAACTCGCGATAGGCATTTTGGTGATTCTGGACTTGGTCACACTCTGTGACAAGACCAGGGTGTCTGCAGTATCCGCCAAGCCCGCTGTTGACCGGGAGGACTGTCTTTGGTCGTGGGCTTGTGGCGGATGGAGGCGTTGCTGTGGTGATATGCAGACTGCCTCTTGGTGTGCGGACAGTCTCTAAAGGGGATGATGTCCTGCGGTGTTTGGAGGCTTTGCGGGCTGATGCCTTGTCCGCATAGCCTGGGCGGACTAATGAGTGTTCGCCCAAAGTTGCCTTGCTCCTGGCGGGTTATTCCTTGGTATCCGGCTAAGTTCTTGCGGACTCAGCGGACGGTGTTTTGCTAGCGCGCGGGCTAGGGCAGTGTCTCTATCTCTAGGGCGGTGACCACACTCCTCACCTTGCCTATAAATATGACTCCCCCCCGGCACGTCTACAGTAACTGAGGGAACAGTAAGTGGGGCTTGGGCAAATTGCTGCGGTCTGCGTTTTCTGTCCGCGCGGGTTGAGTAGAGCTGACGGTTTGCTGTGTACAGGTCGCGCGGGTAACTTCAAGGAGCCAGGAGTTTGGCTTTGACTTCAGTCAGTGCTTGGAAGTGTGCGGACTCTGCGGTCTCAGCAGGTCGCTCTGCGGCTTGTCAGTTCTCTTCTTCAACGTTTGCAAGTTCCAATAACCTGTCCGCCAGGCGCAGGCGGGTACGCGGTCTGTTCTTCAGTTCATCAGCAGTAGGCGAATAACGGTGTGTCCGCGCGGCCTCGCGGCTTGGGCGGACTCCGTGGCTATTCGGCGTGTTGCAGCAGCTCGGGCGGGTTCGGCGGTCTTGGCGACCTCGGCGATCTCGGCAGTTTCCGTTGTTGTCCGTCCGGCTTGTTTTTTGGTGCTTTCTGTTATAGCTTGTATACTAGCGAAATCATGTCTCGCTACGTATACCTCGTCTTGTAAAGAAGTGTATTGAATATAAGATCTGTTTGTTCTTCCATGTGCTTGGTGTGTTGAGCTTGCTCCCTATTTTTCCGCCAGATCAAAGCGTGAACTGGGTAGTGCCGAAGATATTTATTTGGAGTTTGGGCTATCTTGCTTACCACCTTGAGAAAATTTTAACATGGTATCAGAGCGAGGTTCAGTTGCTTGAGCGGCCTTCAACTAGTGTTGTGCTCTGTGTTTGAGTGGTGATCAACCTGTGTTGGTACTCTGTGCATCTGAAGGCTTATCCAAGCAGTTGTTGCAATAGAAAGGAGCTATGCAAGGGGTCTTGGCATTGAACTCTTAGCGCCGACTAACTTCAAGAAGTGGAAGTCGTGCATGAAGAGTTATCTTCTTGGCGAGGAGCTGTGGGAAGTCGTCGGTGGTGACGACAGACAGGAAGTCACTGTTGCGTTTGGTACTACTGAGCAGGTTAGGCTCTAGAGAAAAACAAATGCTAAGGCGAAGTTTATTCTCAAGAGGGCTGTGTCACCAGAACTGTTTGATCACATCATTGGATGTGAGTCGGCTGCTGATATTTGGACAACCATTGATGAGTTGTTCAATAGGAAGAATGTGGCGTGACTTCAGTTTCTGGAGAATGAGTTGGCTAGAACAACTCAAGGAGACCTTTCCATCTCAAAGTACTTCTTAAAGATAAAGAGCTTGTGTGCTGAGCTGTCGGCACTTGATCCTGATGAGCCTATCTCTGAGGCTAAGATGAAAAGGCACATAATCCGCGGCTTGCGGAAGGAGTATGTTGCCTTTGTGACATCTGTTCAAGGTTGGGCTACTCAGCCATCTCTGCTGGAGCTTGAGAACCTGCTTGCATCACAGGAGAGCTTGGCAAGGTAGATGGCTGGAGTTAATATCAATCAGGAAGGCAGTGAAGCTCTCTTCTCAGGCAAGAAGAAGAAAGGATGGGAAGGGAAGAAGAAGAAGCAGGTCGCTGGTGAGAAGGAGCCTTCAACTTCATATCAGCCGGAGAGGAGCGCTTCTCCAAAGGACTGGAAGAAGAACTTGAAGTGCTACCGGTGTCATCAGTGAGGGCACTTCAAGCAGGACTGCAAGGTCAAGCTGCAGCCTGGGCATGCTGCAGGAAAGGAGGAAGCTTGCTCTAGGAGTGAGGAAGCAGAATGGGGTGGAGCTTTCATGACGGGCACTTGTGTCCGTGCCTTGTCTGCTGAGGACTTCAACGGCGAGTGGATCGTGGACTCCGGGTGTGGTCATCACCTCACCGGAGATAAATCGAAGTTCTCCTCCATGCAAGCATACTCAGGTCGCGCAGGTAACGAAGCTATTATCACTGCTGATAATACTGTTTATGCAGTAGAGAAAGAGGGGGTCGTGTCTTTGGGTAGTGATCAAGGGCCACTCACATTACGGAGTGTATATCACATGTCGGGCATGAAGAAGAACCTCTTCTCGGTGACCAATGCGGTAGATGCTGGTTATCACATCTGTTTGGGCCAATAGACGTGAGGTTCCTTCGCAACGTAACAGCGGTTAAGGCTGATGTTATTCATGTAGGAAGGAGGGTTAAGAACGTGTATGTTCTTACTACCAATGTTTATGTTGATCGAATGAGAGCCAACGATAGTGCTGCTATCTGGCATGAGAGGCTGGGGAATGTAGACATGGACAAGCTGAAGGCTATGGCTAGTAGAAGTTTGGTGAGGGGTTTGCCTAAGTTGTCCTCCTTTGGTGATGGGCATGTTTGTGCGGGGTGTCTGTGACGCACATATTTTAAGTATGTAATATTCTGTTATGTTGCAGTAAATAATCACTTATATGCTCATGTGTAACGAAAATTAATTCATTACAGGTAACGTCCCCGATGAGGAAAAGAGAGGTAAGCAATATTGAATCGGCGTCGCCCTGAGCTATGATTCGACGTCGTGCGAGTTCTTCTTCTGAATCTGCTATGCTATGTATTGAGCGTTACTTATTATCGTTGTAACATTTTGTTTTGTTGTTTTTATGATGTGAACGGCACATAATATTGTCGCATGACTTGTTTAGTTGTACATATATGTTGTAAATTTAAAGGTGGGCTAGTTGGCTTGATTTGCTAGTGCTGCGGGTTTAATTTTATGTGGTAATATTATATTTGGTGCTGTTTGGTGAGTTGGGTTGGCTGGTTGGTGCTATTTGTTGGCTGGGTTGGCTGTGTGGCTGGGTTAACCGGTTCGGATTTTTCATATAAGGCTTCAGCGGTGGCTTTTTCTTATGACATTTCGATCCCTGCTCGTATTCGGCATTTGCGCATTGTCTCTGCAGCCGGCGGAACCCGATAGCTAGGGTTTGGGTGGTTTCTCCTTCCCGTCGCCTGGTATGGTGAAATCTTCTGCTTCTTTCTTCTCTTTTACGTGTATACGCTCTAAACGCCTCTTCTTTAGCTTCCTCTGGGACGGTTGGAGCTTTCTTGGCTTTGGTGGGAGAACTTTCAAGTTTCTTTGGACTAGGTATTTGCTTCCTTTCATGTTTTTCTTTTACTTGAGACTGGATTTAAGTGTTTTAGTTGGTTTAGTGGCCAGTTGTACTCTTGTGGGCTGCTGTTTTTGGAGTTGTGCCCTAGTTAATTTTGTTCTGGACTGTTGGCCGGCTAGTTGTGTTACTGTCTTCTCTGGACTGTTTTGTTTTCTATGTTTTATATGGCCTGTAGTTTTTTTTATGGCTGTTGTTTGTGGATGGCAGCTGGAATATGGCCGGTTGTGCCCTAGTTGACTACTGTTTTGCACTGGTAGCCGGCTGATTTTGGACTGTATTTGTGGGCTGGTTGGACTGTACATGTGTAACAGCCCAAAGTTCTGAAACGGGAAAATTTGGGTGACACGGCCTGGGACACGGGCGTGTCCCAGGGCGTGTCAGGTGGACACGGCCTGCGACACGGGCGTGTCGCAGGGCGTGTCAAGGCAGTGTCGACAGTCGACTTAGGTGTCGACGATTTTCGCTCGACGATCGTCGAGAGGAGGCACACGGCCTAGGACACGGGCGTGTCCATGGCCGTGTCGTTGAGTGTCGAGTGTCGAGATCGTCGAGTGTCGAGATCGTCGAGTGTCGAGTGTCGAGTGTCGAGATAGGTGACACGGCCTGTGACACGGGCGTGTCACAGGGCGTGTCAAATCGGAACGACGAGCTCAGCCCGCCGAATGATTTTGACAGGGCGTGTCTGGGTGCCGTGTCTGGGCACACGGCCGGGGACACGGGCGTGTCCCAGGCCGTGTGAAGTCTCGGGATGATTTGGGATTTTTTTTCACCCAGGTACACGGCCACAGACAAGGGCGTGTCTGAAGGCGTGTTGGTGACACGGCCCATGACACGGGCGTGTCCCATGGGCGTGTCACTGGTTCGGATAGGTCGGTTGACCACCGCTTGAGGCACACGGCCAGGCACACGGCCGTGTTCGAGGCCGTGTCGGGTCAAAATGTGTGTTTGTGGCAGAATCGTGGCCGTCCATTTCTTCAGTCTGAATCCAAGGGCTGAAAACTCTTCTTCTTTTTCCTTAAGGGCCGAATTCAGAAAAGAATCCTCACTTTGAATTGGCCTTCATCTTTCTTCAAGAGAGAGAGAAAGAGTGAGAGAAAGGAGGAGGAAGAAGGGAAGGGGGCTGCTGTTGGTGGTGCTGCGGTTTACCGGCGAGAGATCCGAAGCCAGCGTTGCGGAGGAAACGCTCTTGCGAGTCTTGCAAGCTAGCTTTCAAGCCATGGCACCGAAGCGATCGTCAAGGGTAACGACTTTTCTTCCTAGCCATGTGAAGGCTTCTATTTTGGCATATCTTTTGATTCCCCCACCAAGAGGTGGCTGCTTTTGGGAGTCATTTGGGTGATTCTTGAAATCCCCTTTTGTTGTGCATATAGATCCGGAAATGGAGTACGGAATAGGCATGCTGTGTGAAGCCCATCTGGACAGGTTGGTCTGGATTGGTGATGTTGCATACGAACCGGAGAAGACTCCGTGATAACGTGTAGTGTAAGGAGTCTCGGGTTATACCTGCGAAAAGGAGTAGCAGGAAGTACTGGGGTGGTAGCCCAGGAAAATAGCCTTGTGATGGTTTTGGGTCCAACCTGTGAATGAGGCACAGGTAGTACTGGTGAGACCAGGAAAAGCCCTTTTTGTGATGCTTGATGTCATAGGGTGTCCACCTGTGAAGCGAGTCACAGGAAGTACTGGTATGCCCAGGAAAGACCCCTGACATTTGTGCTTGTGCGGTGTCCACCTGTGAAGAGAGTAACAGGAAGTACTGGTGTGCCCAGGAAAGACCCGCTGTTGTTGTGAGAAAATGGGTGTACGGCTTATGCCCAGGCTTAACTGCCAGGAACAGGATTGGTGAGACCGACCCGCGCCTTTGATATAGCCATGAGTACGCTGTACTCGGAGAAGGCAAGGCGATTTGAGCAACGGGGGGTGGAGGATCCGACCTGCGCTATGTCCGTCCGATGTGAGACCAAAGGTACGGTCTGTTGGAGCGCATAGCAAGAGTCTTCGGCCTGCGCGCCATGACACAATGGGGGGCTACGGGCCATCCCGGTGTCCGAGGACTAACTCCGGCTGCACGCCATGGAGTAAATGCTCAAGAGATTTACCGTTGGGTGATAACCCTGATACGGTGGTGGGCAAGAGGTTGCCAGAACACCAAGAATGTGCCCTGAGTGCACGGACCGTTGGGCCGGGTGGCGAACGGTTGTGATGGCCTGTGTGCGTGAAAGCACATTTTGATATATTGCCATACTTGTGATATGATATGCCTGCAGGGATAAATACCGCTGCCCCGAGAGAAGGGGTAGGGTCGTTATAATTTGGTCAGCTGAACGCTGACCGTTGCTTTTGTTTGCCACCGGTGGGTGGATTGTCCCTTGCACAGGTGCTGGAGAGCCGAGCAGGACGCATAGAGGTTGATGCTCCTACTGGTGTTGCTGCTGCTGCTGTTTAGCCCTCGAAGGCTATGTTTGAGATGTGTGTTTTCTTTTGTTGTGGCCGGCCTGCGCGCCCATAGTTGTAGCCACTGTATGAAAGCTATGTAAGGCCATAAGGCCAACACTTGTTCTTATTGTAAGACATTCCTATATGTATATAAAATGTGGAGTTTTATGTTTGGGCATTCATGAGGAGTTCAAGTAGTTTAGGCTTCCGCTAGAATGCATGTGATAGGTGCGATGCGCTACTCTGGTATCATCCTGTACCTTCACCGACTGTTTTGTGGTATATCCTGTGGGGCCCCGGCCGGACCTTCTAGAATATATCATATGAACGGATGGGGTTGTTACATTTTTGGTATCGGTTGTTTTGGTCTTTCCCTCTCGAAGTCGTGGTCGACTTCATTTGTGGGGTGGCGAGCACGTGTTTGTGCAAACCAAAGTCTACGAATGAACTCCTGAATGTCCATGATAGGAATGCAAATTGGTTTGTTTGAGGAACCTGCGTGTTCCTATTTTGTGTTGTTTGCTTGGGTACGACCGCTAATGTATGTGTCTTGTCCACCTTTAGGTGACACGAAGTGGAGCTGGGCCGTCTGAGCCCCAGCGTTCTGATGAGAGTAGGGCACCAGCTGAGGTGCCTACACCTCCACCGTCTGCAGAGCATGTGCGGTTAGTTGCGGAGGCATTATTTACCATGATCCAAGGCCAGCCACGTAGGCAGGAACAAGTGGATGTTAGGCCAGAACAGGTGGAGGCAAGGCCGGAACCTGTAGTGGATGTGGCTCCTCGAGCAGCTGAGAAGCAACTAACACGGTTCATGAGTTTCCATCCGCCTACATTTTCGGGCGCGGGTACTCCGACGCAGGCAGAGGATTGGTTATCGCGCGTCAAGAGAGTTATGGCGGCGATTGGCACGGCGGAGCGTCAGAAGGTTACCTTAGCTACATTCTTGCTTGAAGGAGAAGCTCGCTTGTGGTGGGATGAGATAGAGTTACATCATTTGGCGGGTCGTCCGTTAGCTCAAGTCTCCATGGATGAATTCTCTCGATTATTCCTAGCAAAGCACCTTCCTGTGGCTCAGCGGCTAGCCATGGAAAATGAATTCCAACGGTTGACTCAAGGTGAGGGCAGTGTTGACGCGTACCTGCATGAATTTACGCGCTTGGGGCGGTATGCGGGTTCGATATTTGCTGATGAGCAGCGGAAGACCAATAGGTTCTATGAAGGCCTGAGGGACGAGTTGAGGTTCCTTGTGTCAAGTTCTGTGAACCAAGGTTTCCAAGCGTTGGTTGACACTGCAACCGCGTTGGAAAAGGATATGAAAAGGGTGCAAGGAAAGAGAGCTTTGACTGTGACGCAACCGGAGTGGAAGGCGCCCCGATCTGGGAAACCATTCTATAAGAAGAAATGGGGTAAGAAGTCCAAGCCGAGTGGACAAGCTCCTTCATCAGTTGCAACGGGAGCAACGTCAGGGGCTACTTCCAAGCCAGATACTCGGGTATGCTACAATTGTGGCCGCATGGGGCATATTGCGCGAGATTGTCGGATGCCGCCGAAGAGTGAAAAGAAGGCAGGAGCATCGTATGCGGAGAAAGGAAAGGCGGTGGTGGATTCCTCTGCCTCGCAAGCGCAACCCCGGGTCTACAATCTTGGCCTGCAGGAGGCCATCAAGCAGAGTGACGTGGTCACAGGTATGAGTTTAGTTTTGCTTATGCTAATGTTTGTATGCTTCGCTTAGTACCTCTTTGTTTGCGATTTGTATGTGTGACATGGTTGTCATAGGTTTTGTGATGATTCGGGACACGCTGGCGTGAGCACTATTTGATACAGGTGCATCGCATTCTTTTCTGTCTTGTGATTTTATAACGCGGCTTGGGATACCCAGTCGTGCAAAGACAGATAATGTCAGAGTGGTGTTGCCGAATGGCTGTTGGATGCTTGCGGATCAAGCTTGCGATGTGGCGGTTCAGCTAGGAAGTCGGGATTTTTGTTTAACCGCATTTGTTTTGCCAATATCGGAATTCGATGTGATTTTTGGGATGGATTGGCTTGCGGAACAGCATGCTATGATTGATTGTCAGTCCAAAGAAATCACGTTGGGCCAGAATACCGAACAGGAGACAAAGTTCGCGGGTATGCGAGGAGTGGGCGGGACATTGATGTCTGCACTCCAGGTAGTCAAGGCTGTTCGGAAGGGTGCGGAGTGTTACTTTGCACTAATTCAGGCTGTTGAGCCTAAGGCCAGTGTGTGCGAGGTTCCGATTGTGGCAGAATTTACAGATGTGTTTCCCACGGATCTCCCTGGGCTACCACCCCAGCGGGAGATTGACTTCACGATCGAGTTGGTGCCAGGTGCGAAACCTGTGGCCCGCTCGCCATATCGCGTCGCGCCAAAAGAGATGGCGGAATTGAAGGTTCAACTGCAAGAAATGCTAGAGCAAGGGTATATACGCCCAAGTATGTCACCTTGGAGCGCGCCTGTGCTTTTTGTAAAGAAGAAAGACGGTGGATTGCGATTGTGCATCGACTACCGTGAACTAAATAAGCTGACCGAGAAGAATAAATATCCGATCCCCCGGATTGATGAATTATTTGATCAGCTAGTTGGTTCTACCGTCTATTCGAAGTTGGACTTGAAATCTGGTTATTACCAGTTAAAGATTCGAGAAGGTGATATTCCCAAAACCGCATTTGGAACGCGTTATGGGCACTATGAGTTCACAGTCATGCCCTTTGGATTGTGTAATGCGCCCTCGGTGTTTATGGATTTGATGCACCGTATTTTTCGTGAGTACCTGGATCTGTTTGTGATAGTGTTCATTGATGATATCCTGGTGTACTCGAAGTCCAAAGCGGAGCATGAGATTCATTTGCGGTTAGTGTTGAATACGTTGAGGCAAAATCAGCTCTATGCCAAGTTCTCGAAGTGCGAGTTTTGGCTATCGTCAGTGGCATTTTTGGGCCATGTGGTGAGTGGAGCGGGCATTGCAGTGGATCCAGCGAAGATAAGAGCCATACAAGATTGGCCAATATTGTCTTCCGTGGCCGAAGTCAGGAGTTTCCTTGGACTTGCGGGCTACTATAGAAGATTTGTGGAGAACTTCTCGCGGATCGCTTTGCCGCTAACCACACTGACGCGGAAGGATCAGAAGTTCGTTTGGACGCCAGAGTGTGCACGAGCTTTTGAAGAGCTGAAGGTTCGGTTGACCACGGCGCCGGTGTTGTCTTCGCCATGTGGGACCGATGGTTTTGTTATTTATAGTGATGCCTCAGGGAGCGGCTTAGGCTGCGTTCTTCTGCAGAATGGAAAGGTTATTGCTTATGGCTCACGCCAACTGAAGGTGCACGAGCGAAATTATCCCGTCCATGATTTGGAACTAGCGGCGGTGATTTTTGCACTGAAGCTGTGGCGACACTACCTTTATGGCGTGAAGGTGGAGATCTATACGGATCATAAGAGCCTCAAGTACCTTTTGGAGCAGAAAGAGTTGAACATGCGACAACGAAGGTGGTTGGAGTTCCTTGGGGACTACACTTTCGAGATTCACTATACACCCGGGAAGGGAAATGTTGTCGCGGATGCCTTGAGTCGGCGAGTTCCGGCTAGAGCGAATTGGTTACAAAGGCATGATGAACGTCTGATCCAGGAGTTGGAGGCATTGGAGATCTATTGTGTTGACAAAAATTCCACTGCCATTGTATGTTTGAACTGGACCGAGGTGCAATGTGACCTTGCCGACCGAGTTCGACGGGCAACGGAGTTGGATGAAGATCTCTCGCGCTATGGGAATGAAGGGCCAGAGGGCAAATTCACCTGGATTGACGGTCTGTTGGGAAGAGAAGGCCGATTGTGCATCCCAAATGTGGGGAAACTGAGGGAAGAACTGATGTATGAAGCACATTATACGAAGTATTCCATTCACCCCGGGAGCACAAAGATGTTCAACGATATGAAGAAGCTTTTCTGGTGGCCAGGGCTTAAGAAAGATGTTGCCCTTTACGTGGCCAAATGCCAAACATGTGCGATGGTGAAGGCGGCATGCCAAAAGCCGGGCGGATATTTGAAGTCACTGCCGATCCCAGTGTGGAAATTTGATGATATTTCCATGGATTTTGTGCATGGGTTGCCAAGATCGCAGCGAGGAAATGATTCCATTTGGGTGATAGTTGACCGGCTAACCAAAGTAGCACATTTCCTTCCGAACAGGCGGGATGATTCAGTTGAAAGTTTGGCAAAGTTATATATTGACCAGATTGTGCGGCTTCACGGTGTTCCTCGGAGCATCGTAAGTGATCGAGATGGGCGGTTTACGTCAAATGATTGGAGGCTAGTTCACCGACTGTTGGGCACGAAATTGACTTTCAGTACGGCCTTTCATCCCCAAACGGATGGCCAAACTGAACGTACCAACAGAACAATGGAGGACATGCTCCGAATGTGCGCCCTTGATTTCGGAAAGAAATGGGAAGATCATCTCTATATGGTCGAGTTTGCATATAATAATAGCTACCAAGCAAGCATTGGGATGGCACCATATGAAGCTCTATATGGAAGGAAGTGTCGTACTCCCTTGGCTTGGGTAGAAGTGGGTGAAGCTCGGATTGTGAAACCAAATGAGGTGGATGAAGCAAACTCAACCATTCGGACTATTCGAGAGAGATTGCTGATTGCTCAAGATCGACAAGCGAAGTACTACAACGCCAAGCACCGGAATGTCGAATTTGCGGTTGGCGATTGGGTCTACTTGAAGATCAAGCCATTCAAAGGTGTCTCCAGGATTCGACGATTGAAAAAGTTGAGTCCAAGATATTTAGGTCCTTTTGAAGTGGTTGAGCGAATTGGCGAAGCGGCTTATCGGCTAGCTCTGTCGGCGGACTTGGGTGGATTACATGATGTTTTTCACATCTCGGTACTGCGGAAAGCCGTGAAAGATCCAGCTCAAGTGATCGCGGATGATCGTGTGCCGGTGGAGTATGGGCTAACAACGAGAGTTAGACCCATTCAGATCGAAGATCGAGCAGAGAAACAGTTGCGGAACAAGACGGTCGATATGGTAAAAGTCCGGTGGGACAACTGCGGCCGTGAAGAACTGACATGGGAGCGTGAGCAGACCATGCGAGAAGAGTTCCCTGAACTGTTTGTGTAAAGTTGTAACATTAAATTTTATATGTTGTAACCTTTTTCTTGCTGGTTTCTGTTGCTTTCCTGTCTCCAAATTTCGAGGACGAAATTTCCTGTAGGAGGGGAGGATTGTAACAGCCCAAAGTTCTGAAACGGGAAAATTTGGGTGACACGGCCTGGGACACGGGCGTGTCCCAGGGCGTGTCAGGTGGACACGGCCTGCGACACGGGCGTGTCGCAGGGCGTGTCAAGGCAGTGTCGACAGTCGACTTAGGTGTCGACGATTTTTGCTCGACGATCGTCGAGAGGAGGCACACGGCCTAGGACACGGGCGTGTCCATGGCCGTGTCGTTGAGTGTCGAGTGTCGAGATCGTCGAGTGTCGAGATCGTCGAGTGTCGAGTGTCGAGATAGGTGACACGGCCTGTGACACGGGCGTGTCACAGGGCGTGTCAAATCGGAACGACGAGCTCAGCCCGCCGAATGATTTTGACAGGGCGTGTCTGGGTGCCGTGTCTGGGCACACGGCCGGGGACACGGGCGTGTCCCAGGCCGTGTGAAGTCTCGGGATGATTTGGGATTTTTTTTCACCCAGGTACACGGCCACAGACACGGGCGTGTCTGAAGGCGTGTTGGTGACACGGCCCATGACACGGGCGTGTCCCATGGGCGTGTCACTGGTTCGGATAGGTCGGTTGACCACCGCTTGAGGCACACGGCCAGGCACACGGCCGTGTTCGAGGCCGTGTCGGGTCAAAATGTGTGTTTGTGGCAGAATCGTGGCCGTCCATTTCTTCAGTCTGAATCCAAGGGCTGAAAACTCTTCTTCTTTTTCCTTAAGGGCCGAATTCAGAAAAGAATCCTCACTTTGAATTGGCCTTCATCTTTCTTCAAGAGAGAGAGAAAGAGTGAGAGAAAGGAGGAGGAAGAAGGGAAGGGGGCTGCTGTTGGTGGTGCTGCGGTTTACCGGCGAGAGATCCGAAGCCAGCGTTGCGGAGGAAACGCTCTTGCGAGTCTTGCAAGCTAGCTTTCAAGCCATGGCACCGAAGCGATCGTCAAGGGTAACGACTTTTCTTCCTAGCCATGTGAAGGCTTCTGTTTTGGCATATCTTTTGATTCCCCCACCAAGAGGTGGCTGCTTTTGGGAGTCATTTGGGTGATTCTTGAAATCCCCTTTTGTTGTGCATATAGATCCGGAAATGGAGTACGGAATATGCATGCTGTGTGAAGCCCATCTGGACAGGTTGGTCTGGCTTGGTGATGTTGCATACGAACCGGAGAAGACTCCGTGATAACGTGTAGTGTAAGGAGTCTCGGGTTATACCTGCGAAAAGGAGTAGCAGGAAGTACTGGGGTGGTAGCCCAGGAAAATAGCCTTGTGATGGTTTTGGGTCCAACCTGTGAATGAGGCACAGGTAGTACTGGTGAGACCAGGAAAAGCCCTTTTTGTGATGCTTGATGTCATAGGGTGTCCACCTGTGAAGCGAGTCACAGGAAGTACTGGTATGCCCAGGAAAGACCCCTGACATTTGTGCTTGTGCGATGTCCACCTGTGAAGAGAGTAACAGGAAGTACTGGTGTGCCCAGGAAAGACCCGCTGTTGTTGTGAGAAAATGGGTGTACGGCTTATGCCCAGGCTTAACTGCCAGGAACAGGATTGGTGAGACCGACCCGCGCCTTTGATATAGCCATGAGTACGATGTACTCGGAGAAGGCAAGGCGATTTGAGCAACGGGGGGTGGAGGATCCGACCTGCGCTATGTCCGTCCGATGTGAGACCAAAGGTACGGTCTGTTGGAGCGCATAGCAAGAGTCTTCGGCCTGCGCGCCATGACACAATGGGGGGCTACGGGCCATCCCGGTGTCCGAGGACTAACTCCGGCTGCACGCCATGGAGTAAATGCTCAAGAGATTTACCGTTGGGTGATAACCCTGATACGGTGGTGGGCAAGAGGTTGCCAGAACACCAAGAATGTGCCCTGAGTGCACGGACCGTTGGGCCGGGTGGCGAACGGTTGTGATGGCCTGTGTGCGTGAAAGCACATTTTGATATATTGCCATACTTGTGATATGATATGCCTGCAGGGATAAATACCGCTGCCCCGAGAGAAGGGGTAGGGTCGTTATAATTTGGTCAGCTGAACGCTGACCGTTGCTTTTATTTGCCACCGGTGGGTGGATTGTCCCTTGCACAGGTGCTGGAGAGCCGAGCGGGACGCATAGAGGTTGATGCTCCTACTAGTGTTGCTGCTGCTGCTGTTTAGCCCTCGAAGGCTATGTTTGAGATGTGTGTTTTCTTTTGTTGTGGCCGGCCTGCGCGCCCATAGTTGTAGCCACTGTATGAAAGCTATGTAAGGCCATAAGGCCAACACTTGTTCTTATTGTAAGACATTCCTATATGTATATAAAATGTGGAGTTTTATGTTTGGGCATTCATGAGGAGTTCAAGTAGTTTAGGCTTCCGCTAGAATGCATGTGATAGGTGCGATGCGCTACTCTGGTATCATCCTGTACCTTCACCGACTGTTTTGTGGTATATCCTGTGGGGCCCCGGCCGGACCTTCTAGAATATATCATATGAACGGATGGGGTTGTTACAACATGTGGGCTGGTTGGACTGTATATGTGGGCTGGTTTTGGACTGTATTTGTGGGTTGTTTGGACTATATATGTGGGCTGGTTTTGGACTGTATTTGTGGGCTGTTTGGACTGTATTTGTGGGCTGGTTGGACTGTGTTTGTGTGGGCTTGAATGCGTTGGGTCGCTTTGTGGGATGCAACCTCATGAAATAAATATTGTTGTCTTATATATGTACAGATATTGTGAAGGATGGCATCTCCGAGTCGACGCGACATCTATTCGAGACGGGGCAAAGAAAAGGAACGAGCAACGGTGAGAATTTCTCTTTTTAATGTATGTTTTACCTAAATATTTAACTGCTATAATGAAACTGTTTTATACCATCACTCTATATGTTGCGAATGCTATGAATGGCCTCATGTAGAGGCAATCAAGCAAGAAAATATTCTGAGGGGACTAATTAACATAAAGAACTTATTATACAAATTTAATGTGTCGACACATGGAACTATTAAGGGTAATATAAAATGAAGAATACTGAGGTTGTGTACTGAAATACCAGGCCAGTCGAGTCGAAAGGCATAAACGCGTGTTGTACGTACTGGTCTGGAGACTGATGACCTCAAAGGGGTCGGGCCCAAAGACTGAAATATGGCATACTGAGACTGATATAGCTTCATTGAATTACCCTTAATAGTGTCTATATGAAAAGAAATACAAGCTTAAAGAATATTGTCGTATAGTTTGACGGTAACAGATGTTTATTGTTTATTGTTGATGATTTGTTTTAGCCTTACTGAAACACTATTGATAGTTACTTCTATTGATTTGACTGCAAGACAAATTCACGAATGAAATGAACTGTTCTATATTAGCTTATTGAATTACAACAGTACTTCTTATTATAAAACTTTTACTGTATAGCAGATTAAAAAGGTAAATTTTCACTTAGTCTTATACAAGACTAACGGTTGTATTCTCTAAATTTTTAGGAACCGGAAAGACAGCGACCGGTCGTCATTAGAGCTCAGGTAGAATTTACTGCTTTATTTTCTTTCTGCACTGGTATATAGAATCTTATGTAACTGATGTTTATGATACTTACTCGTTATGAAATGCATATGTACATCTTCCGCTGTACAAGATTTCGAAATGCATATGTTTATGATATTGTTAATTGTGGCGGACAATCAGGCCGTTACAATTTAATGGTATCAGAGCCAGGTTTTCAATTGCACCCTGGCCATAACGGGTATGTATGCTTGTCGTTAAATCCATCTAAGTGTGATTTCGATGGATGCGCAGTAAGACCAAGAGGTAATGTCTGAGGGAAGTGCATCGGGGCAGGCCCAGCAAGAGCTGCCGCAAATGATACCCTCACAGACACCACCGCAATTAATGGATCTGACGCGGATGCTGGCAGAGGCTATTAAAATGGTTAGAGATGTGCCCCCTCCACCAGCACCGGAAGTGGCAGGACCGTCACATCAGAGGCAGTTGGATGTCGATTTAAAGCAATTCCTGGAATTGAAGCCACCAGTGTTTCGGGGAGGGTTATCGCCCTTGCAAACAGAGGATTGGATCTCACGCATTGAGACGATACTAGAAGTCATGCTTTGTCCAGGCGAATGAAAAGTGGGTTTGGTTACGTTTTTATTAGAAGGAGAAGCGAAGCGGTGGTGGCAGAGTGTGCGTGGCAGATTGGCGGGCCGCACACAAGCAAGTATTCTGTGGGCCACTTTTATTCAAGCATTTACTAACTGGTTCGTCCCAGAATCAGAAAAGAAGTTGTTACAAGATAAGTTTTTGCATTTGGTGCAGGGTCCTCAATCAGTCTTGGAATACGAAACAGAGTTCGCCAATTTAGCATTTTATGCAGAGGCCTTTGTGCCTAATGAGAGAGAAAGATGCCGACGCTTCCAGGAAGAACTGCGAGATAGTATTCGTTCGATTCTGATACCGATGGAGATCATAGACTATGGGGCTTTGGTGAAGAAAGCCCGTTTGATGGAAATCGATGCGGAGAAAACCCAAAAGCAAAGGGACTTTGCAAAGAAAAGATCGACGTGGTCGTCTTCTAGTAAGGAGTCCTCGAGCAAGACGAGCACATCAGGGAAGTCAAGTGATTCAGGAAAGCGGTCTCGTCCCATTGAAAGCAGTGGCAGTGCACCGACAGTTGAGCAACGATGTGGCAAGTGTGGCAAAAGCCACAAGGGGCAGTGTTTAGTGGGAAGCAATGTCTGCTATTTGTGCCGTCAGCCTGGGCATCGACAGAGGGAGTGCCCTCGGAACCGAGAAGGACAAAGAGCAGCACAGCAGTTTCCAGTGCCACAGGGCCAGAGATTGTATCTGATGGGTCGTACTACGGGAGGTGAGTACGCAGCCTCAGCTTCTACTTCAGTGCCAGCAGGAGCATATATAGAAGAACGTCAAGGATAAGAACGTCGAGTGCAGCCGCGGGTATTCAATCTGAATCAGCAAGAGGCAAAGGCGGATGACACCGTTGTGACAGGTATTATCCCTATCGGTAACTATTTTGTTAAAGTGTTATTTGATACAGGAGCAAGCCATTCCTTTATTTCTACCACAATATTGAATGCAATTGCGGCAAAATCCTATCGGGTACAAGAGGTTTTGCACGTTACATTACCAAATAACCAGATACTTACTGCACAACAACGAGTAATCATTACGTTTGCCCTGAATGATAAGTCCTTTACAACGGACTTAGTGGTTCTTCCCTTGACCGAGTTCGATATTATTCTGGGCATGGACTGGTTAACCCAACAGGAGGCAGTGATTGACTGTAAGACTAAAGAAGTATCAGTAAAGTGTGCAGATCAAAGCAGAATTACGTATCAAGGATTAGGTGAAGTGTCGAAAATGTTAATTTCTGCAATGAAAGCGCATTCACAAATCTGGAAAGGCAGTCAGGCTATTCTGGTAATGGTGAAAGGACCTCCAGAAGAAAAGAAGGACATTACGACAATTCCAGTCGTATGTGAATTTCAAGAGTAATTCCCGGAAGAGTTGGTTGGACTCCCGCCAAAGAGAGAAATTGAATTTGAAATTAACCTCGAGCAAGGGGCTAGACCGGTGGCAAAGTCACCATATCGTATGGCGCCAAAGGAATTGACAGAATTGAAAGTGCAGCTACCGGATTTGATTGATAAAAATTTCATTCGCCCAAGTTCCTCTCCGTGGGGTGCCCCTGTATTGTTTGTAAAGAAGAAAGAAGGAACGTTGCGCCTGTGCGTTAATTATCGTGAACTCAATAAGTTGACTGTGAAGAATAAATATCCTCTTCCTCGTATCGAGGATTTATTCGACCAACTTGTTAATGCTAGAGTGTTCTTTAAGTTGGATTTGCGATCTGGTTACCACCAGCTAAGGATAAAAGAAGAAGATATTTTCAAAACTGCGTTCAGTACCAGATATGGTCATTATGAGTTTATGGTTATGCCGTTTGGGCTAACCAATGCACCAGCAGCATTTATGGATCTGATGAATCGGGTCTTTAAAGATTATCTGGACCAATTCGTGATTGTGTTCATTGACGATATCCTGATTTATTCCCCGTCAGACGAAGCACATGCTTGGCATTTGCGATTGTTCTTGCAAACATTGAAAGAACATCAAATGTATGCCAAATTTTCGAAATGTGAATTTTGGTTGAGAGAAGTGTCCTTTCTCGGACACGTGATAACGGAATAGGGTTTGGCAGTAGACCCCGCAAAGATTGAATCTATCCTCAGTTGGCCGCAACCAACAACAGTGACGGAAGTACGGAGTTTCCTGAGTTTGGCAGGATACTATCGACGTTTTGTAAAGAACTTTTCAAAGATCTCTTTACCGTTGACCCAGCTAAGCAGGAAGAATATGTCGTTTTCTTGGTCAAAGGACTGTCAGATTGCATTTGACATGTTAAAAGAAAAAACTGACTACAACGCCAATTTTAACTATGCCGTCAGGTACGGAAGGGTTTCAGATTTATAGTGATGCTTCGTACAAGGGCTTGAGTTGTGTATTGATGCAGCACGGAAAAGTAATTGCATATGCTTCCCGACAGTTGAAAGATGCTGAGAAAAATTACCCAGTTCGTGATTTAGAACTGGCTGCCGTGATTTTTGCCCTAAAGATTTGGCGACATTATTTATATGGCGTACGCTGCGAGGTTTTTACGGATCACAAAAATCTAAAATATATATATTCTCAGAAGGATTTGAACCTTCGACAGCGTCGTTGGTCAGAATTTATCAAAGACTACGATGTTGATATGCAGTACCACCCTAGCAAAGCAAATGTAGTTGCTGATGCCTTAAGCCGCAAGAACACAGTTGGATTATCTGTTTTGTCTGGTTATGAAGCACAATTGGTGTATGAGTTGGAAAAGATGCAAATCACTCCACTCGTTACACCGGAAAGCAAGCGGGCCCAGTTGTCTCAATTACAAATCAGATATACATTGAAAAATAGGATTAAAGCAGCTTTGCCAAAGGATCTGTTTCTCGCTGAATTGCAAAAGAAAGTAAAGAAAGGAGAGACTGGTGAGTTTACAGAACAGAATGGACTCTTACATATGAATGGGCGATTGTGTGTCCCGAATGTGAACAACATAAGAAAAGATATTCTATATGAGGCACATAACACACCGTATTCAATTCACCCAGGACGAACAAAGATGCATCATGACCTGAAGGAGGATTTCTGGTGGCCTGGTATGAAAAAGGACGTAATAGCGTATATTGCATCCTGCCACACGTGTCAACTGGTGAAAGCAGAACACCAGAAACCTGGAAGATATTTGCATTCCTTACCCATACCCGAATGGAAGTGGGAAGACATTGCGATGGATTTTGTTTTCGGTCTTCCTCGCAGCAAATTGGGGTCTGATGGTATTTGGGTCATTATTGATCGCTTAACGAAGAGCGCACATTTTATTCCCGTGCGACAGAAAGGACCACCTGAAAAGTTAAATGATCTGTACATAGATGTTATTGTAAAATTGCATGGGATTCCATGCTCCATTATTTCTGACCGCGACGGTCGATTCACGTCGGGAAACTGGAGATATATTCACAAACGTTTGGGAACAAAGTTATTATTCAGCACAGCATTCCATCCCCAAACAGATGGACAGTCAGAGCGAACAATACAGTTCTTAGAAGATTTACTGCGTATGGTGGTCTTGGATTTAAAAGGCTCCTGGGAAAAGTATCTGACCTTGGTAGAGTTTGCGTATAATAACAGCTACCAATCGTCTATCCAGATGGCACCCTTTGAAGCATTGTATGGCTGACGTTGTCGAACACCATTAAGTTGGGCTGACGAGGGGGAGCGAACACTGTATAACCGGGAGAAAATTGATAAATGGCATGAAAAAGTAAAGCTGATCCAACAACGAATGAAGGTAGCGCAAGATCGGCAACAAAAATACTATAATGCCCGTCATCGTCTTGTGCAATTTCAAGTCGGTGATCAGGTATGTTTGAAAATCAGACCGTTCAAAGGAGTTACACGTTTCCGACGACTTGGGAAATTGAGTCCGCGTTATGTCGGACCTTTTTCAGTCGTTGAGCGGGTCGGTGATGTGGCCTACCGCTTGGAGCTACCAACAGAGTTGCAAAGGTTGCATCATGTATTTCATGTGTCAGCATTACGGAAGTATGTTTGTGACCCTGAAACGATTGTTGCAACCGCAGATATACAAATTGAACCAGACCTCTCTAGCCCGACGGAACCATATCAGATTATAGATCGGCAAAGCAAACAGTTAAGAAATCGAGATGTGACGTTTGTGCTAGTTTGGTGGAAGGGTCACCCTAGGCACGAAGCGACGTGGGAACGTGAAGATGCAATGCGAAATCTTTTTCCTGTACTGTTTGATAATATGGAAGAATGATTTTCGGGGACGAAAATTTTTTTTAAGGAGGGGAGAATTGTGACGCACATATTTTTGGTATGTAATATTCTTTTATATTGCAGTAAATAATCACTTATATGCTCATGTGTAACGAAAATTAATTCATTACAGGTAACGTCCCCGATGAGGAAAAGAGAGGTAAGCAATATTGAATCGGCGTCGCCCTGAGCTATGATTCAGCGTCGTGCGAGTTCTTCTTCTGAATCTGTTATGCTATGTATTGAGCGTTACTTATTATCGTTGTAACATTTTGTTTTGTTGCTTTTATGATGTGGACGACACATAATATTGTCGCATGACTTGTTTAGTTGTACATATATGTTGTAAATTTAAAGGTGAGCTGTTTGGCTTGATTTGCTAGTGCTGCGGGTTTAATTTTATGTGGTAATATTATATTTGGTGCTGTTTGGTGAGCTGGGTTGGCTGGTTGGTGCTATTTGTTGGCTGGGTTGGCTGTGTGGCTGGGTTAACCGGTTCAGATTTTTCATATAAGGCTTCAGCGGTGGCTTTTTCTTATGACATTTCGATCCCTGCTCGTATTCGGCATTTGTGCATTATCTCTGCAGCCGGCGGAACCCGATAGCTAGGGTTTGGGTGGTTTCTCCTTCCCGTCGCCTGGTATGGTGAAATCTTCTGCTTCTTTCTTCTCTTCTACGTGTATACGCTCTAAACGCATCTTCTTAAGCTTCCTCTGGGACGGTTGGAGCTTTCTTGGCTTTGGTGGGAGAACTTTCAAGTTTCTTTGGACTAGGTATTTGCTTTCTTTCATGTTTTTCTTTTACTTGAGGCTGGATTTAAGTGTTTTAGTTGGTTTAGTGGCCGGTTGTACTCTTGTGGGCTGCTGTTTTTGGAGTTGTGCCCTAGTTAATTTTGTTCTGGACTGTTGGCCGGCTAGTTGTGTTACTGTCTTCTCTGGACTGTTTTGTTTTCTATGTTTTATATGGCCTGTAGTTTTTTTTTATGGCTGTTGTTTGTGGATGGCAGCTGGAATATGGTCGGCTGTGCCCTAGTTGACTACTGTTTTGCACTGGTAGCCCGATGATTTTGGACTGTATTTGTTGGCTGGTTGGACTGTACATGTGGGCTGGTTGGACTGTATATGTGGGCTGGTTTTGGACTGTATTTGTGGGTTGTTTGGACTATATATGTGGGCTGGTTTTGGACTGTATTTGTGGGCTGTTTGGACTGTATTTGTGGGCTGGTTGGACTGTGTTTGTGTGGGCTTGAATGCGTTGGGTCGCTTTGTGGGATGCAACCTCATGAAATAAATATTGTTGTCTTATATATGTACAGATATTGTGAAGGATGGCATCTCCGAGTCGACGCGACGTCTATTCGAGACGGGGCAAAGAAAAGGAACAAGCCACTGTGAGAATTTCTCTTTTTAATGTATGCTTTACCTAAATATTTAACTGCTATAATGAAACTATTTTATACCATCACTCTATATGTTGCGAATGCTATGAATGGCCTCATGTAGAGGCAATCAAGCAAGAAAATATTCTGAGGGGACTAATTAACATAAAGAACTCATTATACAAATTTAATGTGTCGACACATGGAACTATTAAGGGTAATATAAAATGAAGAATACTGAGGTTGTGTACTGAAATACCAGGCCAGTCGAGCCGAAAGGCATAAACGCGTGTTGTACGTACTGGTCTGGAGACTGATGACCCCAAAGGGGTCGGGCCCAAAGACTGAAATATGGCATACTGAGACTAATATAGCTTCATTGAATTACTCTTAATAGTGCCTATATGAAAAGAAATACAAGCTTAAAGAATATTGTCGTATAGTTTGACGGTAACAGATGTTTATTGTTTATTGTTGATGATTTGTTTTAGCCTTACTGAAACACTATTGATAGTTACTTCTATTGATTTGACTGCAAGACAAATTCACGAATGAAATGAACTGTTCTATATTAGCTTATTGAATCACAACAGTACTTACTTCTTATTATAAAACTTTTACTGTACAGCAGATTAAAAAGGTAAATTTTCACTTAGTCTTATATAAGACTAACGGTTGTATTCTCTAAATTTTTAGGAACCGGAAAGACAGCGGCCGGTCATCATTAGAGCTCAGGTAGAATTTACTGCTTTATTTTCTTTCTGCACTGGTATATAGAATCTTATGTAACTGATGTTTATGATACTTACTTGTTATGAAATGCATATGTACATCTTCCGTTGTACAAGATTTCGAAATGCATATGTTTATGATATTGTTAATTGTGGCGGACAATCGGGCCGTTATAGTGTCAATACGGTAAGGCACATCGCCTTCCGTTTGATAAATCACAAACAAGGAGCAAGCTACCATTGGAGTGCATTCATGGCAACTTGATGGGACCAACGGTCACTGCCAGCCTTGGTGGAAGCAGATACATGCTTGTCTTGATTGATGACTACTCAAGATATACTTGGGTTTATTTCTTGAAGGAGAAGTCAGAAGCCTTCTGTTTGTTTGTGGAGTTCAAGGAGTTGGTAGAAGGCCGGCTTGGCTTGCGGATTAAGAAGCTTAGAACTGATAACGAGGGAGAGTTCGTTTCCTCCGAGTTTTCTAACTTCTGCAGGAAGTACGAGATCCAACGGGAGCTTACTTGTGCTCACACTCCACAACAAAATGGAGTAGCGGAGAGGAAGATCTGTCACTTGACAGAGACTTGCAAATGCTGGCTTCATGCGAAAGACATCCCAAGGTCCTTTTGGGCAGAGGGGATGTCTTGTGCTTCTTATGTCATCAACAGGATGCCGCTCAGCCCGATCAATGTGAAGACTCCTATTGAGTTGTTGCTGAAGGATAAGCCGAGTGTGGGACACCTTCGGTTGTTCGGTTCAACCTGCTATGTGCATGTCTCAGATGCTTCACGGACTAAGCTGGATGCAAATGCAAGGAAACTTGTCTTTGTTGGCTACGATGAGCGGAAGAAGGGATGGAAATGCATGGACCCTGCGACGAAGAAGTTCGTTGTGTCAAGAGTCGTTGTCTTTGACGAGCTGACGTCGTATGTAGGTGGCTCGGTTGAGCTTGCTGGAAGCAAGGTTGATGAAGAACCCTTGGTGGCTGCTGAAGGCTTGGAAGAGGAGCTTGTTGTTTCACCAGCAGCTCCTGTTGCTTCAAACTCCGAGGCTGAGCCTTCTGGCTCAGGAAGCAGGGGGAGCACTACTCAATGCTTGCCCCAAGTAGGAGTTGAGCCCGAAGAAGCAACGGAAGCAGCAAGCAAGGAGCCGACCCTTCAGAGATCGAAAAGGGTTATTAAGCCACCGGCTCGTTACTGTGATGGGAATATGGTGAGCTTTGTCTCCTGCTTCTTTGCAGGTCCTCTGGATGAGCGAGAGCCTGCAACCTTCAACGAGGCCACTGGAGTTAAGGAGTGGGATGATGCCATGAAGGAAGAGATTGCTGCTCTCGAGAAGAATGAAACCTGGGATCTTGTGCCCAAGGTTGATGGCATTGCTCCGGTGACTTGCAAGTGAGTGTTTAAGTTGAAGAAGAAGGCTGATGGGAGCATTGATAGATACAAAGCTCGTATGGTCTCTCGAGGATTCTCACAGCAGTATGGAGAAGACTATGAGGAGACGTTTAGTCCGGTTGCGAAGATGACTTCAGTTAGAGTGGTGATCGCCTTGGCTGCTAGCAAGGGATGGAGAATGTGGCAGCTTGACGTGAAGAATGCTTTTCTTTACGGAGAGATTGACAAGGACATCTTCATGGATCAGCCACTTGGTTTTGTCTCTGAAGTTCATCCAGAGTATGTCTGCAAACTCAGGAAAGCTCTCTATGGGTTGAAGCAAGCGCCTAGAGCTTGGTATGGGAAGATTGCGGAGTACTTGCAATTCTGTGGATACCTTGCTTCCAACTCGGATTCAAGCTTGTTCGTCAAGAGGAAGGGGGAGCTACAGGTCTTGGTCCTGCTGTATGTGGTTGACATGATCATCACAGGAAATTTGGAGGAGGAAGTAGCAAGGCTCAGGGCTGAGCTTGCCATACGCTTCGAGATGAAGGACTTGGGAGAGCTTCATCACTTTCTCGGTCTTGAAGTGGAGAGGAAGAAGAGCGGTATACTCATTTGTCAAAGAGGATATGCAGATCACATTGTGAAGCGGTTTGGCATGGGCGAAGGAAAGAGTTGCTCTACTCCACTGGAACATGGGCTGAAGCTTCGACGAGATGAGGGAAGGATTTTTTCTGACCCCTTGGTGTTCAGAGCTCTTGTTGGGAGCTTGATCTACCTGACGATTACTAGGCCAGACATTGCTTACGTTGTTGGCCGAGTAAGTCGGTTTATGGCTGAACCAAGGAAGTCTCATCTAGTGGCGGCAAAGAATATCTTGAAGTATGTCAAGTCAACTTATGACATGGGACTCCTCTATAGAAGGGACTCGGATTTTGCCTTGATTAGGTACACGGATGCTGACTATGGCGGTGATTCGGATGATCGGAGGTCAACTTCAGGTTATGTGTTCACTTGCGGTTCAGCTAGCATCTCGTGGTGTAGCAAGAAGCAGGACTCAGTGTCTGTCTCAACTACGGAGGCAGAGTATAAGGCCTCGGCCTTGGCTGCTCGGGAAGCCATCTGGTTGAGGAGGCTTATAGAGGATGTTCATGAAGAAGTGCAAGTGCCAACTTTACTCTGGGGTGACAATGAGAGTGCTCTCAAACTGGTAAACAATCCAGTGTGTCACGCTAGGACCAAGCACATTGAGATCGATCACCATTTCATCAGGGAGAAGGTGTTGGAGGGATCTCTGCTGGTCGGGCATGTTCGGAGTGAAGATAATCTTGCTGACATCTTCACGAAGCCACTATCGAAGGGGCCCTTTGAGCGGTTGCGCAGCTTGTTGGACTTGATCACCACTTATCACTTCAAGGGGGAGTGTTGAAATTTGTGAAGTGGAAGTGGTTGATGGAACAGGCCGGGCGGCCTGAGCGGACAGATCCGGCGGACTAGGCGGACTGCTGTTATGCGGCTTGGTGTTAGGTCTAGTGGAAGCTGGATGTTCTTCTGAGCGGGTTGTGCAGATTTAGTCCGCGGCTTGGGCGGTCTGTTATCTGCGGATAGGGCGTTGGCTGATTGGTTTAGCCAAGGAGCGGCCTGAGTGGATACAGGTTCGTGGACTGGTGTACATTGCTCAGTGGCTGTGTTGCAAGCTTGTGCTTACCGGCGGATTGGGTGCTATCCGCGGGAGGCTTGCGGACTGGCGTGTCCGCAGTGTTCGCTGTTGCGGACTGGCCTTAGAGTTTGGCTGAGACCTTGCTGAGCTCTGGTTGTACAGGACTGTTGTAGCTGTGGCGGACTATGTGTGGAGTCCGGCAGATGGACGCTGCGTTGGGCAGGCGTGCAAGTAGCTTGCGGACTGCTTTGCTTTGGCAGGATTTGGCGGTCTGTGTTGCTTGGTTGTTTGGCGGACGGATTTATGTCCGCCGAACTCGTGATAGGCCTTTTGGTGATTCTGGACTTGGTCACACTCTGTGACAAGACCAGGGTGTCCGCAGTATCCGCCAAGCCCGCTGTTGACCGGGCGGACTGCCTTTGGTCGCGGGCTTGTGGCGGATGGAGGCGTTGCTGTGGTGATATGCAGACTGCCTCTTGGTGTGCGGACAGTCTCTAAAGGGGATGCTGTCCTGCGGTGTTTGGAGGCTTTGCGAGCTGATGCCTTGTCTGCATAGCTTGGGCGGACTGATGAGTGTTCGCCCAAAGTTGCCTTGCTCCTGGCGGGTTATTCCTTGGTATCCGGCTAAGTACTTGCGGACTCAGCGGACGGTGTTTTACTAGCGCGGGGGCTAGGGCAGTGTCCTATCTCTAGGGCGGTGACCACACTCCTCACCTTGTCTATAAATAGGACCCCCCCCCCGGCACGTCTACAGTAACTGAGGGAATAGTAAGTGGGGCTTAGGCAAATTGTCGCGGTCTGCGTTTTCTGTCTGCGCGGGTTGAGTAGAGCTGACGGTTTGTTGTGTGCAGGTCGCGCGGGTAACTTCAAGGAGCCAGGAGTTTGGCTTTGACTTCAGTCAGTGCTTGGAAGTGTGCGGACTCTGCGGTCTCAGCAGGTCGCTCTGCGGCTTGTCAGTTCTCTGCTTCAACGTTTGCAAGTTACAATAACCTGTCCGCCAGGCGCAGGCGGGTAGGCGGTCTGTTCTTCAGTTCATCAGCAGTAGGCGAATAACGGTGTGTCCGCGCGGCCTTGCGGCTTGGGCGGACTCCGTGGCTATTCGGCGTGTTGCAGCAGCTCGGGCGGGTTCGGCGGTCTTGACGACCTCAGCAATCTCGGCGGTTTCCGTTGCTGTCCGCCCGGCTTGTTTTTTGGTGCTTTCTGTTATAGCTTGTATACTAGCGAAATCATGTCTCGCTACGTATACCTCGCCTTGTAAAGAAGTGTATTGAATATAAGATCTGCTTGTTCTTCCATGTGCTTGGTGTGTTGAGCTTGCTCCATGTTTTTCCGCCAGATCAAAGTGTGAACTGGGTAGTGCCGAAGATATTAATTTGGAGTTTGGGCTATCTTGCTGACCACCTTGAGAAAATTTTAACAGGGCGTGGGTTATGAGTCCCCCATATTGTTACGTTGGAGGGTGCGGGTTATGAGTCCCCTCTGTTATTACATTAGAGGGTGTGTGTTGTGAGTCCCCCCTGTTATTACGTTAGAGCACATGGGTTATGAGTCCCCCCTATTGTTATGTTGGAGAGTGTGGGTTATGACTCCCCCTATTGTTACGTTGGAGTGCATGAGTTATGATTTTCACCTAGTTGCTATGTTCGAGGAAACATGCCAAGTTGGCCCTCACTCTTCGTTTGCTTTGACGGTCCCCCCCCCCCCAATCATGGGTGCAGGGAAACTAGTTCTATGCACTTCTAAATAGGGTAGTTGTAGGTTATGAATCTGTTCTCGTGGCTACGATTGATGACAAAATGCGATCTCAAGTCTCACATCATGGTTACACTATTTTGCTTACCTTTAGAGCTTAGGTCATGCAATTGCGAGTATCTCATTTTCAATAGTTTACATTCCTAGTAGTGGTGGACATTCTCGACTTCTGTTTAGCTTTTGTTACTGCTTACAACTCTTTAATGAATCTATTACTTTTTGTTGCCTGACAGTGTATCATCTCTAATAGCAATATAGTTGGGCATAATCATATATCCCCATATATATATATATATATATATATATATATATATATATATATATATATATATATATATATATATATATATATATATATATATATATATATATCTTTATCATATAAAACAATAAGCATATCTCAAAGCACGACATGAAACTCATCTGGACCGTCCGATCAAGCTCCATCAAACACGGGCTGTTAGATTCAACGAAGGAGATCTGCAAATATCCAAATCAACTCACATGGCACTGTTCACAACCGAAAAAAACCCGATGCCCCTTTCTCCCTCCCGCCCCCTCACGGGCTCACCCCCGCCGCCGCCGGCGGAGCCGCCGGCGGCCTGCCCGGAGCCCACCGGCGGGTTCGCCGGCCTCCGGCGAACTCGCCGGGGGTTGTCCGGCGGCGAGCGGGCAGGGCCACCGCCGGCGGTGGCCCTGCCCGTGAGCTCCAGTTTTTTTTAATTATATAATTTATTAAATTTATTATATAATTTATTAAATTTATTTATAATTTAAAAAATTATTAAATTGTTCTATTAAAATTTAATAGAAATTTTCTATTAAATTTTTTATTAAAATTGTTATTAAAAGCTGGGCCGTGGGCGAAGCCCGTCGGGGGGTCAAGCGGGAGAAGCCCGCTTGATTGTGGGTGAAGCCCGCAGCGACGCATCGAGAACGGGCGGAGCCCGTTAGCCCGCAGCGACGCATCGAGAACGGGCGGAGCCCGTTCGAAGATGCGGTTGGGGGGGGGGGGGGGGGGGGGGGGGGGGGGGGGGGGGGCGAAGCCCGCCGGGGGTCAAGCGGGCGAAGCCCGCTTGATTGCTAGTATATATATATATATATATATATATATATATATATATATATATATATATATATATATATATATATATATATATATATATATATATATATATATATATATATATATATATATATATATATATATATATATATATATACATATATCTTTACCATATATAAAAAAATACTGAGGTCTGCGAATATCATGAGTCAAAATTACACAAACTGTCAGATCATTAGTTCATAATTCAACAACCGTCTGATCGAGCACAACAAAATCATTACATGTCTCCACATTTTAGTAGGTCTCCTAAACCTACTACTAGGGTCTCCTAAACCTATGCGAAAATACGATTTTGCCCCTATAACTCTTAAAAAATCAGGCGGTTGGCTGTTAGAATTATATTTTAATTTAAACACAGCTATCTGGTTTCGAACCCAGGACCTCAAGATAGGAGAAACAACTCAATCCAATGAAACAAGTAGATAATTGTGATAATAATTCAAATAATTTATACTTATATTGTTATATTTCATTTATTTTTATAAAAAAAATTATATAAATATAGGTATAATATAATTCATTATTACATATAAATATGTTATATATAATAATAATTATATATATAATTTATTGTATATGTACATTTATAATTATAATTTTAAATTTTGTTATTTATAAAATTATATTTATATCTTTTTCTTAAATTATCGTCGTGGACGGGCGAAGTCTGTCGGGGGGGGCGGGTACAGTTACGCGAGGTCGTAGTGGCGGGTCGAGTACATTCGCTCGGGGCTATAGGGGCGGGGCAGGTACAGTTGCGCAAGGTCGTAGTGGCGGGCCGGGTACAGTCGCGCGGGGCCGTATGGGTGGGCCGGGTACTGTCGCGATTGGCAGTAGGGGCGGAGCCCCGTGTCGGGAACTCGTATATATTAAACAAAAATATTTTGGACCATATTGAGTCAGAATTGTGCCAGAAAATAAATCATAGTCGTCTGATCAAAAAGATCACGGCTACAAATAGCCATTTTTCCCAAATACATCTCCTTCGATATCTCGATTTCCCTGACGCCATGTTGGGCCAAAAAAAAAGCTAACCGATTGCCTACACCGCCGCCGCCGGCCTGTCTGGAGCCCACCAGCGGGTTCGCCGGTGATGGTGAACCGGCCGGGGGTTGTCCGACGACGAGCGGGCAGGGCCACCGCCGGAGAACCCCCGGTAGGTTCGCCGCTCCCATGCGAATCCGCCGGTGAGCTTCGGTGAGGCCGGCGATGGCATAACCGCGTGGTTTTTTTTTATATTATTATTATTTTTTCTAAATAATTTTTTACATAATATAATAAATAATTTAATAATTTATAAAATATATAAGAATAAATAAATAATTGACATACACACACATTATTATGATTCATTGAATTCAAATAACACCATGTCAAATATAATCATTGGGTACATACTATATGCTATTATATGGTCATTTACGATATAGATTCATGCACTAAAAAAGTAGATGAGATTTTTTTTATCAATATTCATGCATTTAGTTTTTTTAGATTCAATGCATTAAAAATCACTTTTCTATAAATTGGAGATCTCCATGTTAAGATGAACATAAAATGAAATCGATTCTAAAAAACCTATGCTCCTTCTTATATATATTACGGTATAATACATGAGGTTCAAAGTGCAATCCCAACATAATTTCACAACAATAGAGTCGTGTAAGTATTGATATGATTACTTATATAATTGAAATTATTTCATTACTATGCATCTTGTGGGTGCATGCATATGTAAAGGACAATGGTTACTAGTTAGTGCATCTCCATGTGATGGGCACTATGGCCATATAATAACTTGGATACTTAGACTTTTTTTGGAACCAATGTGACGTATATAATAACTTGGCCTTAGACCATGTGAATCAATTGAGTATAGTAGGTGAATTAATATTATACTTTTCTTCTCATAAATTTACTTCTAATTTTAAGAGGTTATAAGAGCAATTAAGAGGAGAATGAACTGAGTTTATTTAATTTTATTTTGTAAGAAAATCAAACTCAACTTGATCAAAATTAGACAAATACAAACTTTGAAGGCTAACGAATATTTTTAATCATCCTATACATTAAAGCTATAAATAAGAGTTACCAACACACACACACACACACACACATATATATATATATATGTATGTATATGTATATGTATATATACAATTAATATAGAAAGCTCGTGGCTTCTCCATGAAGTGCCTTCCTTGGCAAGCATCATCTTCATTAATTCCGGATCTGGATCCTCTCCATTTCAAGTGAAATGGAGGGGATCCATTTCACCATCCAATGGATAAGATAAGCTTGAAAGAAATCTTGTGATGGAGTTTTTTTTATTAAAAAAATCTAAAAAACATGGGAAATGATTAACCCGTCAGATCAAAGAGATTTCAATCTGGACCGTGAAATGGATCCGCTCCATTTCACTTGAAATGGAGCGGATCTTGATCTATTAATCCCCTTCACTTCTCTCACATTTCCCTCTCTTCCTTAACATCTCTCGCGCTCTCTACTTGAAGTTGCATTCATGGTCACATAAGACAGCGCAAGAATCCAGCTACCGCCAGGGTTCAGATTCCACCCGACAGATGAAGAGATAATCACCCACTATCTCAATCCTAAGGATCTCAACCATTGCTTCATCGCAAAATCCATGGGAGTAGTTGACTTGAACAAGTTCGTGCCAGAGGATCTTCCAGGCACATACATATCTCTCTGCTCTAATAGTGTATGAGAGATGTATGTACATGGAAGATCCAATGGATCACAGTTGTTCAAGTCGACTACTCCCATGAATTTTGCGATGAAGCCATGGTTGAGATCCTTAGGATAGAGATAGTGGGTGGCAATCTCTTCCTCTGTTGGGTGGAATCTAAATCCTGGTGGTAAGAGGTAGCTTGTATTGTCCTCAAGGGACATGAATGCATTCTTTGGGAGAAAGATGACACTACAACAAACTGTACATTTAATAAAGAACATATTGTAACAAAATAATTTTTTTTACTAATAATTACATTTTGTAACAAAAATTTGTCTTCGTTGTAAAGTATAGCTCTGCAAGTTCACCCATCAGCATAAAGATTTATTTCTATTCATTTATCATACTCATAACAGGTTTTATCTACTTATATATCTATTACAGATAAGTTGCGGCTGATTATTATATCACAGCTTAAGCATGCATTGGGCTAAAATTACATAGGCCCACAAGCATTCACAGAAAGCCCATTTACACCGATACCCATATACGAGTTTACATTTGCACATTGTATTTAAAGCATTCATCCCATTACATAAGATTAATTATTTCTATCATTCCCCCTTGTAAGCTCTAGGGTTTTTAGGTGAATGCGAGATCGTAAGTCTTCAAATCGCCCTTGTGCAAGCGGTTTTGTCATGAGATCGGCTAATTGATCTTCGGATTTGCAATAAATACAGTGAGCAAATAGTTAATCTCTGTTACACAGATTAACTATTTCTATCATGGTTACAAAAGATTACTTTTTGTTGCATGTATTTTATATTTCATTACATTAACTAATATTTTGTTACTATAAATGTAAGCATTTGTAACAAGACTAATTTTAAGTTACAAACAAAAAATATTCTCATAATAAGTAGCAATTGTAACAAAATCTTTAGGTCTCGTTCGTTTGCAATGTTTTCATTTATGGTTTTCGTTTTGCTTCAAAACGAAAACATCTAGCGTTTTCGTTTGGGGGCAAAACAAAAACTTATGTTCATTTGCAATATGGTTTTTATGCCCGTTTTAAGTCAAAACGAAAACGGACGTTCGTTTGCTGTTAACAATCTCCCTCTTTTGTTGTTTTGGTTAGGTCTTTTCCCCAATTTTTATGTGTATTTTTCAATTTCGTGTTTCCAAAGGGATGAGTGTAGAAGCAACCGTGGAGCATGAGTGGGGGATATCTTTCGATAATGGAAGAGGGCCGAAAGATCGTTAGTTGTATAAAGCACTAGAGTATGTGTTGGGTGTTAACAGGGAAGAATGGCTAAGGAGAGGGGTCGGGGATAAGAAAGAGAGAGCAAAACAGACAAAACAGAGACCCACCGGAGAAGAAGGTACAGGCGATGGGGAAGAGCCTAGCCTCTGCGATGGAGAAGAAGATCTCCCGCCATCTGTTGCTCGGTTTGTCCACCGGAGAAGAAGGTACTGGCGATGGAGAAGAGCCTTTGTTGCTCGGTTTGTCCACCGGAGAAGATCCCTTCCGGGAAGAAGCTCTCCCGCCGATCGAACACTTAGAAGATCTCCCACCGGAGAAGAAGCGTTCACACTTTCCGATGTTTTCTATTTTCAAAATCGAGCAAAACAGACATCTGTAAGTGTGTTTTGGGACTGGGCAAAGTTAGAAGGAATGAAAACCGAGTGTTTTCTGTTCAAAACCAAAACCGTGCAAAACATGGCCAAACGAACGCCTATTTTTTGACCGCGAAAACTGAAAACCAAAACCGATTGTGAAAAGAGGGCAAAGTTTTGTCAAGATAAATATATTAAATTTAAAAGTTATTGAAAGCATGACACTTTTTAATATAATTTCAGAATAAAAATGAAGATTGTATATAATAATTTTAAATTAGTTAATGACTTTTCTTATCTTTTTAAACATAAAATATAATAACTAAATGGCTAATTGTGTCCCCAAACCCAGTTGCACATACGTTTTCACCATTTTCTCTTTCTACATCGACTTTGCTACGTTATCATGTTATCTCATTGACACTGTCACTTTTTAATCAAGAAAATGTGTTTCGATCTAGTCATTCCTCCTCTTCATGTATTGAACTCGATATAGAATGCATCTCCCTTTTGTGTTTTACGCATTGCTAATTGAGCAGTCTACACAACACAGGCTGAAGGGTCTAAGAAATTGTCGAGATCAAAATGCAGAAGAAATCCCGATTTGTATCAAGATACCATCATCAGTTCAAGCAGCATTATTGATGTATGGGAATCTATCGATCGAAGAGGGTCTCGTGTCGTAAGTAGATTTTTGTTTAAGCGAGCCAAATTAAGGGTACATACAAGCATCAAAATATTTTATTCAAATAACTACTTAATGCACTTTGGAGATTACAATAACTCTCTCGGCAACCGATCTACCAATTAAGATGCCGGGATAATCTAAATCTTTGTTAAGTTTGCGAATCAACATTAATATGGTGAGTAATTTGTTGGACACACTTGTAGTACTTTGGTTATAATCTACTTGCAATACTGTCTTGTTTGCTTGTTATTTTACCCTAAACCTAAGCACCTTTTCATATTTCTTGTTTCCTTGATGCTTGTAACAGGAAGCTAATCTTTTTTTTTCTTTTGGGATAACACAGATCCATCGACCACCGTGAAAAGACAATGACACAGCACTAATGAGAAAACTAATGCCCATGAGCAACGATTGTGCAACGACAAAGACGGGAGGAGAGTTTACACAAAATGTTCTTATAAATAAATTATTTCAAAAGGTAGATAGTTTTACTTTTTACAAGATGAAATCGAAAGAAACTTTTTATAAAAAGGAGCTGCACAGTTCAACAACTTGAAGCGCTCAAGTCTTTGTGCTCTTCTCCAATTGAAAGATTCAAAAGCCCCCCAACAACCTCTTCAGCAACCAATGTAGATCTTGCAAGATCAACCAATATACTGATACCACACCTTTGCTGCAACTTTAGCATTAACTGACAGGTTAGCTACAGCCTACAAAATCCAAGATTGGCATTCAATCAACACAGCAAAATAAAGGCATGAAGTCATCCATTCTCGAGAAATTTCAATTCATCAAAACTCTATCTTTGCAGCTTCAATTTGTAACCCCCTCCCTGCAAGGCCTAGCAAGGTCCAAAAGCAATGAAATTCCACTAGAAGTTGTTATTATTTATTATCATATCATCATGCTCAACACCTTTGTTAAGAATGAGAAGATGTCCATTTAGTTATTATATATTAGCAATAATCATTACCAAAAAAATTGATTCATCAGCTAAACTCAATAAAAATAATTTTTTTGTTTTGTTGATTTTCTATGCAATACAGATTACAGACGGCATATTATTATTTATAGGCCAATGGATTCATGTAATCGAGTTTAGAAACCCAAGTATATTTTAGTAATGTTCATTTTGAAAGATTGATCAGCCCCTAATCCAAGAGTTGTTTGTTTTCTTTTTCTAGATTTTATCAAATCTTAGTACCAAAATGTCTAAAGGTTTGTTGGAATGCATATGACTACAAACTAAAAAAATATAAAAAACAAGGTAAAATGATCAGAACAAGTAAGAACATAGGAATACGACCACTGGCGAGAGATCGAGCAGGCTGAAGGAATCGAGTTTGACGAAGGCAAGAGTGTGCACGTGCTTACGGGAGACCAAAGGGATCAAGTGTAGCTAGGTCCCAGAATGCGAGAGAGCACACCGCCGACGATGATACGACCTATGGAGAGTAGGTCGTCATCGATTTGAGCTCTAACTACAAATGAAAGGCGGCTTTTGTCGCAGTTCCTGCGATAGATGGCTGGGAGATAATTAAGGAGGCATTAATGTGAAATAAACCCTAGACCAGCTTATTATAAGCGTTTTGGGATGTTTAATTGGTTTATAAAAGTGTCCATGATTCTATACTTCAGATTTTCGCGACATTTCCTAAATAATGACACTGTGAAACCTAACAAACAACGATAGTTGTTTAAACGCCGCATAAAAAATGTTGCAATAAGTCTGATTTGTTGTAGTGTCGTTGCTACTTTAATCTTCTATTTGAGAAAACAGTGTCCGTGTATGCCCAAATACCATAGAATTCTTCCAGCGAGACCTTCAAATTTTGTGCGCATTTGAGTGGAATTTCCTGCATCGTTTAGATCTCTAAACATCATATCTTGTAAGATCTCTCTAATTTCGTGGTTGATTTATCAAATCATGAACTAATTCCCTATGTTTTATATATTGAAAGTACTTTGTTCTATTTTGATGTGATATCTATTTTTATTTTGGTTTATGAGAACTTTGGTGTGATTTCTTTATTGAGTTTTTGATCTTGATGGTAAAACTTTTGAATTATATTTTCATTCTATTCTTCGCTTCGAGATTCGAGAGATGAGACATGTGAGAATATGAACGGAAGTTATTTTACTACGCGGCGAGATTCGAGAGATGAGTTGTGTAAATCTTTAACGAAAGTTTTTGGCCCGTTTTACCGCGCTTCGAGATTCGAGAGAGAAAAGGCGTAAGTGTAGCATCGACTCAAAATAGCATAGAAGGGAGAAAGAGACTTCATATACGTTAACAATTTTGATTTTTATTATTATTCATATTTTTCGTTTCGTCTGAGTTAGAGATGACAAGGGAACGCGAGATAAAGTGATTTCCGATATCGAAAGATATAGATCTTTGGCTTAATATTATTTCAGGAAAGCGCGCTAAGTTTTTACATAAATATCTTTTATTGATCCATCATAATAGACTTTGAAAATCAAAATAAAAGATCATTTTCTCACCATTTGATAAAAAATAATTCTAGTAAGTCATTAATTTTTCTTAGAGTTTTAATTTGTTTTCAAAATCCCTTTAAATTGATTTACTTGAATTTTAAAAAACAGGTTAGCTAGTATTTGCGAGCGTTAAATTAATCTCTTATCCATGATAACGATCTTTATTCACTTTATATTACTTGATCCGACATGTGCACTTACGTAATTTACGTATACCTATTTTGAGCGTATCATCTCCCGTGTTGATTTTTTCCGCTCTCATCAGTATCTCCTCCCCCCACCCACCTCTTCTTCTTCCTCTTCTTCGTCTTCCTCAACCAACAACTTCCTGGGATAGTGGAGCTTCAAACAGCTTTGAAAGAAGGAGCTTCGAACAATTTCTATGGGTGGAGCTTCCTCCTCTTTTTCAATCCCGCGCCTCTTCCACTTCAACTTCCTCTAGTTTTGATGAATTCAAGCCCTAGAATTTAACTCCAATACTATTTTAATTTTAAATTCATCAGTTTTTGAATTTGTCGAACACGTTAATTCAAATTTAAACCATTCACGATTCCTTAAAGTTATGTTTTGATGAATTCCAATTCCCTAAAATTGAAATTGTTACTCCCTATGTCTGAAAGGACCTTGAAAAAGGTTTTAAAAAAAAATTTATTTGCTGCATTTAAAAATTATTGAAATTGAGTATGAGGTCCTGTTTGGGGGGGCTTATTTTCACCGGTTAAGCGGTTAGAACCGCATGAATCGCACTTTAATTAAGTCTTAATTCATGCGGTCATAACCGGCTTGACTGGTGAAAATAAGTCCCCCCAAACAGAGCCTTAGTTCCTTTAAAACCGCCGGTATAGCCCTCTCAAGTGATGTAAAATCATGAGACTCTTAACTTGCGAAACGGCAAAACCAAGAGAGGGGAGTCGTAAGAGTCCTCGACAATGACTTGCCATCAAAGATCAGATGAATAGGCGGCATAGGAGAAGTTCATTCCAACCAGAGCTTCAACTTTTTTAATACTATTTTTAATAAATAAATTTTGAGTTGCGAATAAATATACTGGACTGGAGTGCACAAAAATTGTTCAACTACACATAATGATTGATTATGAATTGTCATTTTTTAATTTCTCTTAACATTTTCTATTTTTTATCTTTGATTTATTATTTTCTTACTGGTTAAAATATATATAAAAACAGCAATATTTTAACTAGTGAAGTAGATGCGTCATATTGATTTAATTAGTCCCACATCGCCAATAATATAATGAGTTGCAGTCTTTTTAAGGGTTGCTGCCCCGAACCTAACACAGTCAATTTCTGAATAGAGCAACACGGTAACTTTACCGAGGAAAGTCCCCGGGCCCTATCCGCAGAAATGCGGGCCCATTGATGGGCTAAATTCATAATGCTGTTTAAGGCTGAGACCCGTGTGGAGCCGATGATAACGGGATTATGAATTAAGTAATATGGCCGTTGTACACAGTAATTCGCTCGCCGTTAATATCGGTGACAAAACGGGGCTTATTTCAGAAATATTTGTGTTTTTTTAAGAATTTTAGCGGAATAAAGCAGTATTCTACTGTCAGTATTGCCAAATAAGATAATGATTCAATCAACCATATTTCTGCAGAAACTAACGATTTGGTGCGGCCGTGCACCATTTTTAAGTGGTAGAAACAGACCTATGAATTTCCCTCATCTCCTAGCTGCAATCGAGATGGAAGGGAAAATACTTTTCGGGTGAAACCTCATTTTTCAATTTTAATTATCTTTATTAAACTATACAATTTTTAAAATGTATGTTTTTTTAGTTTAAATAACTGTGTTTTCATATAGTTAAAATCTCATACATACAATAAATATATGTTTTCTTCTCTACTCGCAAAATCTCGTGCACACAACAAAAAAGAGCAACGGGCGGAGTATAGCGCTCGGGGTTTGCAAACGCGGTGGGTGCGCCATCGCGTGAGGCAATGTCATGATTGAAATAATATCGTGCGGGACACTAGACTCCAATGCACTATGACAATAATTATAATTTGTTTCAAAAAAAGTGAACATAATAATTTATTTGTTGATCAAGAAGGGAAAATATTTATTCTATATTTAAATTAACATATAAACCGAAGCGAGTAAAATCCTGGAGCTTGGAACAGTGAAAATTTCGTTGCAAGATTCGTTGCAAGATGAATGAGATCAAGATACTTGCATTATACAAATAAAATAAACAATTACAAGAATAAAAAATATACGTATGGACTCATAAATATAGCCTAACAATCAAAAAGACCATCGATCAGCAGCTACAAATACCTGTCTAAATGAAGAAAGACAGGTATTTATTCTATTTTTTTCAGGCACCATGTAAATCCGGCTGAATGTATACTGTATCACAGCCCTCACAACACTACATTTTTTGTCCAAGCCCACTGAATAACCGGCTAGATCTATGCAGTATCACAATATTATCATTGTTTGACAAAACACGCTGAATATCTTAATTGTCATCTAATGTATCTGTTGCAGTATGGAGACCGGGCAGTCTGGCGGTCTGACTCTGGCGGATTGGAGACCGCGCGGTCTGACGGTTTCTCTCAATCAGTTTGGTAGTCGGACTTGTTGTTTGGTGTCCGGGCGATCTGACGGTTTGTCTCAGGCGACTTGGAGACTGGTGGTCTGGCGCTCTCCTATGGCGGCTTGTTCTCTCCTTCTGGTGGTTGCCGGGCGGTTAGCCTATTCGTCTAACCGATCGGCATGTTCGGCTTGTTTTCTTGTTAAACCACTTATACATGTAATTATTTAGTTCCACATTGCTTATTTATAATCTCTCTCATCTCCTTCATTCTATAAAATGGAGGTCATACCTTTATAATGTTATGTCGCTTGAAGCATCCGGATGGGAATCAAAGTGGAATCCCCTACACGTTGCCCCTAGGTGGGTATAAATAGGCAAACTCTTAGGAGTTACTACGGGTATGAGTTAACCGTGTACCCTAACTGACCCGTTAAGCCTCTGAACCCGTTATTCGTCCAAATATACACTAACATATAATACACACCTTTTTTTGATAATAAAATTTTTGTTATTCTAATTTCTGGTTTCTACTTGTCTGTTCGCACATGGTATCAGATGACTCGATCTTTTCCGCCTGATTTAGTGTCTTCTTCTGCCCGCGCGGTTTGCCCTTATTCTTGTAGTCTGTTCCCGCGGCATCCTTCCTAGCCGCACGACCTGCTTGCTGGTCGCGCCGTCTACGCTGCTTGCTATTCGCGCGGCCTGTCTCTACTCGTGCGGCTTCTCTTCCATGGCTCTTTCCGAAACCTCTACTTCCACCTCCTCCTCCAAGCCGTCCGCCTTGGTGGTCACGTCATCAGGTAGTTCCCCCGTGGTTACTCAAGGTAAATGGATGATAGACTCTGGTGCGACTAATAACATGATGGGCAATCCTCAGTGCTTTTCTGTCCTAGAAACACATGATCGGTTGCCCCCAGTCCTCATTGCAGATGGCTCTCCCTCCCCGGTCCATGGGACGGGAGTGGTTCATGTCACTCCGTCTCTTCGCTTGGCGAACACTCTCTATGTGCTCAAGTTTCCGTGCAATTTATTGTCGGTTATCTATTTATGCAAGCAACTTCAGTGCTCCGTCACATTCACTCCAACCTCTTGTTCTTTTCAGAATCTGAGCTCCTAACGGACGATTGCTACTAGGACTGAGAGCGGCGGCCTTTACTTCCTCGACAACGTTTCCGCCATGTCCGCCTTCTCCTCCTCTACAGATCTTCTACAGTGGCATCTCCTCCTTGAACATCCTCCTCCATGACTTCTTCGTCAGCTTCTTCCCCACCTCCCTCCGCACAGTTCACCTCTCAACCGCGACGCTTGTCAGCTTGGCAAGCATCACTGTTCCTCCTTCCCGCCGAAGCAAGGTCGTGGCTCTACCCGTCCGTTTGATCTCATTCACTCTGATGTCTGAGGTCCTGCTCCTACCCTCACCGTTGATCGGGGTAGTTCTTATTTTGTTACCTTTATTGATGACTTTTCTAGATGTACTTGAATGTATCTCTTGTGAGATCGCTCTGAATTATTTAATGTATGGACATCTTTTTATCATTTAATTCAAAATCATTCGCTCTAATATGTCTAAGGAGTATATTAGTCAAGCTTTTTCATCATTCTGTATGCAACATGTGATTGTTCATCAAACTAGTTGTGTCTATTCCTCACAACAAAATGGAGTAGCGGAACGCAAAAACCGTCACCTTCTTCATGTCGCTCACACTCTGATGACACAAATGCATGTCCCTCGCTCCTATTGGGGCTATGCGGTACTCATTTCCTGTTATCTCATCAATCGCATTCCCTCCACGGTTCTCCACGGTAAAACCTCATTCTTCGTTCTCTATCCGGACAAGGATCCTTTTCCTCTCCCTCTATGTATCTTTGGGTGCACAGCTTTTATGCACACTCCCTCTGCCACCCGTGACAAACTCTCCCCTTGCTCCACCAAATGTGTCTTTTGGGGGTACTCTACAACTCAGAAAGGATATTTTTGTTTTGACCCCATTCTTCGAAAGCAATTCGTCTCCGCCGACGTTAACTTTTTCGAGAATGCTCCATATTTCTCCAACGACTCCTCTCTCTTCACCATCGAGAATGTTCCTACGACTTCTGATTCTCCTACTGTTCCTTCCAACCCATCGACCCCTACCGAGGTTTTTCCACCTCCACCATCTCCATCATCTTCTCCTCTCTCTTCACCTCCGCTATCTCCCTCTTCTCCGTCGTCGTCGCTCTCTACTCCCGGGCCAGCCCTCTCCGCCACGGATGCTTCGGATACTGAGGTTCCCGCTGACCTGGATCTTCCCATTGCTCTTCGCAAAGGGGTTTAGGTGTGTACCCAGCACTCACTTGTTGTTGTTGTGTATTATGATTGTCTTACCCCTTCTCGCAGGGCTTTTGCACTGGCTATCTCAGGAGTCCCTTATTCATTGGAAGGTTGTCGTGGAAGAGAAGATTGATACTCTCGCTGAATGGGGTACGTGGACCCTTGTTCCTCCTCCCTTCGGCACAGATGTTGTTGGTTGTCGTTGGGTCTTTGTGGTGAAGTTCAGCCCGAACGGTAGTGTGGATCGTTACAAGACCTGCCTTGTTACCAAAGGCTTTACCCAGACTTATGGTGTTGACTATTTTTACACTTCCTCTCCATGGATGTAAACAGGGATTGGCACATTTACCAACTTGATGTCAATAATGCTTTGCTATATGGGGATCTTCAGGAGGATGTTTACATGAAGCAACCTCCAGGGTATGTTGCTCAGGGGGATACACATGTATGTCGGCTAAAGAAGGCTATCTATGGACTAAAGCAAAGCCCTCGGGCTTGGTTTGACAAGTTTAGCTTGATTGTGGCAGCAGTGGGTTTTACGAGAAGTTCTACCAATCACTCTTTATTTATTCGCAAAGCCTCCCTGGGTCTGGTAGTTCTTGTGGTATATGTGGATGATATTATTCTCACTAGAGATGACCAGACTGGGATAACCTTGACAAAGAAGCATCTTCGACAACACCTGGTCACAAAGGATATGGGCTCTCCAAAATATTTTTTGGGGATAGAAATCTCTCGGAAGCCCAATTCCTTAGTCTTCTCCCCACGCAAGTATGCTCTTGATTTGCTAAAATAGGCATGGTTAACTGGGGCTAAACCTGCCTGATGCCCCATGGCGACTAAAGAAGATAAAACTTGGACGAATGACTCTCCTCCTCTTTCAGATGTTACGAGGTACAGACGTCTAGTTGGTAAGCTCATATATCTCATGGTGACTAGACCCGACATCTCTTATGATGTAGGCAAGGTTAGCCAGTTCATGCAAGCTTGTAGGGAGTGTCATCTACAGTCTGCCCTGAGAATATTGGAGTATGTTAAATCAGTGCCTGGGAAAGGACTACTCTCAGAAGAATGGTCACTTGAGGATTGAAGAGTACTCAGATTCGAGCGATGCTGATGACAAAGGAGACCGCAAGTCAACATCGAGCTTTTGCACCTTTGTGGAGGGAAACCTTGTGAGCTAGAAAAGCAAGAAACAGTCTGTTGTCTTCAGGTCCAGTGCAGAAGTAGAATATCAAAATATGGCGTCAACCACATGTGAGTTGAAGTGGTTATGTGCTCTCATGCTTGACTTAGGAGAGTTCTACAACTATCCTCTACCTATGTTTTGTGATAACAAGGCCACTATATACATCTTTAAGAATCCGGTCTTCCATGAGAGAACAAAGCACATTGAAGTCGACTGCCACTTTATTCGGGAAAAGATTTTGAAGGAACAAATTTGTACTTCGTTTGTCACCTCCGATAAAGAGTTGGCTGATATTTTCATCAAGCCGGTGTCCGCCTCCTTTTTCCACATTTGCGACAAGCTGGGCATGATCGATATATATGCTCTAGCTTGAGGGGGAGTGTTGCAGTATGGAGACCGAGCGGTCTGGCTGTCTGACTCTGGCGGATTGGAGACTGTGCAGTCTGACGGTTTCTCTCCATCAGTTTGGTAGTCGGACTGTTGTTGTTTGGTGTCCGGGCGATCTGATGGTTTGTCTCAGGCAACTTGGAGACCGGGCGATCTGACGGTTTATCTCAGGCGACTTGGAGACCGGGCGGTGTGGCGCTCTCCTATGGCGGTTTGTTCTCTCATTCTGGTGGTTGCCGGGCGGTTAGCCTATTCGTCTAACCGTGCGGCCTTTTTGGCTTGTTTTCTTGTTAAACCACTTATACCTATAATTATTTAGTCTCACATTGCTTATTTGTAATCTCGCTCATCTCCACCATTCTATAAAAGGGAGGTCATACCTTTGTAATACACATTTTTTTTTGATAATAAAATTTCTGTTATTCCAATTTCTGATTTCTACTTATCTGTTCGCACAGGATCACAGCACTACTGTATCTATACTGATTCCCGACAGTATCTATACCAATTCATAAAATTGGATTATCTTTTTTATATGCAGATGGAAGGGCGATCATTGGGGATATACCTGAACACTAGATGTGTCATTTCTACATTTAAGAAACAGACAGAACTCCTATTGATGTTCTTTCTGAGGCGTTTATTTGGACAATTTACATGCGATTTAGTCGGCTATATTTTGAAGTTTGGCATGTTTGGTTGTATTTTGATGTTTGTCATGTTGGTTTGTTTAATTGACTGTGACTTGTTGGTTTGTTTTGCTCAATGTGGTATATTTTTTACCTCTACTTTGAGGACATTATATTGTGAAAATCATTGTTACTGATTAACTTGCAGGGGCCAAATATAGCTTGCAGGGGCCATGTCAATAAGAATGCCTGTTTTTTGACCAAGCACACTGAAAATTCGACTGAATCTATACAGTATCACAACATTATAGTATTTTTTTGGCCAAATACACTGAAAATCCGGCTGGATCTATATAGTATCACAACATTACAATATTTTTTTGCCATAATTTCACTGAATATCTGATTGGAGCTATACAGAATCAGAACGTGCTTTTTGAATGGTATAATTGATATACACAATTATTTTACCAATCTGGGGTTGGACATCTTTCTAATACATGTGAAATATTTTACCTACTATGTATAAGGAGCTTTTAGATCAATCTATTGTATAGACTAATTGATCTAATACATATGAAATATTTTATCTTCTGTTATGGTAATTTTATGTCTAATCCCATCTGATAGTGGACTGTGAGGTGCTGATGAACGCATAATGTTGGCAGTTTTATTTCTATCACGGTATCATTACTGTTTTTTTGCCCAATTACAGTACAAATCCGGTTGGATCTACACAGTATCAAACATTACAATTTTTTTGGTCTAAGCACACTGAATTCGGCTACAATTTCACAAAATAATAACATTACAGAGCATGTGGAGGTTTGTGAGTACATGAATACAAAAATTTTAATAAATGAAAAAACTATGAATGTTCACCAAAGAAGCACATCAGGGACACTATAAAAATAGAAGGGCGCAGACAAAGACACTTCATCAATCGCCTCACTGAACACATTGTGGGACACATTTTTGGTGCTTTCCTCGAAGTTGCCACTGCTAATAAAGTCGAACTCATTTGGTTCTTCATCTGATAGTCCTGTGATATATTTAGGCTCATTTTTCCTCCCTACATAGTTTGCACATTATTTAAATTAAACATACTTGACAGTATATGGAAAGTAATTTTACAAATCAAATATAAAAATGTAAACTTTGCTTCTTTACCGGTTTTTCAAAAAAACTCTTCAATCGGTCATACTCTTCATACAACATGCTTGTATTTTGAAACTTTTTTTATCTAATCCTTTATTCAATCCCTCTTGTTTGTCTACAATATCTTCATACTCCCCCTCAATTCAGTCAAGGCAGCCAAGACGTGTTGCCGTTTTCTATTAGTGCTCTTCGTTCTCATTGTATGTAATTGTATGCATCTGTTTTACAAAATCCAATATTTTTGTATCCACTCACCTCATCTGCCATGAAGTTGTATGTTTGAATTGTTTTGATCCCAACACCGGTCATACTCTTCAGAAGACTTCCTTGGACATCGGATATATCCCTATGAGATATCAACAAATGACTATCAATTTCTGGAGCAAGTGGGTGATTGTGTTCCTCTATGAATCTCACCACCTCCCAGTTCTTGCCCTCTATATCAGCAGCAAAATGCAAGCAAGCCAAGCATCCTGTACGAGTGTCAAGTTTGCAAAATTTTCTTTGCACATCCTTCTCTGGATTCAATCGTTTATAGCCTGCATTTGCACATGTAAATTCCCTTACCTTGGCAATCTGAGTATGTGTATAAGATAAGTTCTTTGGGCACACTGAATCCAACATTACGAGCGTACTCCTTGTACATATTCCAGGCTTCCACATCAGAGTGCACGGTCGGAAAGACAACAACGTCATTCTCCTACGGATTAAAAAGAGTCATTATTTTAAGAAATAAAAGACCTTTAATTGCAAAATAAGAAAAACTACAATAGAAAATTTCTGGTAAAATCCAACCGGAGAATAGCCTAAGAAGAGAACAAATAACAGTTTCCGACTGGATTTTGGACAATCAACAAAAAAACATTTCAAACTTACAATCACACTGCCAACAGGATCAAATATACAACCAGGACTACAAAAAAGACAAAGACAGGATGACGACCGCTTACATTAATTGTCAGAATGTTCTTCTCTAAAGTTTCTCCAGTTTTCTCCATGGTGGCAGAGCAGATATGCACTTCTCGGCGGAATATAGGATTACGGTCTCTTGGATGATGTTTGCGAGGATGACACAAGCGGTTGTCGCCGGTAGAAAAACAATAAGGAGAAAGGTTCGCTACTCGCCGGAATAAAGGAGAATGAGAAAAATGTTTGCTCGCTGGATAGGAGAAGGAGAAAGAATCGCAGCTCGCCGGAAGAAAGAAGAAGGACAGAATGTGCAGCTCACAGGAAAGGAGAAGGGGAAATATGCGCAGCACCCTGGAAGAGAAGGGAAAGAGAGAACGAGCAGTACAAGAGGTAGGGGGAACGCCTGAGAGGGAAACAAAATTTTCACGAAACACTGTTTCAGCGATATTTAAACCCAGGACGTTTTCACGGTCCGATAACAGAACCGAAAAATTTTCCCTTAGGAAGGGAGGTAAGTGTTTAAATATCCATCTTGAATATTAAGGACATGAATTGGGATGCTGGAAGAGGTTTGGTGAGAACGTCAGCATGTTGATAGTGAGTTCTAAAATGAACCAGTTTTAATGATCTTGATCAGTTGATTAGTGCTCAAATGAAATGACAGTCTATGTAAAAATGCTTGGATCGTTCATGAAAAGTTGGATTAGAAGCTAGATGTATAGCTGACTAGTTGTCACAAAACAGCGTTGCAGTGGAGATTGTTATTTCAAAATGTTTGAGAAGCTGTTGTAACCAAACTATTTCACTTGCCGCCAAAGCCAAGGCTCGATGCTCGGCTGCAGTTGAAGATTTAGAGACAGTAGGTTGTTTTCTTAGATTTCCATGAGATGATGGAATCTCCCAGAAAAATACAAAAACCACTCGTAGAATGTTGGGTATCCAAACAACTTCCCCAATCAACATCAGCAAACGTTGTAAGATGAAGTGGAGTGTTGACTGGGAAGAAAAGACAATGTTTAGGCGTATTTTTTAGATATTGCAACAAATGATGCACAACATTAAGATATGGAGATCGGGGCCAGACATGAATTGACTGAGCTTGTTCACAGTGTAGCAGATTGATATCCGGATGAGACGCAGTCAAATACATCAGTTTGTCAAGTAATCTGCAATACAATGAAGCGTATGGTAGAAGTTCACAATCCAAAGCATTGAGTTTGGTGTTGGGGGTCCATGAGATGAGAACATGGTTTAGAGTTGATAGATCCAGTGTCCTCTAACAAGCTAAGAGTAAATTTCCATTGGAAGAAAGAAATGCCGGTTTTGGTTTTAGTAATTTCCAGCCCTAGGAAAAATTTCAAATCTCCCAAAACCTTTAATTTGAACATGCTCTGCAGGAGGATTTGGACTTAAGTAACAGCCTTCGGATCAAGTCCTATTAGTAGTATATGATCATCTACATATACCAGTAGCACAACTATGGAACAACCCGATCTAAGCATAAACATAGAGTAATCACCTTTTGATCGAGTAAAGACATTTGTGAGTAATGTGGAATAGAATTTGTTGATCCATTGTCTTGATGTTTGGTGTAATCTGTAAATTGACTTGTGAAGAGTACAAACAAGATTTCCCCCGGCCCTTATTGTGGATGACCCAACGGTAAAGACGTGTAAATGTCTTCAGATAAGTCTTCATTTAAGAATGTATTGTTTATATCCAATTGGATGACACACAATTTTTAGCAGCTGCAACAGCAAGGACCCAGGCTGAGATTAATTTATCTACTGGAGAATTGTATCAGTGAAGTCAATGACGGCATGTTGTGTGTATCCCTTTTGCAACTAAGCATGCTTTGTATTGATCCATCAGCTTAGTGTTTAACTTGATAGAGCCAATAGCTACCAACACACTGTTAGTTAGGAGGTAAAGGAACAATGGTCCAAGTTCTCTTGGATTCCACAGCTTTAAGTTCCTCTTTCATAGCTATCTGTCACTCTGGAAATTGGACTACATGGTGATAAAAGTGAGGTTCTAATGTTGTATAAACTTGGAGAACAAACTCTTCATAAGGTGAACAAAGTTTGTCATAACTGAGGATAATTTGAACAGGCATAATCTTGGAGATAAGTTGGACTTTTAACAATTTTTTGAGATTTGCGAGGTTGTTGATCAACATGTATTATAGTGGGTGATGTGGGGGGCAAATCTGCAGATGAAGATTTTGAATGTTATACAACTTGTAGCCTTTATATCCCAAAAATATCCAACAAAGACAACATGAGCATCTTTAGGTTGGGATTTAGTTCGATGGGCTTTGAGTGTAGCTGCTAAGAATAAACCAAAAAGCTATATGGTTGAGTAGTCAGGTTCAAGGTTAAAAAGGATATGAAAAGGAGATTTTTCTTATAGTAGGGGAGTGGGTAATCTGTTAATAAGGTAAGTGGATGTGGCAATGCAGTCTCCCGCAAATGGAAATAGGAACTTTATATTAGAAGAATAAAACTCGAGCAACATGTAATAGGTGTTGATGTTTACACTCAACTACTGAGTTTTGTTCGGGCCGTTCAATGCAGGAAAATTGATAGCTAGTGCACTATTTGGACAAAAAAATCAGTTAGAGCAAGTTCATCAGCAGTATTGGTTCGTAGACATTTGATGACCTTCCCAAATTGGGTTTCAACCATGTGAAAAAATTTCATTATAGCAGTAGGTACTTCAAATTTATGCTTGATAAGGTATATCTATGTATACCTAGAATAATGATTAACAAGCGTAAGGAAGAATCTATGACCTCCATAAGTAGGGTGCACATGAAGTCCCCAAACACCACAGTGCAACAAATTAAAAGGATGAGCAGATAAATGATTATTATAAACAAAAGGTAAACAACTAAGGCTCCGTTTGGGGGGACGTATTTTCACCGGTCAAGCGGTTACAACTGCATGAACCGGACCATAATTTGGCATTACAAGTAAAAAATAATTCCCCCCAAACGGAGCCTAAACTTAGCTAATGGAGATATATTACAGTAAGAAGAAAAAAGGCATAGGCAGGGAAAAAAAGGATTTTATTGTTAAGGAGTTGTAAAACTTTGGAAGACAAATGTCCAAACTGATTATGCTATAAGTTGGCAAATAGTATTGTCAAAAACTGAATTAAGGGAATGGCTGGCTGGCGCAATGATTGGAGGTGTTGTCTTGGAAGGAAGGATGAGCGCGTATAATCCAGCAATGAGATAACCCTTGCCAATTATCATGGAAAACTTGATCTCCTCAATCAATTGCCAATCTGAAAAAGGCTCGAGAAGTTAGTGTTATGTAACAAGGCACTAACAGATACCAGGTTAAACCGAAAATCAGGAACAAAGAACACATCCTGAGGAATCAAATCAGTAGTTAAACTAATAGTGCCAATGACTTCAACTGGAATGATGGATTGGTCAGGTCGAGTGATGAATCTAGTTTGAACCATTTGATAAGAAACAAAGCAATTAAAAGAACCAGTAGTAAGAACTAAACTCTAAGTATTGGTTTGAGGAGTAACAACAGTTGAAATTTGATTTAGCAGAAGAGAAAGAAGTTGGTATTGTTGAGTTTTGAATTCCATGCTTGAACCTTTGGAAGTTTGAGAGGTTGCATCAAACACTTGATTAACATGAGAAGTAGAGGTGGATGACCAAAATATTGTGTATCCAGGGGATAGCCATGAAGTTTGTAGCTCTTGTCTTTGTAATGCCCCAATACTCCACAGTGGGCACAAAGAGGTTGATCCTTTTTGACAAATTTTAATTTATTGTCATTAGCTTGTTCAGAATTGTGTTGACCTGTGAAGGCATTAGGAGGTTCAGCAGGGGAGGGAAAGGATATTTGACATTGCTTTTTCTTGTTGTAGAATCAACAAGAAAACTTTGTTTATGGGGGGTTGAGGATGCATAAGAAGAGTTTGTCCACATATGTCATAGAAAGTACTTCCAAACCCCATGAGGAAAACCATAACATGTTCCATTTGATGATAATCAAGCAACAGACAAACGCATCCACACGTGCATGAACGAAAAAGTTTATAATCTCCCAATTCTTCCCATATGGCTTTCAATTTTGTGTAATATTGACTCACAGTGAGACTGTGTTGGCTGAAATTCATCAATTCTCGTTTCGGTTGGAAGAACTGTGGTCCATTTTGTTGCTGAAATTGTTCTTGAAGTTCTGTCCAAATTTCGGCAACTAATGCAGATTAGATTACACTGACAGTGAATCTTGTGAAACCGAATTCAAGATCCAAGAAGCAACAATGTTGTTGTTTCGTTGCCAGGCAAAATATAAGGCGAAATCAGACCTATTTGGCAATGGAATCGATCCATCAACAAATCCAAATTTGTTCTTGCCGATCAGTGCCATTTTCACGACTCTACACCAAGAATTGTAATTATCGTCATTAAGTGGCTGAGAAACTAAGACCAAACCAGGATTGTCTAACTAATGCAGATAAAAAGGATTTGCAAAATTGTCGAGATTGCTTGTCGACGAAGAGGCAGCAGTGGACGGAGAAGGAACGGTGGTGGTTGGAGCAGGAAGCGCCATTAAGATTTATGTTTTTGGTGCCATATCAAGAAAGACGTCAACACGAACAAAGAAATGAAATCAAATTTCATATCAATTAGTTTCAGTTATACATATGAACTCATACATATAGCCTAACAATCAAAAAGACCACAATTAGCTAGAGACACCCGTCTAAATGAAGAAAGACAAAAAATAAAATAACCAAGCTAGACAAACAATACAAACTATTAGAACTCTAAGAGTGAGCCAGGTGGCCAAGTCTCCTGTGGTTTCGAAGATTTCGGAAGCACGAACTTTGAGAGGGATTTGAAATCACGGGCATCGAGAGAGTTTTTGAACCACAGGATGCAAGTTTCAGAATTTTTATGATTTGAGTTAGGATCCAACTGCGAGATTTGATAGTATATGAGAGGGACTTCCTCTCTATTGGGGATCAAATGAAAGAGTTCATTTGAATATCTACAACCTATCTTATTTAAGTAAGGGTATTGTTAGAAATAGCAATAGCTTCTGTATTCATGTATAAAACAAGGACCCTTGTGGTCTACATATAGGAGAAGAGGAGAAGGAGAAAACACCACAGACGGTGTGGGACTAAACCTAAAACAATAAAGAATGCTTTACAATATATAATATTAACACGCCCTCTCAAAGTCACGGTGGATCATGAACCGAGAGTTTGCTAATAAGATAACGGAATCTTGCAGTTGTGAGAGACTTGGTGAGGAAGTCTGCAACTTGTTCTTCAGAGGTAATGAACGGTAGAGAGATGGTGTTGGCGAGGAATTCCTGACGAGTAAAGTGACAATCGATCTCAATGTGTTTTGTCCGTTCATGGAACACCGGATTGGAGGCGATTTGAATGGCGCTTTGATTGTCACAAAATAGGGGAGTGGGGCCTGTTATTTGGACACCAAGGTCGCAAAGAAGACGACGAAGCCAGACTATTTCAGCAGTGGTGGAAGCCATGGCACGATACTCAGCCTCCGTGCTGGAGCGCGCAATGGATTCCTGTTTCTTACTACGCCAGGAGATCAGAGAGTCGCCCAGAAAAACACAGAACCCAGTAGTGGAGCGACGAGTGGTGGCATCCCCCGCCCAGTCAGCATCCGAAAATGCGCGGAGGGTGAGTGGCGAAGTGGCAGAGAGAAATAACGAGCGACCGACAGAGCCGCGAAGGTAGCGGAGTATCCGGAGGACCGCGGCATAGTGAGCAGAGCGAGGAGCTTGAACAAATTGACTGACGAAGCTAACAGCGTAAGCAATGTCCGGTCGAGTCATGGTGAGATATACCAGCATCCCGACGAGGCGCCAATAGCGGGAGGCATCGGCCAGCGGTTCCCCATCTGTAGGAAGGAGTTTCAGATTCAGCTCAATGGGGGTGTCAACAGTGCGGGTGTCAGTGAGAGCGGCCACAGAGAGAATATCGGAGATGTATTTTTGCTGAGACACCAGAATCCCGCGTTTGGAGCGGGCAATCTCTAACCCAAGGAAGTAGCGAAGGGGGCCCATATCCTTCATCTCAAACTGACTGCGGAGGTGTTGCTGAAGAGCGGCAATGGTGACGTGATCATCTCCAGTGATAATCATGTCGTCAACATACAGGAGCAGGATGGCGCAGCCCTGAGCGGAGGTGCGGGTAAACAGGGCATGATCAGTCTGGCGTTCAATGAAACCAGCCTTGAGAACTGTAGTGCGGAAGCGCTCAAACCAGGCACGAGGAGCCTGTTTGAGGCCATAGATGGCCCGGCGGAGGTGGCAGACATGGCCAGGAGGTGCGGAGAGACCCGGGGGAGGTGTCATGTAGACAACTTCAGTGAGATCGCCATGAAGAAAGGCATTGGTGACATCCATCTGATGGAGGGGCCAATTGCGGGCAGCTGCGACCGCAAGTAAGGTGCGGACGGAGGTCATCCGGGCAACCGGGGCAAAGGTTTCGTCATAATCGATGCCATGTTCCTGGGAAAACCCGCGAGCAACCAAGCGGGCTTTATGACGCTCAATAGAACCGTCCGGACGAGTCTTAACTTTGAAAATCCATTTGCAGCTGATAGGAGTAACACCGGGAGGACACGGAACAAGATCCCAAGTATGAGTCCGGCTAAAGGCTTGAAGTTCAAGCGCCATGGCCTGTTGCCATTCGAGGTGGTCAACTGCCTCTTGGTATGACTGGGGCTCCCGGTGGGCGTGGAGAGCGGTGAGGAAGGCCTGAAAACCAGGGGAATAGGAGGTAGCCGCGGTGAGAGCAGAAGGGGGGTCGTAGCGAGCAGGTGGATGGCGATGGCGAGCAGGATTACGGCGAGGAGGAGCAGGATCCACGGTTGCAGGGGCGGACGGAGCGTCAGACAGAGCCGTATCAGGAGCAGGAGCAGGAGGAGGGGGTGTGGGCGTCGGAGGAGGAGCCGGTGTGGAAGGAGGGACCTCGGGCAGAGGACGAGGTGGGGAGAGGGGAGGATTGACAAGGGGAGTCCGGGGGCGAGTTGGTATAGAAGGAAGAAGCGGAAGAGAAAGCGGTGGAGCAATGGAGGGTGGGGAGGTGAGGTGTGCCGGTGGGGAAGAGAAGAACATGTCATGTTCGACGAAGGAGACATGGCGAGAGATGCGAATGCGACGAGCCACCGGATCGTAGCAATGATAGCCTTTGTGGTGGGGGCTAAGACTGAGGTGAACACAACGAGTGGAGCGAGCGGAGAGCTTGTTACGTTCAGTAGGAGGAAGGAGAACGAAGCAGGTGCACCCAAATGTGCGGAGAGATGCATACTGCGGCGGGCGGGAGTGAAGGCGTTCATAAGGAGTGACGCCAGAGAGGGTCGTGGAAGGAGTGATGTTGATGAGGTGAACAGCGGTGAGAACGGCTTCGGCCCAGAAGGAGGGAGGAGCGGAGGCAGAGATGAGGAGAGTACGAGTTGTTTCGATGATGTGGCGATGTTTGCGTTCAGCAACCCCATTTTGTTCATGGGTGTGCGGGCAAGATTGTTGGTGGAGGGTGCCATGCGAGTGGAGGATGTCGCGCATGGTGGAGGAGAGAAATTCTTGAGCGCAGTCAGAGCGAAAGATCTTAATGCGACGCTCAAACTGAGTGTGAAGCATAGTGGTGAACGTGTTATACGCAGCGGGTACATCAAAACGATTGCGAAGGAGATAAACCCAAGCACAACGGGAAAAATCATCAATAAAATTAACATAATAAAGATAGCCAGAATGAGAAGCAAGTGGCGCGGGGCCCCAAATATCAGAGTGAACTAAATCAAAAGGGGCTGTCGTTTGAGAAGCACTACTTGTAAATGGTAGAGCAAGTTGCTTTGACAAACGGCAGCCGGTACAAACAGAGAGAGGGGAAGGAGAGACACGACCCAAAGCTCCAGAGCGGATAATACTTCGGAGTCGATCAGTAGACAGATGTCCTAAACGTCTGTGCCACAAGTCGGCATCAGAGACAACAGAGAGGGCCGAAGCGGAGGTTGGTGGGGGGGGGGGGGGAACATGAAGATACTCCAGCTGATACAGGCCACCAGCCCTACGGCCCCGTCCAATCCTCTGAGCTGTCCGGGAATCCTGCACAACACAATCAGAAGAAGAGAATAAAACTGTTAGACCGAGATCACAGAGGGAGCTGACAGAAATGAGGTTCATATGTAGCCGAGGGGCATGATGGACGTTGGAGAGAGTAAGTCGTCCAAGAGGGGCAGAAGTCGGGGTGATGGAGCCAGAGTGCAGAATAGGGAGAGAGCCCCCATCAGCAGTGGTGACCTGAAGAGAAGTGGGGGAGGAGGTGCAGTTGGTGAGGGTGCGGGAGTCGGAGGTGAGGTGGCAGGAGGCCCCAGAGTCGAAATACCAAGGTGCAGTCGGAGGAAGTCGAGCAGCAACAGTACCAGAAGCAGCTGAAAGACTATGTTCCGCAGAGGAGCGGGCAGAGGAGGCAGACTGAAATAGCGAAGACCGGAGGATCAGATCCTCTAAGCGTTGCAGAGGATCGGTAGCAGCAGCAGCAGTGGGGTGAGAGCCGGGACCACGATCGCGTCCCCGACCACGGCCGTCACGGCGAGGGTCAGAAGCGTGGTGTGCATCAGACCGAGGGGGACGAATAGGGCAAGCAGACTTCATGTGCCCCACCTTCTTGCAGTAGTGACAGGTAACAGCACTGGGACGCGGAGGAACGGCAAGAGCATTATCAAGTGGGAAAGGGGGCGGGAGAGCCACGGGAGGTCGGAGACGAGTCTCCTCATCGAGCAGAGCAATCAGTGCATCATCCAAAGTAGGAAGCGGGACCCGGTGAAGGAGCTGAGCGGCAAGAAGAGAAAACTCAGGACGCAGAGCAGCCAGAAACTGATGAAGATGACCCTCGGAGAGGTGGCGCTGAAATTCCTATGAGCGAGGACAACCGCAGGGTAAGGGAATCAGAGAGTCCAGTTCGTGCCAGTAGGCACTCATCATAGTGAAGAAGTCCTGAATGGAGCGACCGTCTTGGCGGGCAGCCTGAGAATCGCAGATAAGACGGTGACGCCGAGCTCCACCACGGGGAACGAAGCGGTCACGGAGATATTCCCACATGGCACGTGCGGAAGGAAGGCGGTCGATAGACGTGAGAAGCGGGCGAGCAACGGACTCCAGGAGGTAAGCCCGGATAGCATGATCGCGCCGGTGCCAAAGAGTGAAGGCATCGGGAGAGGCGGCGTCGACAGAAGGTGTGGCGGAACCGGTTGCGGTGGCGGGCTTGGCGGCAGGGGCAGGAGGCGCACCGATGATGTGATCCCAAAGATCACGGGAGGAGAGAGCGGCCTCAACGGTAAGGGCCCAGTCAGGCCAGTCGCTAGCGTCGGCGAGCTGGAAGGACGTGGCCTTCAGCGGAGGCGAGATCAGAGGAGCAGCCATGGAGTCGCAAAGAAGTGGTGAAAAGCGAGCGGAGCAGAGGCGGACGGGCGGGCTGGGAGAAGCGGACAGGCGGACTGAGCAGAGGCGGACTGGCGGGCTGGGGGAAGCGGACTGGCGGACTGCGGAGAGGCGGACTGGCGGGCTGGGGGAAGCGGACTGGCGGACTGGTTGCGAGCTGGTGGCGGACTGGCGGACTGGCGGACTGCGGAGAGGCGGACTGGCGGGCTGGGGGAAGCGGACTGGCGGACTGGGGTTACGAGCTGGTGGCGGACTGGCGGGCTGGGGCGGATTGGGTGGAGCGGACTGGGGTTGCGAGCTGGCGGACTGTGGTGCGAAGGGGGGGGACTGGTGGGCTGTTGGGGGCGGACGGGCGGGCTGGAGTGGCGAGCTGGCGGACTGGTGGCGAGCTGAGGGGCGGACTGGCGGACTGGGGTGCGAGCGGTGGGCAGACTGGCGGACTGGCGGACGGGCGGACTGGCGGGCGAGCTGGGGGCGGACGGGCGGGCTGGGGAGGTGGCGGACTGCTGGGAAGGTGGCGGACTGTGTGGTAAGGCGAGCGGACTGAGCGGGCAGTAGGGACAGACGGGAGGACTGATGTGCACGACGGACTGGCTGGCAGAGGCGCGAGCAAAGAGGCGAGCGCGAAAAATTAAACCCGCTCTGATACCATGTTAGAAATAGCAATAGCTTCTGTATTCATGTATAAAACAAGGACCCTTGGGGTCTACATATAAGAGAAGAGGAGAAGGAGAAAACACCACAGGCGGTGTGGGACTAAACCTAAAACAATAAAGAATGCTTTACAATATATAATATTAACAGGTATATCTAGAACCTATCTTATTTAAGTAAGGGTACGTTCTAAATATTTTTTTTTAATTGTCATTCACTTTGCCCTCTCAGGTGCCGGTCGAAGCGGCCCGTCTTAGTTTGGGAGTGAGCCGAGCATGCAAATAGTCAAATTAGATGATTAACAGTAGACGTCAAGTTTTTTACGTGGAAAAAGCCGGAAAGGAGAAGGCACGGGGACGGACCCACGAAATCCATTAGTATCAGTTGAGTACATATGTCAACTTTCTAGAAAGTGCATGACAGATTACTTCATGCTTACAAAATATTTGTAAGTGTTCAACATTAGGCGGTGCAGAGTACGTGGGAACAGGGGCGGATTCAAAGGGGGCCATGAGGGACACTGACCCCCTTCCATTATTTTTCAAAATATCTAGTGTATTTGGATTCCTCTCGTCGAGACAATGAATTTTGACTACTTATACTTCAAAAACGGCGTTTAGATGATGGCGAAACAACTCCGATAAGATGCAAACGTTTAAAAAAAATTGAAGAAAGTTGATGACTACTCCCCCCATGTTAAAATTTTTAGAATCTAATGACACCTTCAAAAATAGTTTATGCACTCTCATTATTAATTTTCTAGATCCGCCACTGCTTGAGAAGCACGTGCTCAGCGGGAGAACAAGTGTTGTGCAGACCTAAGTCTCCGAGTTGAACTTCTACTATAAAACTCTTAGCAAGAAAACCTTAAAGCTCTATCCTCTCTCTCTCTCTCTTTCTTTTCCTATGTCCTTATAAATGAATATTCAGGGCCTTTTTTATTGTTTTTTTTTGAAAATACACAGATAATTGCACTCTTCCGAATTCTATAACAATTCAACATTCAGCTAATAATAATAAAAGGATAATTCTACACGCATCTAAATTTCATCTAAATACTACAAAGAGTGGGCCTCACGCCTCTATTTTCATAACAAAAACGCCCGACTACTATTGCAAACTCTGCAAAGTTAAATAAATTTTATTTATTTTATTATGTGAAGCCCACTTTTACGATATTTAGATGAATTCTAGGTGTAAGTAGAATTATCCATAATAAAACCAGTGGGCTCATAGTTGTGAAGCCACGGAGGAGCAACGATAAACACGCCTCTTTTGTGGCGCGCATATTGTTATTGTCAACTGTCATGCATGTTTTATGATGCCATGGCCCATGAAGACCCCACACGCAACATCTTTGTCTATATTTATATTATTTAATAATTTCTCTATTTAACCTTTTTAATTAAATTAGTTTCGATATCTTTGCATTGATTAATTATTGCCAGATGTTTGATATTACAGTATTATGTGCACATAAGATATTAAAATAAGTTATAATAGGGTTGCAAGTCTTATTTGGATAGTTGCAGTCCTTAAAATAACTTACATAGTAAATTAATTAAATATAATTGATATATATTAAGTTATAATTAAACGGGTTGGGCGCAGGGGCATATCGAGGAAGTTTGACTGGGGGGCTAATCAAAATGCGAAGAAATTTTTTTATGATCAATATTTATATCAAAAAAGAATTGTTTCTTATTACAACTTATCTATTTAGGGTTCGTTTTGTTTGGTATTTTGCTCCGGCGGCGGGAGGAGTGCTTTTGGAACAGGAGGGGGGAGGCCGCTGTTGGAATCCCTCTGTTTTCCTCTATTTCCCATGGCACGGCGGGTGCAAACGGAGCAAATGCCACCGCTAGCTGGTCATTTGGTTACCCGTCATGCGGCGGCGTTTCCCCCAAACGGAGAGCTCCAAACGCTGCGCCAAATGAAGCCTTAGAGACATGAGTTCTATCTTTAATCAACTTTCATATCAAATGAAATGTTGTGTGATGCTGATCTGATCTTGGTTGCGGTACACATAATATTAAGTTTTCAATAATTCGAGATGTGAGAATGTAATGAGTATCAATAATTCTAATTTGATTTGTTTGTTCAAGTGTTTAGGTTAAATGTTGGTGCGATGAACTAAATAAGTCATGGGAAAAAATATGTTGGTTGCAATAAAAATAATTTAGATGACATATTTACTATAAAGTATGTGTTAGAAATTTCGTTGAAAAGATAACTTCGATCAATCACAATATACACACAACAGCCAAGCTGCAATTACACCAGAGACAAATCTCCAAACAACCAATCGCAATAAAAACTTGCGAGGTATTAAACATTAACATAAGCAACTAATCAAGATGCATGATAGAACACAAACAAAAGAAACCAGATACAGATTCCAGGTCGGCAGCGGTCAGATACAAACCGCTAGAGATCTCAGTCCACCACACCAGCTTGTAGAGGAACTGAAGGATGATCTCGCCGGCGACAAGAAAACCAGTCTACCAGCGACCTCAGCAATCAGGTCGATGAACTCAAGGCAAACCACTCTGCACTACTGCTCAGCTCGCCTGCGACTATCAACACAGGGTCGCCACACCAGAGACACACCTCCAGACCGCCAGCGACCTCAAAGACAGTCGACCACAACCTGCAATGACCAACAAGACCACCAAGCCACCGAACAGAACCTCATGCAGCTCGTCAGTGACTACTCGCCCAATCCGTCGGAACTCAGTAACACTCCACCGGAACTCGGCGACTACAACATAGTCCGCCCAAAGAACTCGGCAGCGACTACACACCAGTTTGCCTGATGACCACCTCCAAGTCGCAGCCAGCTCGCGGATACAAATAGACAGGCCGCCAGCAGCATGAACTTCACCTTACCCCTATTTTCACTTGATGTAGAGAAGAGGGGAAACACTCTATTTATAGGGAAGAAAATCAGAACACCAAATGCCAAAAGGACACCAACCTCGGAGCAAATCTGCCTAGAACACACCCCAGCAACGCAGGATCAGGTACAGGCTGCCCGGCTTGTAAAACAGACCGCCCGGTCTCACTTCAAAACTCAACACTCCCCCTTGAAGTGAGCCCCGGGGACAACACCAAGAAGAGATCGAAGTCGCTCAAATGGCCCTTTGTACAGAGCCTTTGTAAGAATATCTACAATATTGTCTTGGCTTCGTGCATGCTACACAGCAAGAGATACACCCAGCACTTTCTCTCGAATAAAGTGGTGCTTAATCTCAATATGTTAGGTTCGCGCGTGACACACAGGGTTGGTGACAAGTTTCAGCGTACTCTCGTTATCGCCGCGAATCAAGGTTGGTCCCTTCACCTTTTCATCAACATCCTCCACCAGCCTCCGTAGCCAGATGCACTCTTGTGTGGCAAGAGTTGATGCCTTGTACTCTGCCTTAGTGGTAGATAGAGAGATTGAATTTTGTTTCTTGCTGCACCAGGAGATGGCGGTACCTTTGCACATAAACACATAACCAGATGTCGACTTCCTGTCATCAGTATCTCCAGCATAGTCTGCATTCGTGTACCCATGCTGAGCGAAGCTCGACTTCATCATGTACAATAACCTCATATCCGAAGTGGTTTTCACACACTTTAGAATTCCTTGGCCGCCTCGAGATGAGGCATTCGTGGCTCGTTCATATATCGACTAAACTCGACCAATAGCTAAAGTAATGTCAGGTCAAGTGATAGTCAACTAGGTCAGGCTTCCCATCAAAGCTCGAAAAATATTTGGGTCAGGAAGAGTCCTCCTCTAATCCTTCTGAAGTTTATGTCCAACCTCAAGCAGAACAGAGACATTCTTTCCTTCCTTCATGCCGAAGTGCTCTACAATTCTTTCAGCATAAACCCTCTGGGATACAAGTATACCTCTCTCCCTCTTCTCAACCTCTAATCTAAGGAAATGATGTAACTCGCCTAAATCCTTCATCTCAAAGCGGATTGATAGCTCAACTTTAAGCATTTCCACCTCCCCGTCATCGTTCCCGCTTATGATCATGTCATCGACATATAGGAGAACCAGAACATGAAGACCATCTTCCTTCTTGATGAACATGCTGGAGTCGGAGTTAGATGATTTGTACCCGCAGAACTGAAGGTACTCGGCAATCTTCCCATACCAGACTCTCGGTTCATGTTTTATTCCGTACAGAGCCTTCCTTAGTTTGCACACATGATGTGGTGGGGACTTGGACACACATCCTGGTGGCTGCTCCATGAAAATATCTTTGTTGATCTCTCCATACAGGAAGACATTCTTCACATCAAGCTGCCACAGCTTTCACTTCCGACATGCTGCTGAGGCAATGACCATGCTAACAAATGTCATTTTCGCCACAGGACTGAAGGTCTCTTCATAGTCTTCGTTGTACTTCTATGAGAAACCTCGAGCAACTAGTCTTGTCTTGTATCGCTCCACTTCTCCATCAGCCTTCCTCTTGACCTCGTACATCCATTTGCAAGTGACAGGCTTTATTCCTTTAACCAAGGGAACCAGGTCCCGCATCTCATTCTTCTATAAAGCTGTCATCTCTTTTCTCATAGCTTCATCCCACTCTCTTATACCTACTGCATCCTCAAAACAAGCAAGTTCCTTTTCGTCGAGAGGTCCTGCAAAGAAACAAGAGACAAGACTCACAAAATTTCCTTCCTTATATCGAGCGGGTGGGGTAATGGTTCGCTTTGATCTTCATAAACCATGTCTACTTCACGTGTCTCCAGTCTCCTCAACTCCAGTCTCTTGCTCATCACATCTCGAGGTAATGCTCCCCCTACACCTGGAAGCCTAAGCTCTATTTGAGTCATATAGAGAACACAGTGGAGCACTTGGAGACATCATGAGTTCCACCTCAGGGTCCTCAATGACCCTTTCTTCGTTACTTCTTTCTACACCTGGTAAACTCGCAGACGAGACTCCCTGATAGGAAATCATGCTCGAAAATCACAGCTATGACATGTCCTTGTCTGTTGCAACAGTAACACACAATATTAGACTTAACATATTTGTTCTGTGAAGATCCATACTTGTCCCCAGATTTATTCTTCCTTGATTTTTTTGGATGATTGGTCTTCTTGAGAGAAGAGTCTCTAGCTGGACCCTTCCAGCAGCCCTGCCTTCTTCTCCTCAACATCTTCTTGAACTGTCTAGAGAAGACCTAACATATTTGCTTCCTTGCATCGAGCGGGTGGGGTAATGGTTCGCTTTGATCTTCATAAACCATGTCTACTTCCCGTGTCTCCAGGCTCCTCAACTCCAGTCTCGTGTTCATCATATCTCGAGGTAATGCTCCCCTGCACCTGGAGGCCTAACTCTATCTGAGTCATACGGAGAACCCAGTGGAGCACTTGGAGACATCATGAGTTCCACCTCAGGGTCCTCAACGACCCTTTCTTTGTTACTTCTTTCTACACCTAGTAAACTTGCAGACGAGACTCCCTGATAGGAAATCATGCTCGAAAATCACAGGTATGACATGTCCTTGCCTGTTGCAACAATAACACACAATATTAGACTTAACATATTTGTTCTGTGAAGATCCATACCTGTCCCCAGATTTATTCTTCCTTGATTTCTTTGGATGATTGGTCTTCTTGAGAGAAGAGTCTCCAGCTGGACCCTTCCAGCTGTCCTGCCTTCTTCTCCTCAACATCTTCTTGAACTGTATAGAGAAGAGAGATAGTTCCTCCTCAGTCAGGTCTCCTCCTGATGAGGATGATTTTCTACACTTAGAGACTGTGTCTTGTCACTCTGAGAGTGTTGACTTTTCTCTGACCTTCTTGGAAGTCTCAACCTTTAGGGCCAAGGACTTTTCTCTACTATGTGTTATAGCAGAATCTTCTTAAAACTTCTTGAGATTAAGTTGTAACTCATGGGATAGTAGTTTGCTAAATAGAGCCTAGGGGTCTATATTGGCTAAATTACTCATTTCTCTTATTACACAGATCTTGATATCTCATTCCTTGTTCACGGACCTCAAGAACTTGTCATTGAGTTCATAGTTAGTGAAGCTCCCTCCATAAGTCCTCTGTTTATTTACAATTTCGAAAGAACTTTTCAAAACATTCAGCCACTGAGTCTTTCTTATTCTATCTGAAGGCTTCATACTGTTGGTTTATAAGAGATTTTCTATCATCTCTAACCTCATCAGTTCCTTCCATATAGACAATCAGGGACTCCCATATTTCTTTGGATGTTTTATAGTGGATCAGGTTTTGAAAAGTGGAATCATCTATTGCACTGACTATAATATTCTGAGTCTTCTTGTCCATAGAGGCCAGAATGATTTCATCCTTATCCATCTCCATGTAGATTTTTGGTGTCTTGATGTTTGGATCAAGAATTGACACTTTCATGGAAATGAAAGGTCCTTCAATCACTATGATGTATATTATTGGATCTGCCGCCGCCATGAATAATCTGACTCTCTCCTTCCAAATTCCAAAATTTTCTTTGGGACAGGCTGGGAGCTTTATGGAATTTTTTTCTCTCAGAGACATGATTTATCTTTCTCTGCAATCCTTTGGATTCTCACTAGGCTGTTATGCATTCTTAGTGAATCTCCCTCTGATACCAATTGTAAATTTTTGTTTTATGATAGAGAGTGACCTATAGGGGGGTGAATAGATCCAATTTAAATCTTGGCAACTTTTTGGATTATGAGATTTACTTTTCTATGTTTATTACCTCAGTCAGATGAAACAAAAAATTATTCAGCAATTAAAACATTCACAACACAGCAATCACAGCACAGTACATATAGTTTTATAGTGGTTCCCCAATTTATGGGTACATCCACTTCCCCCTTTGCCTATCTAGCAATGAACTAGATTTGGTCAAACTCTTCCTTCTTTCTTTACTCAGATCCTCAGATCTTATAGCTCAGAGCCCAGCTGGCTCCTACAACTCATACTTTACAATTCTTACCACTTAGATCAATAATATCCTGCACCTCAAGTTTTTCCAAGAACTCTACCTCAGAATGTATCCACACTCCTACTCCTCAGGCAAATTCTGTCCTACAACTCAGAACTATCAGTTCCTACAACTCAGAGAAATATTCACTTCTCCTACCTCAGGCACTCATCCTTTATAAAACAGGCTTACAACTCAGAGAAATTGATTCTCCTACACTCAGATCTACAATTAGATCTTACAAGATTAATAATGGTGAAAAGAAATGAATTATGAATTTGTCATCCAGCAAGAGAGAAACGGGTGACTGCTTCTTGAACTGATCTTGACAAGTCAACTTCTCTTGATCCTTGTTGCAATGGATTTGATCCAGCCCTTCTTAGCTTTTCAAAGCTTCTTGAAGATGAAATTAGGGTAGATCTAGGCTGGAGAATGTTGAAGTCGATTCTTGATCTGGATTCTCTCCACCTTCTGAATTCTAGCAGATTACTTTTTAGATCTGGCTTCTAAAATTTTTTTCCCTATCTGTTTCTGTAGAGTTGATCCCTTTATATAGGCTTTGTCAAAGGTAACCGGCTGATCCGGTTATTACCGACATCTGACATTTCTGACAGTTGTCAGATCCTCTGACTTGATTTCTGCACATAGAAAACAATTCTGCTTGAAGTGTTGGAATTTTACTGTTGGATGTGTTGACACCAATCCTGGGTGTCGAGACTACTTGTAACACCCCCTATCCGTCGCATAGTATATAGCAGTAGGTCCGGCCGGGGCCCGACGCCATATACCACAGACAGACCGGGCGGTTACTTATGGAAACCATTCAACCAATCTCAACGTCCTACACAGAGCATTCTAGCGGAAGCAGTTTATAAAGGTTGTAAACAAGAACCCAGCAACAAGCATGAATGTCCACTAATACGAAAATAGGAATGTTATTACAAAATACTCAAAATAAGCCTTAAGGCCTTAGAAAATGTTTCACTTGACTGTTACATGATTTACAAACCACGGCACGCAGGCCGGTTATACATGAATAAAGCAATAAACATTTCCATTCGGGCTTTCGAGGGCCGGCTTCGCAAAAAGGGCTTTAGCCCGCTATTGACCGCTTGGTCCAGCTGCACCTGCAAGCAACAAACCACCGCACGGTGGCAAAACAAGACAACGGTCAGCAATGCTGACCAAATTATAACGATCCCGCCCCCAACTCGGGGCGGCGATGCTCCTTCCCTGCATTTCATTAGCATAAGCGAGCAATGTAAATATAGCCATTTCATCACAGGCGGAGGCTCAACGGCCACACACCCCGTGCACTCAGGGCACATTCTTGGTGAACGCAGTCTAAGTCTGCCGACTCACCACCATCCCCTTTGGACGGCCAAACAATGAATAGTTTGTCTTCCTCGCATGGGTCACGGTAATTAAAACCATAGACCGCCGAAGACCCTCATCTATGCCAACGGCCCTAATCCGAACGACATAGAGTGGGTACGGTTCCATCTAACCCGTGCTCACAACGCAACGGTAATTTAAACCATATGTCGCAGGCCGTGTGCCCAGTCTCGATACATTATCGAGACCAAAGTGTCGACTTCGCGCCTTAGTGTCGACACAGGCTTGACACGCCCTGGGACACGCCCGTGTCCCAGGCCGTGTGCCTGCAGCCAGAACTCAAACTGGCCCAAAATGTCCCCCTTTGCTCCTTTGAGGTTCGGGGCATTACAACTCTACCCATCTTAAAAGAATTTCGCCCACGAAATTACATAAAGGAAAGACATGTACAAAACCAAAATTTGTACCTGAGCGGAACAACTCCGGATATTCGTCAAGCATAGTCTGCTCTCGCTCCCAAGAGAGCTCCTCACGACCGCAATTGTCCCACCGGACCTTGACTATCCTGATCTCTTTATTGCGTAGCCGCTTGACCTCCGAGTCTTCAATCCGCACGGGCTTGACCTTTGTCGTTAGCCCACTTTCCACCGGCACTTGATCGACCGCGATCACTTGCGTAGGCTCCTGCACCGCCTTCCGAAGCACCGAAATATGGAATACATCGTGTAAACCACTAAGCTCCACTGAAAGCTTCAACCTATAGGCCGCTTCTCCAACTCGCTCCAGAACCTCAAACGGTCCAAGGTACCTCGGGCTTAGCTTTTTCAATCGTCGCACCCACGAGACACCCTTGAACGGCTTGATCTTTAAGTATACATAATCGCCCACAGCAAACTCCACGTTCCTGTGCTTGCATTATAGTACTTTGCTTGCCGGTCCTGAGCGATAAGCAACCTCTCCCGAATGGTTCTCACCAAAGAAGTAGCATCCTCCACTTCCGATCGCTTATACAACTTTGACTCACCCGTTTTCTAACCAAGATAACGGCGTGCGACATCTTCTACCATATAGGGCCTCGAAAGGCGCCATCTGAATACTCGTTTGGTAGCTGTTGTTGTATGCGAACTCCACCAAATAAAGGTGGTCTTCCCATTGCTTTCCAAAATCCAAGACACACATGCGAAGCATGTCTTCCATGGTTCTATTGACCCTCTCGGTCTGCCCATCCGTTTGCGGATGGAAGGCTGTGCTAAACTTCAGCTTTGTTCCCAACATTTGCTGCACAAGCCTCCAATCGTTGGACGTGAACCGCCCATCTCGGTCACTCACGATGCTGCGGGGCACACCATGAAGCCGTACTATATTATCCACATAAAGCTTTGCCAGCTTCTCCACCGGATCGTCCTTCCTATGCGGAATAAAATGTGACACCTTCGTTAATCGATCAACAACCACCCAAATGGCGTCGTTCCCCTTTTGCGACCTTGGCAAACCGTGCACAAAGTCCATAGAGATGTCGTCAAATTTCCACTCCGGAATAGGCAAGGACTTAAGAAATCCTCCCGGCTTTTGGCACTCCGCCTTTACCAAGGCGCAGGTTTGGCACTTCGCTACGTATAGCGCAACATCCTTCTTCAAACCCGGCCACCAAAACAGTTTCTTTACATCGCGGTACATCTTCGTGCTCCCCGGGTGAATCGAGTACTTGGTATGGTGCGCCTCGTACAACAACTCCACCCGTAAATTGCCCACACTTGGGACGCACAGACGACCGTCTTTCCAAAGCAATCCGTCCTCCACGACGAATTGGGAATTTGACCCATCCAGAGCCTCTATCATGAACTGCTTCATATGAGCATCCATATCCAAAGCCTGCCGAATCCGATCAGCCATGTCATATTGGACTTCAGTCCAATTCAGAACTGCTTCAACACTAGATTGTCTATCCACGCAAACAATCTCCAACGCCTCCAACTCCCGCACCAACCGCTCATCATGCACCGATAGCCAATTGGCTTGAGCTGGGGCTCGGCGACTCAACGCGTCCGCAACCGCATTCCCTTTGCCGGGCACGTAGTGGATCTTGAATATATAGTCCCCCAGGAACTCCATCCACCTACGCTGTCGCATATTCAGATCTTTCTGATCAATTAGATACTTTAGGCTCTTGTGATCGGTGTAGATATCAATCTTCACACCGTACAAATAGTGTCTCCACAGCTTCAAGGCAAAAATCACGGCCGCTAACTCCAAGTCATGGACCGGATAATTCCTCTCGTGCACTTTTAGCTGTCTCGAGCCGTAAGCTATCACGCTTCCGTGCTGCAGTAGCACGCAACCCAAACCGCTGCCCGAAGCATCGCTATATATCGCATAGCCTTCGGTTCCACATGGCGAACTCAGCACAGGCGCCGTGGTCAACCGACACTTCAGTTCCTCAAAAGCTCGCGCGCACTCCGGCGTCCAAACGAACTTATGCTCCTTCCTCGTCAAAGTAGTGAGAGGTAGCGCTATCCGCGAGAAGTTCTCTACGAAGCGCCTATAATAGCCGGCAAGCCCCCAAAAGCTCCGGACTTCTGCTACCGTAGCAAGCTCAGGCCACTCCCGTATCGCAACAATCTTCGCCGGATCCACAGCAATACCCTCTCCACTTACTATATGCCCGAGGAACGCCACTGAGGATAGCCAAAACTCGCACTTCGAGAACTTGGCATACAACTGATTTCTCCTTAGCGTATCCAACACCAAATGAAGATGCTTGAAGTGATCTTCCTCACTTTGCGAGTACACCAAAATATCATCGATGAAGACGATCACAAAATGGTCTAAGTACTCCCTGAACGTCCTGTTCATCAAATCCATGAACACTGACGGCGCATTCGTCAGCCCAAACGGCATGACCGTAAACTCATAATGCCCGTACCTCGTACTAAACGCTGTCTTCGGGATATCACTCTCCCTTATCCGCAGCTGATAGTACCCAGCCTTGAGATCCAACTTCGAGTACACCGTCGACCCGATTAACTGATCAAAGAGATCATCAATCTGAGGGATCGGGTACTTGTTCTTCTCAGTTAGCTTGTTTAGCTCCCGATAATCAATACAAAGCCTCAAGCTTCCGTCCTTCTTCTTAACAAAGAGGACCGGTGCGCTCCAAGGCGAAGAACTCGGGCGCACATACCCTTGCTCCAACAACTCTTGCAGTTGAACTTTCAGCTCCGCCATTTCCTTAGGCGCTAGCCGATACGGAGATCGTGACACAGGCTTTGCACCTGGCACTAGCTCGATCGTAAAATCTATCTCCCGCTGAGGTGGGGCTCCAGGAAGATCTGCGTGGAACACATCAGGATATTCCGATACCACTGAAATACAATCCAACGCGGGCTTCGGCTTTGCAACCTCCACTAGTGTAAAGAACAGTTCTGCTCCAGCACGAACCGCCTTCACCACCTGAAGAGCAGACATCAACGTCTTGCTCGACCCCTTTAAGCCCGTAAAAGTCGTCTCATGACTTGCTCCCAGCTTGACTTCCTTGTTACCACAATCTATATGGGTCTGCTGCTCCGAGAGCCAGTCCATGCCAAAAATGACGTCGAACTCCGCAACGGAAGTAAAGACGCCTGCAGGTCGAACTCCTGCTCCCCAATACGAACTTTAACGTCGCAGATCCTATCCGCTCGCATCGAACACCCATTGGGCAACAACACATCCAAATTATCCTTCGTCATCGAAGAAGGGACTCCGATGCGTGATATAAATCCTTCGGACAAGAAGGAGTGTGAGGCTCCCGTATCGAAGAGTGCTCGTGCCGGATTTTCACAAATCAATACAAATCCTAAACAAGTAGTGGTAAGGTAACATGTGCATAACAAGTATTTAAATAAATTGACTTGCTATAAATTAAACCGTACATGTCACCACATCAGCTTGTTTAATGGTCTCCTGTTGGCCAAGATTGTAGACCCTTGGTTGGGTCGGAGCATAATGGGATGTGGTCGACTCCACCGCCTTGCCCTTCTCTTCATAAGTAGCTCCGGCTTCCTCTCGGACTTAGGACGTCCGCTCCAACAGTCACGGGCGAAATGCCCCGTCTTTCCACATGTAAAGCACGCGCCTGGGGTCCGACTCGTAGTCTCCCCAGAAGCACCAGAAGGAGCTGGACCCGAAGTCCTATGCTTCTTAAAGAATCTTTGATAGCCAGACTTTGAAGTTGTCGGCACTTTGAACCCAGATTTCTTCTCACCCAAGCTTTTCTTTGCCTGCACATTCTTCATATCCTTCTCCAAGGACCGGGCAATATTGACCAAGGTTAAGAAACCCTGCGTCATCGGCCCCGAGAGTAGCAACCTCAACTCATCTCTCAACCCTTCATAGAAGCGATTAGTCTTGCGCTCCTCATCCATGATGGTGGCGCTAGCATAACGACTTAGACGAGTAAACTCGTGGAGATATTCATCCACGCTCCTCTCACCCTGTACCAACTTCAGGAACTCATTCTCCAACGCTATCTTCTGCGTCGAAGGGAGGTATCTAGCCAAAAATAATCTCGAGAACTCCTCCATCGAGACATCACCAAGTTGTCTACCCCTCAGTAAGTGCAGCTCCAATACTTCCCACCACATCCTCGCTTCACCGTCCAGAAGGAACGTAGCGATGGTGGTCATTTGCCACTCCTCCGTCTCCGTCGCTGTCATGACTCTCTTTACCCTGGAGAGCCAGTCTTCAGCCTGAGATGGGGTTCCCAATCCCGAGAATAGCGGAGGGTTAAAGCTCATTACATGCTTTAGCTGCCTCTCAGTTGCCCTCCTTGGCACTATTGGTTCAACAACCACTTGCTCCACTCTCCTCGGCTCAGCCTCTTGCAGAGGTACTTGCTCCATCACAGGAGCGGGCTGCTGCGTTTGCCTTCCAGGCTGCGCATTAATTGTCACAACCCGCATTTCCTCAACGAGCATATCGTATCAGAGCAAGAGGAACTACGGGTTATGATGCCACGTCGTGCAGGGGATAACTGCACACGCTCAGGCAACTCTTGACGCTGACTTGACAAGTTGAAATTCAACAGTTACATGCAGGAAAACTTTTGGTTTGAATGGCCGTATCCCTCGGCCTTAGATAGTAAAATTGTATTTGTACGCGGCGGAAAATAGGTTAGTTTACTTACGATGAGCTCCTATATGCAGTCTATAGTGATACTACTATAAGAACTCCTTTTTGTTTACGTCATTTGGAAATATGTTTTAGTTAATCAAATATGTATGCATGATATACAACTATAGGTTTTGGTAACTTCAAAATAACGAATGCAACCTACAAGCAAACCATCCCAAAAGCAAGTACATGTCATTCCATTCACATGAGTTACATTAGCAGTCTCGTTCATATTTACATAAAGAAAACCCACCAAATGGGCGCCAACAAGCTGACACGAACCCATTGGGGGCACATGTATGTCTGTACAACAAAAGAAGAACTACCTCGCTAAGAAGCTCGGCAAGCTCCACAGCAACTCCACTAACCAACCTAGCCGCTCAACCGGCTACAACCTGCACCTGAGGCATTCAAGAAAGAATACCTCAGCAATCAACCAAGCTATACAAAAAGAGCATAAAAGTCATATATGATAACGAAGGGGCTTACCGACCCCACAGAGATGTTTCATCAAGTAACATGAGTGAACAAAACTAGTGGAAAACACACCACAAGCCATGCCAAACGCACCAAGTGCGTACAAGTTCATCATGTCCTGCTCAAACCGCAGGAACAAAAGGCAAAACACATGCCCTTTCCATCATTCATAAGCCAAGAAATTACAATACTAGTGAAGCATAAGCAGCGGTTAAGTTCAATTTCGCAAGGGTCTTAACGGTGGCGGCCCTAAAGTGGAACGCACCAAACAAAACCAGCCCAAATCGGGGCCAAAGTGGTCTCTCTAACCACAAAAACAAAACCCGGTGGCCACAGGCTGAAACCACACCACCCCTTGCAAAATTCTCACACAAACACTCCCGCCATGCTTCACGAATTCGCCTCACAAAAACACCCCATAACCCAAGCTAAATACGTTCCTTTCCTCGTTCTCACGCATGATGACAAGTTGCTAGAAGATGGATTACGCTATAAACACGAATAAAGTACGTGATGAGAAACAAGAACAATCTTCATGATTTCTGCAATCTACATGATTATACATGATGAGAAACAAATGACATGAAGTAATCATAAAGCTAGGGAATTTAAGCATGGAGATCATGTTAGTAAAGTATTGAGAAATTCAAAAGTATCATGAAGTTAAGAACTAAACATAAGAAGAACAAGCTATGGAATTTGAAAGAGGCTTAGCATCAAAACTATAGCATCAAAATTCAAGAAAGGAGATTGGCAAGGGTGAAGAACACCGCTTGCCTGAACCGAGACGATGCCGCGTTGGATGCTTCTCTCTTTTCTTGCTTTGCTGGAGTCTTTCTCCCTTGCTTTCCCCTTGAGAGTTGAAGAAGAAGAAGAGAAGGTATTTCCCTTGCTTTCTCTTTGAGAAGTGAAGGAGAAGAAGGGAAGATGAAGGTAAAGGAGAAGAAGGAATTCTTGCTTTGATTTCGGCCTTTAAGAAAAAGAAGAAGAAGCTTCAGCCCTTGGATCCCAGCTGAAGGAATGGACGGCGACGATTCGGCCAAAAACACTAAATGTGACTCGACACGGCCTCGAACACAGCCGTGTGCCAGGCCGTGTGCCTCAAGCGGTGGTCAACCGACTTATCCAAACCAGTGACACGCCCATGGGACACGCCCGTGTCATGGGCCGTGTCACCAACACGCCCTCAGACACGCCCGTGTCTGTGGCCGTGTTCCTGGTGAAAAAAAATCCCAAAACATCCCGAGACTTCACACGGCCTTGGACACGGCCTTGGACACGCCCGTGTCCCAGGCCGTGTGCCCAAACACGGCACAAAACACGCCCTGTCGAAATCCTTCGGCGGGCGTCGACCTGATTGGACACGCCCTGTGACACGGCCGTGTCACAGGCCGTGTGCAACACCCAGTCTCGACACTCGACGATCGTCGAGAAACAGTCGTCGAGAACATGACACGGCCTTGGACACGGCCGTGTCGCAGGCCGTGTCAACTGACACGCCCTGGGACACACCCGTGTGCCAGGCCGTGTCACCCAAAAAAATTCCTATTTTGAAAAATGTTCCTGTCTCGTCCTAGACCATTTTTGCCTTAAGCACTTTTTACTCTTTTTTTTTGGTTTTCCTGGACCAGCAACTTGCTTTGAGCAACATTTCCCGGATGCGAAAACGTGCAACCATTCCCTAAGAGGCCTTACCGAGTCCCTTATTTGGACTCCGGTTTGCTGGGGAATCGTGCAACTCGGCTTCAAAAACAGCCACTCGCAAGCTCGCGGGAAAACCATGCTCGAACAACAGTCAAAGCCAACATAACGCACATCATGCGTACGTAATCGAAACAAAAAAGCCGGGGCGTTACAATCACTCCCCCTAACAAAAAGTTTCGCCTCGAAACTTTTCACAAAAACCAAACACACAAGCAAACCAAAACATGAATCCAATCAAACATTAAATCACATACCAGCTTACGGGAACAAATGAGGGTGAGCCGCCCTCATTGTTGACTCGAGCTCCCACGTCGCGCTTTCCACATCCTGATTTTTCCATAGCACCTTTACCATAGGAATTTTCTTTTTCCGCAACACGCGATCTTGGGAGTCCAATATCCGGATGGGCATCTCCTCATAAGAAAGGTTGGGCGCTAATTGCGGCACAACGTCCAACACTTGCTTGTCATTCCGCAGACACTTGCGCAGTTGGCTAACATGGAACACATTGTGAACACCAGGAAAGTTCACGGGTAATTCCAGTTTGTAGGCAGATGCTCCAACTCGCGCAAGAATCGTGAAGGGACCCACAAATCTTGGGTCTAATTTACGCTCTTTCCCAAACCTTTTAATCCCAACCATTGGGGAGACTTTCAAGAAAACAGAATCCCCCACGCAAATTCTAATTCCGACCTTCGTCGGTTGGCATACTTTTCATATCGCTCTTGGGCGATTCGGAGCTTCTCCCGAATAAGTCGTACTGCAACTTCCATATCCTCGAGCGCCTCTGGACCCAACAAAACTCGGCCGCTCGCCAACCTCAGCCCAAAAGAGTGGGGTCCGACATCGTCGCCCATATAACGCTTCGAACGGAGCCATTTGCAAGCTTTCTTGATAGCTATTATTATACGCGAACTCCATAAGCCGCAAACGTTCATCCCATGCTCCGCCATATTCAAGAATGTAACATCGAATCATGTCTTCTACAATTTGGTTTACCTCGTTCTGTTTGGCCATTCGTTTGAGGGTGGTAAGCAGTGGAATACCGTAAATCTGTTCCCAACCCTCTTGTAGACTCTTCCAGAAACGAGAAGTAAATCGGGAATCTCTGTCTGATATGATATTAACTGGCACACCATGCAGTCGGATGATCTCGTTCAAATAGAGCTCCGCTATTGTTTTCATCGGGTAGTTGACCTTAAAGGGTATGAAATGAGCACACTTGGTCAACCTATCCACGATCACCCACACGGAGTCATGTCCTCGGGGAGATCTTGGTAAACCGGTATAAATCCATTGAGATGCTTTCCACTTCCAGGTTGGAATCTCCAATGGTGTCAACTTGCCACCAGGCTTCCCATGATCAGCTTTCACCCGCTTGCAGGTATGACATTCCGACACAAACTGTGCTATATCTCGTTTCATTCCATACCACCAGACAATTTGTTTCAAATCACGATACATTTTGGTTGAGCCTGGATGATAGGCCATACTTGCGCCGTGTGCTTCCTTACACACCATCTCGCGAATATTCCCAACCGCGGGAATACAAAATCGTCCACGATACTTTAACGTGCCTGCACCATCAATCGCAAAATCTGGTAATTCATCTTTTCCGTCCGAAAAAATAAATGTAACAGATCAGGATCATCTTTTTGATGTTGTCTTGCAAGCACCAGCCATGACGGTTCTTCTATTGCCGAATGACTTTGTGGGTCATATTTGCCTGCACCGCAATATCCATCACAGAAATTCCTCTACAAGGCGGTCGACGGAAAGATGAAATAATTTCCCCGTCTTCCGACTCAAAGCATCGGCTACGACATTCGCTTTCCCCGGATGATAGTGAATGTCCACATCATAATCAGCTACATACTCAAGCCATCGCCGTTGGCGCAAATTAAGTTCTTTCTGCGTGAAGACGTACTTTAAACTTTTATGATCTGTAAAAATTTTACACTGTGCACCATATAGCAAGTGTCTCCACAACTTCAATGCAAATATCACCGCTGCAAACTCCAAATCATGTGTTGGGTAATTCTTTTCATGAATTTTCAACTGCCGAGACTCATACGCAATCACCTTTTTGTCTTGCATTCACACATCCAAGTCCAACGTGCGACGCATCCACGAACACTTCATAATCCTTTCCTTCTATTGGCAAGATTAACACAGGAGCGGTACATAACCTGTTCTGAGTTCCAGGAAGGAGGTCCTCACACTTGTCATTCCATTCAAATGCTAACATTATTCTGGGTTAAGCGAGTCAAAGGTGCGGCCAACGTCGCAAAAACCTTCGACAATCTGCGATAATAGCCGGCCAAGCCAAGAAGCTTCGAATCTCCTTGGGTGTTTCCGGTCTTCTCCATTCCATGACCGCAGAAATCTTTTCGGGATCCACTGAAATGCCTTGTTGATTAATGACATGACCCCGAAAAGCAACTTGCGGCAACCAAAACTCGCATTTGCTTAGCTTGGCGAATAACCGTTGATCTCGTAAAGTGGCCAATACTAATCGCAGATGCTGTTCATGCTCCTCAGCACGCGGGAGTAGACAAGAACGTCATCAATAAAAACCACCACAAATTTATCCAAGTAGTCATTGAACACCCTGTTCATCATATCCATGAAGGCTGATGGTGCGTTGGCAAACCAAACGACATCACCAGAAATTCAAAATGACCATGTCGTGATCGAAATGCAGTCCGCGGATAATCCGACTCCCGACCTTGAGCTGATGATAGCCCGAGCGGAGATCAATCTTCGAAAATACAGAACTGCCACGCAGTTGACAAACAAATCATCAATTCTTGGAAGTGGGTACTTATTTTTAATATCGTCACCTTGTTCAATTCCCGGTATCGATGCAAAGCCGCATCGACCCATCTTTCTTCTCACAAATAACACCGGTGCACCCCAAGGTGAGGAACTCGCCTGATAAACCCTTTTGCCAATAAGTCATCCAACTGGTACGTAACTCTGCTAGCTCACCGGGGCCATCCTGTACGGCGCTTTTCGCATAGGTCCGCGTACCCGTTCCAAATCAATAACGAACTCAACATCACGATCAGGGGGAAGACCAGGAAGATCAGTAGGAAAAACATCTGGGAAGTCACGTACAACAGGAATCTCCTCTAACGCGGCAAAACAGCACCGGTACCCACAACAGAGACAAAACAAGCAAAACAGTCGGAAACAAACAACGTCCGAACACATACCGCCGAAATCCCTGGAGAATATCTGACAAGAATCACATACACACTTCCTGGTTGACCATCTCCTTAATAAAATCCAAGCGCTTTCCTCTGCACTGGATGAACGGCATCATAACGGCTAACCATCCATGCCCAGAATGACGTCAAAATCGTCCAAATCGATCACCTTGCAATCAACTCTTGCTATGAAAGCCCCCAACAAAATGGGACAATCAAGAAGACCCCAGTCAGCCACCACAGAAGCGCCGGAAGGAAATTTCACCAAAAACGCATTCCCCACTTGTTCTAGTGTCAAATGATATCGATCCAGAAAGTTTCGCGCAACAAATGAATGGGTCCGCCAGAATCAAAGAGAAACACGCGCCCAACGGTTCTTTACCTTAAAGTTTCCTATAAGGTATATCTGCTATGCTAAGAACGACTCATAAGAGGTATACACAAACAAGAACCAGAGGAATGAATCGAACCTGAGATAACCTGAGGTGATGTATGCGCTTCCTCTGCAGAGACCACATTCAACTTTCCTTTGCCTTTGTCCAAGCGCGGAGGCGGAGGCAAAGCCTGGAGTGGTGCGGGTTGCAAACACAGCTTGAACCTGTGGGCACCTTGCGCGAAGATGTCCTGGTCTGCCACACTGGAAGCAGACCTTGTCTTTGGCCCAGCAGCGGCTCACATCATGACCTCTTCTCCCACAAAAAGTACACTCCAAGTCTCTGGTTGGCGCACCCTGAATGGCGTGCACCTGCTCCTTCTTTTGCAGCCCCAACCGCTTGAAACATTTCTCAAACGGGTGACCGGCTCGGCCACAGAAGCTACATGTCTCCTTGTTCCTCTTCCTTACATCTGAGTCTTGGGAGCTTTTTCTCCTCCCACCAGCTTCCTCTTATCTTCCTCATCAGTTGTCCTCTTTGTTTGGCATTTTCGATCGCTTCTACCTTCAATGCCGCCATCAACCACCGTAGTGTAACTGTCGCTCCATACGCACTTGCGAACTGCTGCACGTCGCTGCGGAGTCCGCCAAGAAATCTCTTTACTCGATCAGTTCTGTCGTCACCAAGCTCGGAGCGAACCGACTGAGCTTGCTAAACTCGATTTCATACTCACTCACTGTGAGGTTCCTCTGCTTCAAGTATAAGAAATCATTCATCAGGCGGTCCCTTTCACTGCCGGTAGAAACTTGCGCCGTACCAATTCTTTGAAAACGCTTCCACGAACAGCCCGCCCTAGTCCTTCCTTTTCTCGCAACCCCACCAACCTTTCGCCAACCCTTTCAGTTGATAGGCAGCAAGCATCACCTTCTGGTCCTCGGTCACACCAGCATACACAAACATTTCTTCCAACGTAATCACCCAATCATCCAAGATCACGAGTCTGCTTTTCCATCATACGTCGGTGGTCCAAGTCGTTGAAACTGCGAGATGAAAGTCATCGCAGGAGGAAGAACTACACTGGGGGTGTCACTGCCACTGAAGGAGTCGAACTAGTGGGGTCTCTGACCGTCTCTTGTCCTCTTGGTGCCAGCCCAGACATAGCGGATGACATAGCTTGAAGCTGGGACTGCACTTCCTGCACCTGCCTCGTCAAAGCCTCATTACTTTGGCGAAGACTATCTATCAGCGCATTATTCTGCGCGCCCGAAGACTCGCCCTCGGATTGGGGAGTTTGCCTTGTCACTGGACGCTTCGACATCCTATAAACAGTTCACTCTTATCAAGCTCAAACCCAACAAAACCACACAACAGCTATGTACAGACCATACATAAAAACAAATATGAACATCAACTGCTAATTGCTTTGGAATGTAAACATGATGGTATGCCTAGCCTAACGATGACGCACCGTCATCCCACTAACTTGTGCCTAAACCATAATGCATGACTTTCTTTGACCCAAAACCATGTGTGTACATGTGTCATCATGTAAGTCTTAGCTTGGCACGTTGTGCTCATGCAATGTTATGTTATACGTGCTATGCTAGCATTCTAGAAAAGGCCTAATGCATGCCATGAGCGGTCGTACGCATCCCAATGTTATGCACATCCCATACTACATAGCATTGCATGCAACGAAGAAAAGGAAACGTGCTAGTCGCAGCCATGTGGTGAGGTTATGCATCCCATACTA
>CM077160.1:146864408-147201098 GCA_039583875.1 Platanthera guangdongensis | reverse complement strand
CTTGCGCTTAGCTCCAAAAAGTTTGCAGCTGTCACCTCTCTGCCAACTTGCAGAGAGAATTCGAAAATGCCAGGAATCCATTTGACTGACCAAAAAGAATAGCAAAAACTGCGTACAGTACGTGCATAAATATTTATACTTTAGTTGGAAAAAAACACTATAGACATGACACATAATTGAATGTAAATGTTATACGTTCACGACCGCCACTGCCATGCGCCAAACGAAAACCAGGAATGAGAAGCATTCAGGCTTATATGAATATGTAATCCACTTCGCCATTGTCACATATATTTTGTGTGTACTGCTCGATTTGGAAAAATTTTATATATGTTTGCTTGGCTAATATGATTTTTTTTTCCAGGTGATCTCCTGTCAGCGATAATCGTCCGGAGGTTCTTCGATTTAGGTAATTTGATTTCGTTTTAGTTTCCTACTTCGATTTACGCACTGTTTCTCCCTTGATTCCTCAAACTATTGCATCCACTTCGCCATTGTCGCATATATTTTTGTGTGCTGCTCAGTTTTGGAAAAATTTTATATATGTTTACCTCCACTTCCATGCAAACGCGGGTGCATGCCTTACTTCTATGAATATATATTTCACATGAACCTCCTATATGAATGATTAGTTTCATGTTTGCTCATCTTGAACGCTTCTATGATCATTTATTTAATATTTCATTTTCAACTATAGTAATAACTGCATGTAACTCATTGCGCCCTTATAGTTTTGCTAGGAATTAAAGTTCATGATTGTTGAGTTTGTTCAGCAAATCCAAACTACCCACGACTTGCTTGCCCACATCATTAAACAATTCTAAGAAAATTATAAATACAAGCTGCAGCCGTTTGGGTCGGCGTCTTCTAGAACATACGAAATCTTTCTTAAAAGTTGCCTAAACAAACACTGCATCTTACCCATGACTTCCTTGACAATTTATTTCGTGGATTTAAGACCTTCAAATAGTGTTACATTCAGACGTTGTTCACAAGAAACTCTTTTGTGATCGCAATAACTGTTGAATGTGCCGTAATTGATTTGCCCCACAAATTTTACTCTCCCGACACAGTATCGAAAATTTACGTGTTTATGTTTTCACATTTTTGTGATCGCAATAACTGGTTAATGTGCCGTAAATGCCCTTGCCATGAACTACCGTTCCCGCACTTTCGCCCTCACCTACACAAATCATATTACTCCACTACTTCCAATAAATCCTCATTGAGTTGATGATCACTCTCAATGACACCCCATGTACCTGCTAAGTTCCCAAAAATTACTTCATTCTTTAGCTTCTGCTGACCGTGCGTACTACTATCCGGATCCGCTTGCACTATACTCTGTGACTGTGTTCTGTATATCTATTTCCATAAGTCATTGAAAAGAGAAGTTTGTTCCGCAGATTATAATATCAGGTATATGTAGATTATGAGATCACAAAATGTATTCAAAACGCATACATAAATGATAAAGACATCTGTTCCAATTACACTCAGTGTATGTGCCCGGAAACTGTCAGTTCGGTAGATTATAAGCTCAGTTATACGTAGAGTAGAAACTAAAAAAAGGTATTTAAAAGTGATACATAAATGATAAGAAAATGTGGTTCAATTATAGTTATTGTCCACTACTTTGCTATGTTGTTGCTTTACTCATGATATTCTCCACTACTCCACTATTGTATAGTCCACTACTCTATTGTATTCCACCTCATTTCTGAATATCATTGTTTCGACCTTTTTGTACAATAACAACTTCTTATGTCAACTTTGAAATTTTATGTAATTTAATCTCATCTTGCCGTTTGTGATCAGATAAATTAGACACCCGCCCATCTGTGATGACTGAACACAATTCCTCAGCAAACATGACACGTGAAAACAACATGTCAACCACATTAGACTCTGTTCACTCCTACAGCAATGTACCCCCACATATGCGAGATTACTACTACTTTGTTGTATTACTTAGCAACCTTAATCATGCTACGGCCACTGATTTATTAAGATCGCTTTTCCAAACTTTATCAGGCTTTTTGCATGCCAGCGTAAGGACTACTGCTGAACAGTGCAACATAACATACTGCAGCCGATTTGTTTTAAAAATCAAACCTGCTTAACATTTATTTATTACTGAAGGCCGATGTGGACACAATGGGAAACCGAACTGGGACAGGAGAGGTGATCTTTGCAGATGAGGCATCGATGGAGGCTGCTGTAGTTGTGATAAATGGGCAAATAATTGACGGAAACACTATCTCAGCCCACGAGCTACGCCTATTTGATGTTACCCCAGAATACTACCAACAATATATGAAGTATAATATAATATGAGCGCATTTACATGTAAATATAGTTGTTCTGTCAGATCTGCTTTATATTGAATACGTTGTTTATGCTGTAAATATATAAACGAGTTCACAGTTTTAAATATTGTACATGTCAAACTATATTTGAAAGTACTTATGCACAATACACACAACTTCTTCTGACCGTACGCTCTCATCCATATCTTATTCGAATTTACTGAATGTTCCTCACATTTACATTTTCCTTACAATTACACATATTAGATGCAACCACGTCTGTCCAGCCATGAGTTTGTAATTGCTATGCCCATTCAATTTAGCATGCAATTACCTCTTTCTCATACTCCAACCTAAATTACAGCTACCTCTCTTTGTCATTCTACTTTATTTGTTATGCTCAACAAAAAATTTGTATTTTAATTTTCAGTTACTTTCCTCCAAACCACCACTTGCAAACACTGTATATACACAATGTCTTCATGGAGAGTTAGAGTATCCGAAATGTCTGAAGAAGAACGTCAAATACATCGAGAGCGAGCACGAGATCGTTTGCGACAATGGCGAGCACGGCTCACTGAAGAGCAACGGTCCTCACAGCGAGCACAGAACAGAGTAAATGCACAAGCAAGAAGATCACGCATGTCCGCACAACGTCATCATGTATCTACTGCTCTGCCGTTACAGCCACATCCTATACGACAACAAATTCATCCTCTGCAACTCCAATCATCAAACATTTCGACTACTCCTACACACTCAGACGCTATACTATAACATCCACCTCCGCTGCACCTCAACCAATCAAGCTTGCTACAGGACCATCATAGTGGGAATGTTACATGGGGTAAACATCTACGGTTTCCTACTTTTATATCTGTACATATTGTTTGCACTCAAAACGTAATCATGTGAACCTTTTTTTTATAATTTTTCACTCATAAAGTCAGTCATGCGAAAAATGGTGTTATTCATAGATACTCTTTATGTGACACAACTTCATTACAACATCGACCATACACTGTGTCATCATCAAATCTAGAAGATACATTATTAACAACAGATGTTACATCAACATCTCACCAGTTCGGCGTAGTGCATACTGCAAACGAACATGAACCGATGATTAGAGCAGGTACAATTGATCTTTCTCCCATGTCATCTCCTCTACTTGATCTCTTATACTTTTCTACACTGCTTCATTTCACCATACGGATCTGTGTCGCGCAGATTTTACTACAACCCAACCTCATCATCTGCAAAAAATCAATGAGCAAAGCACAGATTATGAAGTAGACATAAATGCCCACAGAATGTTAAGTACAAGCTATCGGACCCCATACCACAATATAGCTCGAATCTCTGCTTTACCGCAACGAATTACACATTTGCAACTACAAATACCATATATGTGTCATTACTGCGCATCAAAATTGTTCGAGGGTGAAACACAAACTATGTGCTGCAATAATGGAAGAACAGTCATGCCACCTATACCAACACCACCGGAACTACAGATTCTTTTCAGCGAACACTCTGCCGATTACCAAAGATTCAGAACAAATGTTCGCTCATACAATCATGTTTTTGCTTTTACCTCCATGGGTGTTAAACTGGATCAAAATGTCGCAGTCAATCATTAAGGAGTGTATACATTTCGAGCTCATGGTGTTATATATCACAAAATTGGAACTTTACTGCCTGCTGCAAACACAAGACCAAGATATTTGCAGTTATTTATTTATGATAGTGATCATCAGACTGACTACCGATTGCAAGAAAATGAACAGTTGCACCATGAATTACTTGACAAAATAACATCCATCTTAGATATGCACAACCCGTTTGTAGCAATGTTTCGGCAAATTGCGCAAAGACATGATATTTCAAACTGCAAGTTGTTGATTAAAGAACGATCATATGCAGAACTTCAATATACATTACCAATGACATCACAAGTTGCTGCTATAATTGTTGGTGCTGAAGAATATATGGAGTCAAACGACCGAAATATTATGGTAGAAAGCATCGACACAGGCTTTGTAACTGTTCCAGAATATACAGGCTATTATGATCCTATGCAATATCCATTGTTTTTTTCTTGCGGAACATATGGTTGGCATGCTGAATATAAAGGCCTTAATAATCTTCAGGTTAGCTGTTGTGACTACTACTCCTACATTCTGCAGGTTCTGTATTTCATCTACTATTTTCAATCATGTACTATTTTCAGTGTCATTCTCCTCTACTAAATATTTTCTGTCGGAACCATGCAGATTCGCTCACCACTTCAATCATTACTTTTGCGTGGATGTCATCTTTTACAGCAATACGTTGTTGATAATTACATTAAAGTTGAAACGCAAAAATTACGTTGGATAAAAAGCAACCAAAAAAATATTCGCGCTGAACTATACAACGGACTCCAAGACTGTTTAAATGTTGTAAAAAATAACACCGGTACGACGTTCTTCTTACGCATATTATTTTTAATGTACTCACTACTTCGCTTTATATTGTTTGCTTATACTACAGAAAATGTTGGTCGCCGTGTTATACTATCATCATCATTTGTTGGAAGCCCTAGAGATATGTATCAAAGATATCAAGATGCAATGGCGATTGTGCAACGTTACGGAAGACCAGATATATTTTTGACAATGACCTGTAATTCTGCGTGGCGAGAGATTACTAATGAACTTCTCCCAGGTCAGCGAGCACAAGACCGACCTGATTTAGTAACTCAGGTTTTCCGTGCAAAATACGAAAAATTAAAAAAAGATATATTCCATAAACATGTCTTGGGAAAAACAATGAGTCATGTACACGTTATTGAATTTCAGAAAAGAGGGTTGTCGCATGTACATATGTTGGTCATGTTTGATGAAAATGACAAACTGAACACTCCAGATGACTACGACCAGATTGTTAGTGCTGAACTTCCTTCACTTTCGAACGAACCAAAACTATACAATGCAGTTGTACAACATATGATACACAGACTATGTGGAAACATTAATTACAATGCTCCTTACATGAAACATGGTGATTGCAAAAAAGGATATCCAAAGTGTTATGTTGAGCATACAATTCAAGGAACAGACTCTTACCCAATATATCGCAGACGCAATGACGGTAAATCTATTATTTCACGGCGCGCTGGAGACTTTCCAATTGACAATCGTTGGATTGTTCATTACAATCCATGACTTCTAATAAAATATGACTACCACATTAATGCTGAAATTTGCAGTAGTATTAAAAGTATCAAATACTTATACAAATACATTCACAAAGGCCCAGATTGTATTTCGTTTCAAGTTCAACCAACTCCAAACTACGATGAACTTTCTCATTATGTTAACGGGCGCTGGATATGTCCTCAAGAGGCTTGCTGGAAATTATTCAAATTTCATATGAATTAAATATATCCGTCAGTCGTTCGTTTACATGTTATTGTTTCAACCTCACATTACCTGCTTACAAATTTCACATTACGATATTATTACTCTCTTTTGAGATTGCATCATACGGTAACATTTCTTACAAAATATTGACAATTCATAACTAACAGGTTCATTTGCCAAACGAGCATCAAGTACAATTTCGCATCCACGAATCTGTTTCTGATGTTCTGTCAAACGAGCGCAATTCAATGACAATGCTCACCGAATTCTTCACCGTGTACAATGACGACCAAGAATCCCACCATTACTTCTATAGAGACTTTCCTAAACACTACAGATGGAACTCCACTTCAAAAGCATGGACTAAACGAAAAACAAAACAATAAGTTATTGGACGAATTTACTCTGTCCATCATACAAAAGGCGAGAGGTTTTATTTACGTCTTCTATTAAACCATGTTCCAGCGCCAAAATCATTTGATTATCTTCTAACAGTAAATGGTATTCACTACTCCACTTTCAAACAAGTTGCTGAACAGTACAGTCTGGTTGAAAGAGACAATAGTCTCCACGATTGCTTACATGAAGCTCGCCAATTTAGAATGCCTTCAGCACTACGTACTCTTTTCACAACTATTCTGATGTATTGCCAACCGACTAATGTCAGAGAAATGTGGAATGCCAACTACTCCTCCATGACTGAAGATTACAGCATACCACGTTTTATGAATGATATCTACGTCACAAATAAACTTCTTCATGAAATCAATTATATTCTTCAACAACATAGTAAGAGTATAACTGATTTTGATCTCCCACAAATCAACTCTTTGTTTGACGACATGATTGGTTATTCAAACTTAATAGAACATGAAATATCAATTGCTATATCAAAATCTGACTTAAATTCCATTGCATTACTTAATGTTTATCAACGTAATGCATATTACGTCATTACTGAAGCAATACATCATAATACATGTTCTCTTTTCTTTGTTGATGGACCTGGAGGCAGTGGTAAAATATTTTTATATCGTTGTTTTCTTGCAAATATGTGAAGCATTGACCACATTATTATAGCTACAGCTTCATCTGGAATTGCAGCCACTCTTCTTCCGAGTGGTACGACTGCACATTTACGCTTTAAAATTCCCATACAAGCACACGCTACATCGTTCTGTAATTTTGGAAAACTATCTGATATGCATAAATTGCTGGACCGCTGCTCGGCCATCATTTGGGATGAAGCTCCAATGACACATCGACATGCATTTCAAGCAGTCGATCGCTCAATGAGAGATGTTCTTGGAATAAATGAACCTTTCGGTGGTAAAATAATGATAATGGGCAGAGATTTTTGTCAAATAGCACCGGTTGTTATTAATGGAACTAAGTCTCAAATTATCAGCACAAGCATTGTCAAATCATCTTTGTGGTCAATTGTAAGAGTGCTTCCCTTAACAGAAAATATGAGAGCTTCCTCTGATCATGACTTCTCTAATTTCTTACTATGCGTTGGTGATGGTGACGAAATGACTATTGAAGATGAAATGATCAGAATCTCAAATGCTATGACTACTTCTTGGGAAGGGGAACATTCAATAGATATGTTAATTAATTCAGTATTCTCTGACATCAATACGCATATGCACTGCTCAGATTATCTTGAAAATAGAGTTTTGCTAACTCCGCTAAATGAAGATGTCAATCATTTAAACAATAAATGCCTAGCACTATTTCCAGGAGAAGATGTCACCTACTACTCATTTGACTCTGTGAATGATGACAGATACAATTTATATCCACAAGAGTTTTTGAACAGTTTATCACCAGGAAATCTCCCCCCGCACAAACTGTCTTTAAAAAAGGGTGTGCATATTATGCTACTGCGAAATCTCAATGCCACAACAGGTCTGTGCAATGGTTCACGTCTTCTGTGTCGTCAGTTCAGCAAAAATATTATTGAGGCTGAAATTCTTACTGGAGAACAAAAGGGAAAACAGTATTTCTTCCGTGTATACCTTTGAAGAATCCTGAAGATTCAAAGATGCCTTTTGAACTCACGCGCAAGCAATTTCCAGTTCGTCTTAGTTTTGCACTGACAATCAATAAATCACAGGGACAAACTATGAACAAAATAGGAATCTACTTACCCGGTCATGTTTTTACTCACGGTCAACTATATGTCGCTCTATCAAGAGGAATGTCTTCATCAAGTACTACACTACTAATTAAAAAAGGATCACTGCCTTCTCACCAGGGTATGTACACAAAAAATGTTGTGTTCAAAAAACTTCTCATGCAAACACACCTACAGGTACATAGCGAGTCATTACATACAATTCATTTTGCTGTATACAATCAATATGAGTTTATCGTACATTTTACAACTTCTTCCGCAGAACAATGTCAGTGTGCACTGATGGATAATGTCACTCGACATAATAAATACAACTACATCAAGTTTCAGCACAAACAACAGCAATCTTGCAAATACACCTTCCGAGTTAAATACTCCGATCAGAAAACATACCTTCCCTTATTGTAATAAATATTCTTTATTTACTCATTAAACAAGACAATCATTCTCTCATATATGTTATAAAATACACACTCATTTCACATTCATTGATTATTTTTTTATAACTGTGAACAATGTGCAGATGAAAAACAACAACTCATCAGATCAGCAGCTACAATTACATAATCGTTCTGCCGTGCAACCCAGTAAGTGATTACTACTATTCACGTATATATCTTTACTATCATAAAAATTTGAAAGTGAGCCTATAACATGTGTTCCGCAGTTAACCCTGACAACAACACCACTACATCTGTCTCTGATGACAACTACTATGATGAGCTTTACCCGCCAACCACAACCCGTTGGTCAGATCATCCACGAAATGAAATTCCGGGTTTTCGACTACGTATCCCAGCTGTGCCGGCAGGTCTAACACCACAGGAAGACTGGAACTATGTATTCACAATGATTAGAAGGCAACACATACAAAATAATATGCATTACATGACGAACATTACTACCATAACTCGATCAATGTTTGCTACTACCTGATATCACTGTACATGTTCCACCAATGCAGAATCTCCGAAGGCCACTGAATAGGATATGCCATCAACCACTGCTGTTACTGCTGAGAGTTTCCAACTACATATGCACGTACCATTTACTATGGTTAAAGAATCGTCAACTCTCTGTGATCTTCAACCATAGGCCATCAACTGTGCATCCTCCACAATTTGAGTTGTTCTGTCAAGTTGTAATACCCTACTGTTATTAATTTGTATGTGGAAATTTTATTTTTTCCCTCATGTTCTTATGTTTGTGCTGATTATTAACGTTTCTCCATTATTCCAACATGCTCCTACCAGTATCTTCTGTGCTCATTGAACACCAGAATACATGTTGTAATAACATTTCATTGTATATATCTCTCGTCATCGCTACTTGATTAATTATGATAAATATGATGCTTTATATGATCATCATTGAATGTGTTTTTAAAATAATGAACATATATTTTATGTGTACATTTCAATTAACCAGTTACAACTTCTGATATTGATTACACCTTATTACATTATAAATTGAGAAATATTTAAATATGAAAAATTAAATTACACAGTCAACGGCAGCCCGACTGGGCCAGTCTATGCTCACCGAAGGCGGCCACACCCCGCTCTAAAAAGTCATACATATATACATGCTGAGTTGCAGCGATTGACGTTTGTGCGACCGAAACTTTGAATTGTGTTGAAGCGCATGGCGATTCTTTGCGGGCGGAGGCCGCCCGGAGGATCAGGCGCAGTCAAATCCTGGGTACAAGCAAACAAATACCGTGTGCAGGCGAGCTGCGCCGAGTTGCAACAATTGACATTTGTGGCACCGAGACTTTCAATTGTGTTGAAGCGCGTGACGATTCTTTGCGGCCAGAGGCCGCCCATAGGATCAGGCACAGTCAAAGCCTAGGTGCAAGCAGGCGAATACCGTGTGCAGGCGTCATGCGCCGAGTTGCATCGATTTCCATTTGTGGCACCGAGACTTTCAATTGTGTTGAAGCACGTGAAACCTCTTTGCTACCAGAGGCCGCCCACAGGATCAGGCGCAATTGAATCCTGGGTGCAAACAGGAAAATATCATGTGCAAGCGGGCGAAGCCCGCCTGATGCGGCCGAAGGCCGCCCGAGAGCATCGAGCACGGGCGTAGCCCGTGCGAAGATGCTCGTTTTAATAAAGATAAGTAAAATTGAAAAATGAAGGTTTCACCAAAAAGTATTTTTCCCTTCCATCTTGATTGCAGTCAAGAGATGAGGGAAATTCTTAGGTCTGTTTCTACCACCTAAGAATGGTGCTTGGGCGCATCAAATCGTTGGTTTCTGCAAAAAACGTGATTGATCAAAGTAATATCATATTTGACAATACTGACAATGGAATACTGCTGTATTCCGATAAAACAACTCCGTCATAAAATGTCAGATCATACGGCTATATTTGATCACAGTTAAATCTAGGTAGAAAAAACACACCTAAAAACTTCAAAAGAGGGGGAGTGTTGATTTGTTAATATAAACTTTTTTAGATATGTAAAATAATAAACTAAAAAAATTAATGTCCGCTTAAATTATTAAAAAGATGCCAATATTTCTGAAATAAGCCCCAAAAAGATCCCTAAAAACTTCAAAAGAGGGAGAGTGTTGGTTTGTTAATATAAACTTTTTTAGATATGTAAAATAATAAATTAAAAAAATTAATGTCCGATTATATTATTAAAAAGATGCCAATATTTCTGAAATAAGCCCCGTTTAGTACCCGATATTAATTAAAGGCGAGCGAATTACTGTGTACAACGGCCATAAATTACTCATAATCACGTTATCATGGGCTCCACACGGGTCTCAGCCTTCAACAGCATTATGAATTTAGCCCATTAATGGGCCCGCATTTCTGCGGAAATGGCCCGGGGACTTTCCTCGGTAAACCTACCGTGTTGCTCTATTCAGAAATTGGCGACTACGTATACCGGGGCACGAATCCTTAAAAAGGCGAGACTATTTTCATTATTGGCGACGTGGGACTAATTAAATCAATATGACGCATCTGCTTCACTAGTTAAAATATTGCTGTTTTTTATATATATTTTAACCAGTAAGAAAATAATAAATCAAATATAAAAAATAGAAAATGTTACGCGAAATTAAAAAATGACAATTCATAATCAAAGATTATGTGTAGTTGAACAATTTTTAGGCACTCCAGTCCAGTATATTTATTCGTAACTCAAAATTTATTTATTAAAAATAGTATTAAAAAAAAGTTGAAGCTCTGGTTGGAATGGACTTCTCCTATGCTGCCTATTCATCTGATCTTTGATGGCAAGTCATTGCTGAGGATTCTTACGACTCCCCTCTCTTGGTTTTGCGGTTTCGCAAGCTACGAGTCTCATGATTTTACATCACTTGAGAGGGCTATACCGGCGGTTTTAAAGGAACTAAGGCTCCGTTTGGGGGGACTTATTTTCACCGGTCAAGCCGGTTATGACCGCATGAATCGGGACTTAATTAAGGTCCGATTCATGCGGTTATAACCGCTTAACCAGTGAAAATAAGTCCCCCCAAACAAATAAAATTTTTTAAATGCAGCAAATAAAATTATTTTTTAAAACCTTTTTCAAGGTCCTTTCAAACATAGGGAGTAACAATTTCAATTTTAGGGAATTGGAATTCATCAAAACAAAACTTTACGGAATCGTGAATGGTTTAAATTTGAATTAACGTGTTCGACAAATTCAAAAACTGATGAATTTAAAATTAAAAATAGTATTGGAGTTAAATTCCAAGGCTTGAATTCATCAAAACTAGAGGAAGTTGAAGTGGAGGAGGCGCGGGATTGAAAAAGTGGAGGAAGCTCCACCCCTAGAAATTGTTCGAAGCTCCTTCTTTCAAAGCTGTTTGAAGCTCCACTATCCCAGGAAGTTGTTCGTTGAGGAAGACGAAGAAGAGGAAGAAGAAGAGGTGGGTGGGGGGAGGAGATACTAGTGAGAGTGGAAAAAACCAACGCGGGAGATGATACGTTCGAAATAGATATACGTAAATTACGCTAGTGCACGTGTCAGATCAAGTAATATAGAATGAATAAAGATTGTTTCCATGAAAAGGTGATTAATTTAAAGCCCGCAAATACTATCTAATCTCTTATTTAAATTCAAGTAAATCAATTTAAAGGGATTTTGAAAACAAATTAAAAATCTAAGAAAAATTAACGACTTGCTAAAATTACTTTTTATCAAATGATGAGAAAACGGTCTTGTTTTTTATTTTCAAAGTCTATTATGATGAATCAATAAAAGATATTTATGTAAAAACTTAGTGCGCTTTCCTGAAATAATTAAGCCAAAGATCTGTATCTTTCGATATCGGAAATCACTTTATCTCACGTTCCCTTGTCATCTCTAACTCAGACGAAACGAAAAATATGAATAATAATAAAAATCAAAGTTGTTAACGTATATGTGAAGTCTCTTTCTCCCTTCTATGCTATATTGAGTCGATGCTACACTTACGCCTCTTCTCTCTCGAATCTCGAAGCGCGGTAAAACGGGCCAAAAACTTTGGTTAAAGATTTACACAACTCATCTCTCGAATCTCGCCGCGTAGTAAAATAACTTACGTTCATATTCTCACATGTCTCATCTCTCGAATCTCGAAGCGGAGAATAGAATGAAAATATAATTCAAAAGTTTTACCATTAAGATCAAAAACTCAATAAATAAATCATACCAAAATTCTCATAAACCAAAATAAAAATAGATATCACATCAAAATAGAACAAAGTACTTTCAATATATAAAACATAGGGAATTAGTTCATGATTTGATAAATCAACCACGAAATTAGAGAGATCTTACAAGATATGATGTTTAGAGATCTAAACGATGCAGGAAATTCCACTCAAACGCGCACAAAATCTGAAGGTCTCGCTGGAAGAATTATATGGTATTGAGCATAGACGGATACTGTTTTCTCAAATAGAAGATTAAAGTAGCAACGACACTACAACAAATCAGACTTATTGCAACACTTTTTACGCGGCATTTAAAAACTGTCGTTGTTTGTTAAGTTTCACAGTGTATTTATTTAGAAAATGTCGCAAAAATCTTAAGTATTGAATCATCGACACTTTTATAAACCAATTAAACATCACAAAACGCTTATAATAAGCTGGTCTAGGGTTTATTTCACATTAATGCCTCCTTAATTATCTCCCAGCCATCTATCGCAGGAACTGCGACAAAAGCGCCTTTCATTTGTAGTTAGATCTCAAATCGATGACGACCTACTCTCCATAGGTCATATCATCGTCGGCGGTGTGCTCTCTCGCATTCTGGGACCTAGCTACACTTGATCCCTTTGGTCTCCCGTAAACGTGCACACTCTTGCCTTCGTCAAACTCGATTCCTTCAGCCTGCTCTCGCCAGAGGTCGTATCATTCCTACTTGTTCTTATTTTTAATTTTTTTAGCTTGTTCAACTGCATAAATATGACTCATCCTATCACTAAACCTTGTTATTTGATATATTTTTTCGCGATCCCTTGTAGTCATATGCATTCCAACAAATCTTTAGACATTTTGGTACTAAGATTTGATAAAATCTAAAAAAGGAAAACAAACAACTCTTGGATTAGGGGTTGATCAATCTTTCAAAATGAACATTACTAAAATATACTTGGGTTTCTAAATATAATGATCAATTACATGAATCCTTTTTGGGTTAATTTGTTGATTAAAAAGAAGCTAAAGATCATTCAATATCAAAAGATATGTTGATTGAATATGTTGCATGAAATCGTCATGAACAATATCATCAATATGATGTTGTTTATTATATAGTTAGTTGTATTGCATTAGAAAATCAACAAAACCAAACCTCGCTATGTCAAAGTTATAATGTTTATTGTTCGATAGTTTAGAGCTAATGATAAAATTTTTCCGTAGTGATGTTATATAAATGATGTCTAATGGGATATGAGAATAGAAAAGGTAAATTTTAAGCAGGCTATAGAAAGGTTCATTGCATGAGAGTTCTCCAAAGCATAATCCCATGGATCAACTTTGTATGGTGTCCCATTCTTCGATTTGATGACGTGTTGATATGATAATGATGCGAGTAGGTTGAATGGTTATCACAATATTAGAGTGTGAAAAGGAGATGAGTAGATAGCCTATGCAAATGTTGACCATTGTTTTAATTTATCCTTTTTGTGAATTATGGGAAGAATTGAAGAATCGTCACCAACCACAATGAATCGGAAAAGATATGTTGAAAAAAATGCTTTGCAATGAATTCTCATAATATTTTAAGTTCTCTAAATCATGCAAAAGAACAACTTTACTTGAAATATTATCCGAATGCTTCGAATGTGTCTTTTACCACAGTTCTTATTCTCACTGTTTTCCATTTATCAAATTCTCTAATTCATACTTTCATAAACCACAAGAAAGATTTACTGATACACTTAGAAGAAGGAAAACTGTGAGCACTTTGCATGCAAGCATTGGTCTAGGTATATATATTCTTCAACTGTTTGACATTGGCCTATAAATAATAATATGTCATCTGTAATCTGTTCATTAAAAAAAATTATTTTTTATTGAGTACTGATGAATCAATTCACTTGGTAATGATTATTGCTAATATATAACTAAATGGAGATCTTCTCACTTCTTAACAAAGGTGTTGAGCAATGATTGATAATGAATAATAACAACTTCTAGTGGAATTTCATTGCTTTTGGACCTTGCTAGGCCTTGCAGGGAGGGGTTACAAATTAAAGCTGCAAAGATAGAGTTTTGATGAATTGAAATTTCTCAAGAATTGATGACTTCATGCCTTTATTTTGTTGTGTTTATTGAATGCCAATCTTGGATTTTGTAGGCTGTAGCTAACCTGTCAGTTAATGCTAAAGTTGCAAAAGTAATAGTAGATTGTTGCTGAAGAGGTTGCTGGGGGGCTTTTGAATCTTTCAATTGGAGAAGAGCACAAAGACTTGAGCGCTTCAAGTTGTTGAACTGTGCAGCTCCTTTTTATAAAAAGTTTCTTTTGATTTCATCTTGTAAAAAGTAAAACTATCTAACTTTTGAAATAATTTATTTATAAGAACATTTTGTGTAAACTCTCCTCCCGTCTTTGTCGTTGCACAATCGTTGCTCATGGGCATTAGTTTTCTCATTAGTACTGTGTCATTGCATTTTCACGGTGGTCGATGGATCTGTGTTATCCCAAAAGAAAAAAAAAGATCAAGGAAACAAGAAATATGAAAAGGTGCTTAGGTTTAGGGTAAAATAACAAGCAAACAAGACAGTATTGCAAGTAGATTATAACCAAAGTACTACAAGTGTGTCCAACAAATTACTCACCATATTAATGTTGATTCGCAAACTTAACAAAGATTTAGATTATCCCGGCGTCTTAATTGGTAGATCGGTTGCCGAGAGAGTTATTGTAATCTACAAAGTGCATTAAGTAGTTATTTGAATAAAATATTTTGATGCTTGGATGTACCCTTAATTTGGCTCGCTTAAACAAAAATCTACTTACGACACGAGACCCTCTTCGATCGATAGATTCCCATACATCAATAATTCTGCTTGAACTGATGTTGGTATCTTGATACAAGTCGGGATTTCTTATGCATTTTGATCTTGGCAATTTCTTAGACCCATCAGCCTGTGTTGTGTAGACTTCTCAATTAGCAATGCGTAAAACACAAAAGGGAGATGCATTCTAGAGTTCAATACATGAAGAGGAGGAATGACTAGATCGAAACACATTTTCTTGATTAAAAAGTGACAATGTCAATGAGATAACATGATAACGTAGCAAAGTCGATGGAGAAAATGGTGAAATCGTATGTGCAAGTAGGTTTGGGGACATAATTAGCAATTATGTTATTATATTTTATGTTTAAAGAGATAAGAAAAGTCATTAACTAATTTAAAATTATTATATACAATCTTTATTTTTATTCTGAAATTATATTAAAAAAAGTGGCATACTTTCAATAACTTTTAAATTTAATATATTTATCTTGACAAAACTTTGGGTACAAAATATTTCTAATAGTAAATAAATTATATTTGCCACAAATACTTTAAAGGTATTGTTACAATTGCTACTTATTATCAGAATATTTTTTGTTTGTAACTTAAAATTAGTCTTGTTACAAATGCTTACATTTATAGTAACAAAATATTAGTTAATGTAATGAAATATAAAATACATGCAACAAAAAGTAATCTTTTGTAACGATGATAGAAATAGTTAATCTGTGTAACAGAGATTAACTATTTGCACATTGTATTTATTGCAAATCCGAAGATCAATTAGCCGATCTCATGGCAAAACCGCTTGCACAAGGGCGATTTGAAGACTTACGATCTCGCATTCACCTAAAAACCCTAGAGCTTACAAGGGGGAATGATAGAAATAATTAATCTTATGTAATGGGATGAATGCTTTAAATACAATGTGCAAATGTAAACTCGTATATGGGTATTGGTGTAAATGGGCTTTCTGTGAATGCTTGTGGGCCTATGTAATTTTAGCCCAATGCATGCTTAAGCTGTGATATAATAATCAGCCGCAACTTATCTGTAATAGATATATAAGTAGATAAAACCTGTTATAAGTATGATAAATGAATAGAAATAAATCTTTATGTGATGGGTGAACTTGCAGAGCTATACTTTACAACGAAGACAAATTTTTGTTACAAAATGTAATTATTAGTAAAAAAAATTATTTTGTTACAATATGTTCTTTATTAAATGTACAGTTTGTTGTAGTGTCATCTTTCTCCCAAAGAATGCATTCATGTCCCTTGAGGACAATACAAGCTACCTCTTACCACCAGGATTTAGATTCCACCCAACAGAGGAAGAGATTGCCACCCACTATCTCTATCCTAAGGATCTCAACCATGGCTTCATCGCAAAATTCATGGGAGTAGTCGACTTGAACAACTGTGATCCATTGGATCTTCCATGTACATACATCTCTCATACACTATTAGAGTAGAGAGATATGTATGTGCCTGGAAGATCCTCTGGCACGAACTTGTTCAAGTCAACTACTCCCATGGATTTTGCGATGAAGCCATGGTTGAGATCCTTAGGATTGAGATAGTGGGTGATTATCTCTTCATCTGTCGGGTGGAATCTGAACCCTGGTGGTAGCTGGATTCTTGCGCTGTCTTATGTGACCATGAATGCAACTTCAAGTAGAGAGCGAGAGAGATGTTAAGGAAGAGAGGGAAATGTGAGAGAAGTGAAGGGGATTAATAGATCAAGATCCTCTCCATTTCAAGTGAAATGGAGGGGATCCATTTCACGATCCAGATTGAAATCTCTTTGATCTGACGGGTTAATCATTTCCCATGTTTTTTTAGATTTTTTTTAATAAAAAAAACTCCACCACAAGATTTCTTTCAAGCTTATCTTATCCATTGGATGGTGAAATGGATCCCCTCCATTTCACTTGAAATGGAGAGGATCCAGATCCGGAATTAATGAAGATGATGCTTGCCAAGGAAGGCACTTCATGGAGAAGCCACGAGCTTTCTATATTAATTGTGTGTGTGTGTGTCTATATATATATATATATATATATATATATATATATATATATATATATATATATATATATATATATATATAGGTAAGAGTTACCAAACACATTGAAGTTGATTGCCACTTCATCCGTGAAAAGGTTCAGTTAAAGAAGATAGAGCTAGAGCATGTTCCCGCTTCTAAGGAAGTTGCTGACATCCTCACCAAGGCATTGCCCCGGCATTTGTACCATCAGTTCTTAACCAAGCTTGGTGCCCCGGCATTTGTACAAATATATATATATATATATATATATATATATATATATATATATATATATATGTTGGTAACTCTTATTTGTAGTTGTAATGTATAGGATGATTAAAAATATTCGTTAGCCTTCAAAGTTTGTATTTGTCTAATTTTGATCAAGTTGAGTTTTATTTTCTTACAAAATAAAATTAAATAAACTCAGTTCATTCTCCTCTTAATTGCTCTTATAACCTCTTAAAATTAGAACTAAATTTATGACAAGAAAAGTATAATATTAATTCACCTACTACACTCAATTGATTCACATGGTCTAAGGCTGATTTGAACCGGTTGTATAATATTAATTGTAGTGATAGACATGATATATAAGTCACATTGGTTCCAAAAAAAGTCTAAGTATCCAAGTTATTATATGGCCATAGTGCCCATCACATGGAGATGCACTAACTAGTAACCATTGTCCTTTACATATGCATGCACCCGCAAGATGCATAGTAATGAAATAATTTCAATTATATAAGTAATCATATCAATACTTACACGACTCTCTTGTTGTGAAATTATGTTGGGATTGCACTTTGAACCTTATGTATTATACCGTAATATATATAAGAAGGAGCATAGTTTTTTAGAATCGATTTCATTTTATGTTCATCTTAACATGGAGATCTCCAATTTATAGAAAAGTGATTTTTTAATGCATTGAATCTAAAAAAACTAAATGCATGAATATTGATTAAAAAAAATCTCAATTACTTTTTTAGTGCATGAATCTATATCGTAAATGACCATATAATAGCATATAGTATGTACCCAATGATTATATTTGACATGGTGTTATTTGAATTCAATGAATCATAATAATGTGTGTGTATGTCAATTATTTATTTATTCTTATATATTTTATAAATTATTAAATTATTTATTCTATTATGTAAAAAATTATTTAGAAAAAAAATAATAATATAAAAAAAACCACTCGGTTATGCCGCCGCCGGCCTCACCGAAGCTCACCGGTGGATTCGCATGGGAGCGGCGAACCTGTCGGGGGTTCTCCGGCGGTGGCCCTGCCCGTTTGTCTTCGGACAACCCCCAGCCGGTTTGCCATCACCGGCGAACCCGCCGGTGGGCTCCGGACAGGCCGCCAGCGGCGGTGTAGGCAATCAGTTAGCTTTTTTTTTTGGCCAAACTTGGCATAAGGGAAATCGAGATATCGAAGGAGATGTATTTGGGAAAAATGGCTATTTGTAGCCGTGATCATTTTGATCCGACGACTAGGATTTATTTCCTGGCACAATTCTGCCCTAATATGGTCCAAAATATTTTTGTTTAATATATATAGATATAGATAGATAGATAGGTATGAATATATGATTATGCCCAGCTATATTGCTATTAGAGATGATGCACTGCCAGGCAACAAAAAGTAATAGATTAATTAAAGAGTTGTAAACGGTAACAAAAGCTAAACAAATGTCCAGAATGTCCACTAGGAATGTAAACTATTGAAAATGTGCACTCGTCCTTAAGGCCTTACAAAGCTTTCAAATAGAAATACAATAAAACTAACTGGAGAAAAGACCACCTCCTCAACACAACTTGGGATTTGGCTTACTACGCTTTGTTATGAGCTACATCACCTGAAATAAAAAACACACAGGCGTCAAACAAAAGTCAGTGCAGTGTGAGGATGATCAGCACAACTCTCTTGCATGTACGCATGTAACACAAAACAAGAAAAGTAAAGAATAAAGCGACACACTAAGCGTCATCTTCCAAACCGTCATGCACGTGTCGTGGACACCCAACAATTGCATGACCTAAGCTCTAAAGGTAAGCAAAATAGTGTAACCGTGATGTGAGACTTGAGATCGCATTGTGTCATCAATCGCAGCGACGGGAACAGATTCATAACCTACAACTACCCTATTTAGAAGTGCGCGCATAGAACTAGTTTCAAGCATTTAATCAAACAAGCTACATGTGATATCGCATCTAACGCACGCATTTTGGATGGAGACCTAACTCATTCTAAATAGGGTCCTACAAGACCACTCAAAATTTAAACTTTGCAGGTAACACATATCTACAAATGATTTTGAACCCAATATCACATAGATAGCCTCACCAAATGTGCTCTCATATTACATGTGATATTTTTCAATCCGCTAGTCATATTATTACACTTCATCATGCGGAATTTATCAAAATTTAACACCATCACTCATGAATTGTTATTAAACGGCACCACTGACATAGCGTGTCATTAGCACCCAATCATCAACGTTACGTATGAATTTATGCACTCATTTAATTTATGCACATCAGTGTCATACGACCAAGCATAGGGGTGCGCTAACTGCAAGTTATGAACCGGATAATTCCTCTCATGTACATTCAGCTGACGCGAGCCATAAGCTATTACACTTCCATGTTGTAGTAGAACACAACCCAATCCACTGCCCGAAGCATCACTGTAGATCTCCAAGCCTTCGGTCCCACTCGGCGAACTTAGAACAGACGTCGTGGTCAACCGACTTTTCAACTCTTCGAAAGCTTGTGCGCACTCAGACGTCCAAACAAACTTCTGCTCTTTGCTCGTCAGAGTAGTGAGGGGTAACTCTATCCCAATTGATCGACCGCCCCCATCTTGAGTTTCAGAAGGCATATAGGTGATCCAAATGATTTCAACCAATAGGTCATAAAAGATTTGACACCATCTACAATTAATCAGTGCAGTACCAGGTGAATCACTTCAACAAATCTCGGATCTCAAAGGCCATGACTTTTCATTCATTAGTCATTTTCAAATAATTAAGTATAGCCACAAAGGCTCACAATACTTAACAAAATATTAAGATTCCTTTACGTGTAAATTCATTCTCCAATAAAATTGTACTTAAAGAATGCAGATCCAAAATGCACTTCAAGCACTCAACACTACGCTTACACATGTGAAATACTTGGTCGAGTGGTCGTGACTAGGGAAAATCATCAAGCATGGAATGCTCAAATTCCCAAATATGTAGGAAACACAACAATTTTTGTCATTCCAAAGTTGATCTTCTCCTTAAATTTATTCATTTAGGCTCTTGCACTACGTATGTTCACGACTCTTTAAAAAGGGTTTGTTGCGGACTAACTCGGCCTCCCGGTCGGACCGGAATGAACTGCACCGTCTTAGTACTCGGGATCGTCAAACGCGCACACAGTCAATGAAAATAGAGAGCTGACACAAGAGGTTTAGAGGTTTTAATGAGAAAAACCCCTCAATCGGGTAAAAAAACCACGTGACTGGATCTGTGCCGGTCAAAATCCTCTATTAGCTTGCGGTTACAATATGTTTGGAGAATCGAGGACGACTGGCTGCTCCTCGTTACAACTTGGAGGTGAGTGAGAATTCCTGACTTGCAACGGGCAACGGGTTGCGCCGAGGGAGTGTTGGATGTTAACTTGGTGGCTGCTGCGTTTGAGCGCTAGTGATGGTCTCCTTCTTCCCTTCTCTCCGCACTTGGGGACTTGGGCGTTCCTCTGGCTCGTAGGCGCCTTGAAGATGACCCGAGGGAGGAGTTCGACAGAGCTCTGAACTGAGAAAAAAGACGACTCGGGGAGCGAAAGGTTAGAAATGAGGAGGCCCGGGGTTCCTTTTATACCTCCAGAAGGCGGTTATGGTGGGCCCCCCACTAACTTAGTGGTTAGTGGGTGGTTACCTGTAGATCAGACGACGATGGGTGCTCGGTAGCGATCGGACGGTGTCCAACCTACAAGCGGTGATGGCCTGACGGTCAGTGGTGGCGGCGGCTAGCGGCGGCAGGGCAGGTAGCGGTGGCCGGCGGTGGCGGTCGGTGGCGGCGGGCGGCGGCGGCCGGTGGTAGTGGTAGGCGGGGGTTGGTGGCGTCCGACGGCGACCGTAGTTATTGTATGGGTGACCCCCATGATCCTCCTATTGTGGAGGAGATCATGGGGAGTGGGTTGACCGGTGAAATTCATGATCTCCACATTAGGAGAAATCATGGGGGAAGTGGTTAAATGCACCCCAAGGCTTTAAATAGAGCTTCATCCCATCAATTGCCCCCCAAATCCTTTGTTGTCGGAGGTTGGCACAAGCGAGAGAACAAGGATTTTACCCCTTCTCTTCGATCATGATGGCGACCGGCGAATGACCGGAAACATCAGAGAGCGGCGCCTGACGAGCACAGGTAAAGTTATGTTAAAATATTTTTGGGGGAGAGAGTGGACGACAAGAGGAAAAGTCAGCGTGCCCAAAAAAGGGGGCTCCTTGTGCCCCACGGTCAGGCGGCGCGGCGGCAGCCAAGGCGCGGGCACCCAAGGAGGTGCGCGGACAGAGTTGTTCAGGTGAGGGCATCTGGTCGCCCGCACATCCCTGATCGCGCGCGCATCCCTGATCACGCCCGCGTCCCTGACCGCGTGCGCATCCCTGATCACACGTGAGTTGGGCGCGCGCCCGCCCTGGGTGCTTGCGCCCCTCCAGGTGCGCGCGCACATGGGAGTCGCACTTGTGCGCGCGAACCCAGGTGTGCATGCGCCCAGTGAGCGCACGCCCGGTGCGCGCGCGTCGCGCACCGGGCTGCGCGCATGTACGCATGCATTAGGCCGTGCGGGTGTGCGTGCCTGGCCGCGCGCACAAGGAGTGCGCGTGCGCCTGGCCGTATGCGCGTGGGGGTGTGCGTACAGGACTGTGCACGTGTCGGTGTGCTTACGCGCGCATGCTTTACTGCACAGGGCCTATAGGTGTCATGTTTTGCGTGCGCGCATGCACGAGGGATCCCCTTGGCTTACTTTGAAGGGGCCTATCCTTTAATTTTGCCGTGTGAGGCATGCTTTCATATTGCATCAGACTTTTCCTTTCTAGTGACAGGGCTCAAAGCGTACTGTGAGACCATTGCGTCTGCATTCCTATCTTACCGAGGACCAAATCCTCATTTGGAGAAAGAAGTTCGGGTTACCTACTGATTTATAGGTGAAAATTCTGCATGCTGAGGAGAGAGTGCAGAATCTCCCCTGAGGCTGGCTCACGGTCTGTGATGGTACTTTGAGGTCTTGTTTCTGATTCCCACCTTGCGAGGAAGTGATCGAGATCTCGAAATTTTGTGGGGTACCGATCTCACAGTGTACCTCGTTGGGAGTAGTGCGCCTTATGGACATGGTTGTTTTCTTCTGTGAGCATAGCGGGAGACTTTCTTTGGGGTGCTTACAAGAGTTGTGTGATGTCCGCTCCGATGGTGGGGAGCGTGTGGAGATCCATAGCAACAAGAGTTGGCTCGACTTCGAGGCTCGAGTAGACCATCGTCATGGGAACACCCTTTTTAGATACATCGGAAACCCTTGGGGATTATCGGAGGTGTGGAATTCGCTCCCCGATCGTTGTCACTGCCAGAAGGGGAAGGAGCGGGAATTTAACCCGGTGCTGGGGTTTTCGGAGCCCCATGAATTGGCCAGTCGCATGTTCAGTATCTTCTCATTTGTGGAGGAGAAGCGCTTGCTGCAGTGCGACATTTCTTGCGTCTCTGGGCTGACAGTTGAGACGTCTTTGGGTGGTAGTCGTAAACGGAAGGCCTTCGTAGTTTCCCGAGGTAGCGGGAGCGCGGTGCCTTGTTCGACTTCTCCGAGTGATGATTCTCCTTCCGGTGGTCGTGGAGGTTCGCCCCCCAAGGTGCAGGTGCTTGGTTCGTCTGCCCCTAGTCTTCTCCTGGAGAGGCGACGACTCTGAGGCTATCTTCTTCTTTGAAGGCGATGGATGATGTGGTAAGCACTCTTATTTGTGTGAAATTTTCATTTTTCATCTTGTGATGCTAATTTTCATTTTCTTTTGTGCAGATTGAGACTCATGCCCAGACTGTCGTTACTTGGAATGACCACTTTGTGAGCCTGAAGGACGAGTATTTGACCCTTGAGGAGAAGCTCAGGTTGACGACGAGCTCACTTGCCTCCGCGAGGGCAGAGCATGACCGGAAAGTTTCACAATTCCATCGGATAGGGTCTGGGCTGAAGTCCGAATTGGAGGATGCACGTGTGACATTGGAGGTAGAGAAGGCACTGGTGGAGAGGACCACCCAGATGTTGAAGCATTCCCAGGGGAAACAACCGGCTTAGAGACTCGGCTTCGGAAGGCGAGGGCCCAAGTGGAGATGCTATCTTTTGAGAGCCGTGTGTCAGAGCTGAAGGCCACTGGTCTTGCGGACTACTTGCAGTCGTTGGACTACTGTTAGAAAGTAGCGAAAAGGAGAGAACAAGCGAATAAACTTTTGAATAATTGAAATTTTATTATCCAAAAAAGATATCTATTACAAAGGTATGTCCTCCCTTATATAGAATGGAGGAGAGATGAGAGAATACAAATAAGAGATGTGGGACTAAAAAATTACAGGACTAAGCGGACTATACACAACAAACCGCACAAACCGCGCGGTTAGACAGCAGGGCTAACCGCACGGCTACCACCAGAGAAGAAGCGAGACTGCCATGGTAGACCGCCAGACCGCCCGGTCTCCAAGCCGGCTGAGACAAACCGCCAGACCGCGCGGTCTTCAACCCGCCAAGACAAACCGCCAGGCCGCTCGGTCACCAACTTCAATAACTACATGCAAGACCGTAGCCTGATTATGGAGGAGGTGCGTGACGAGATCTGGTCCAAGGAGGTGGAGCCTCAAGTGGAAGATGCTCGTGAGTTGGCCCTCAGGCGTGGAGTGGCGAAGGCCTTACGATTTGTCAGCCGACACCGAGGATGCAACACCTCTGCCTTTAGCTTTGATGACGTTTCTGAGGATGAGCGCTCTGATGTCGATGCTACTGATAAGTAGTCTCTTGTTTCTATATTTGTATGTTTTTGCATTCTTCCTCCAACTATTTGTGTCGTGTGTTGTTTTTGCGTAACAGCTGTAATGGACGCTCTTGTGCGACGATCTTTATGACATTGTTATTTTTTATGTTATTTAGCAGTTTTTTTCCTTTGTCTCCTTTGAGTGTGGGCGAAGTATTTCTCGTGAATTACATTCGCAACTTCGTTTGCGCAGTTCCATCCTACGACATAGTTTGCACGGTTCTAGCCCGCGGCTTAGCTTGCACGGTTCCAGCATGCAGCTTAGTTTGCACGGTTCTAGCCCGCGACTTAGTTTGTGCGGGTTGTAATCACGACTTTGTCGTGAGGGGGGCAGACCCCCACGGGGAGTTTGCACGAGTCGGGCTTGCGGCATAGTTTATGCAGGTTGTAATCGCGGCTTAGCCGTGAGGGGGGCAGGCCACCACGGGGAGTTTGCACGAGTCGATCTCGCGGCTTAGTTTGCGCGGGTTGTAATTGCGGCTTAGCCGTGAGGGGGGCAGGACCCCATGGGGAGTTTGCACGAGTCGGGCTCGCAACTTAATTTGTGCGGGTTGTAATCGCGGCTTAGCCGTGAGGGGGTAGTTGCTGTGAGGAACGCGCTGCACTGAGGCAGTTGTTGTAAGGAGCGCGCTGCACGGAGGCAGTTGTTGTAAGGATCACGCTGCCTGAAGATAGTTGTTATAAGGAGCGCGCTACCCGAAGGTAGTTGTTGTAAGGAGCGCACTGCCCGAAGGCAGTTGTTGTGAGGAGCGCGGTGCACGGAGGCAGTTGTTGTGAGGAGCACGCTGCATGGAGGCAGTTGCTGTTAGAAGCGCGTTGCACGGAGGCAGTTGCTGTTAGGAGCGCGCTGACCGAAGACAGTTGCTGTGAGTGTAAGTGGACGCTATTGTACTTGGGCGAAGTGAGTATGTCTTTCAAATTGCATGGATGATGCTCGTCTTCTATAGACCGAAAATAAGAAAACTTTTAAAGTTATTATAGTTACAGTCGTAAGACTGTTCTTGCGGAAATGAAGAATTCATAAGAAAGTAAAATTGATAAACGCTACAATAGGTAGAGCCCTACTGATAGGTATGAAGAACTCTCTTGGGCTGGTCGACTTTGGGGTTGCCCCCCCCCCCCCAGTCCGTTCTAGCAAGAAGTTGGCCGATTTCCTGTCAGCGTATTTGGTGCTTAGCCCCGTAAGAATATCCCCTGGCGGCCTTGTTTGATGAGTACTCGATCTCTTCCTTAAGTTTTGAGCAGTCTTCTGTGTCGTGTCCTCGTCTTCCATGTTTGATGGCGGAGCTCATAGTACTTTGTTTGGTCCCCCGTACTTTTAGCGAGGGGTCTGGGCTTGCGGAGCGCCTCACTGCCTTGGATTGCGTAAAACACATTTGTTCTGGAGGTATTGAGTGGCGTGTAATCCTGTGGTGGCTGATCTCTCTGTTGCTCACATCGACATTGCCTGTTCCAACGTTCTTCTCGGAATCTTCCCTCTTGGTGTTGAGGGGCCGACTCCTTCTCCCTCTTGAGCTTCTGGTTACCGTTGAACTATTGACGAAGAGCTTCAATAGCCTCGTTGGCTGCGATCTGCACCTCTACATGGTGTACGAGGTCGGGGTAGCTAGGGACGGTTTCTCTCATTAATGTAGAATAAAAGCCGCTAGGACGAAGACCCCCAAGGAACACCCCTCTTAACAGCTTTGGGTCGGCACCTGGGATTTGACGAGCTTCTGCAGAAAACCTGTGTAAGAAGTCCTTCAAAGACTCCCCTTAATTTTGGCGGATATATGATAATTGGGAAGGGTCGCGGATGATCCTCCGATTCGCTATAAACTGATCCGCGAACTGTCCTGTTAGCTCTGTGAAGTTGACAATGGTGCCCACCCTCAAGGAGTAAAACCATGTACGTGCCTGCCCCTTGAGAGTGGCTGGGAACACTTGACAGAGTAACTGATCAGGTGCATTGTAGATCCTCATAATGGTAGTAAAGTGGTTGACATGCTCCAACGGATCGTCTGTTCCATCGAACGTCTCGATGTTCAGCAGCTTGAGATCATGAGGAGTTGGATGAGCCATAATTTGTTGTGCGAGGGGGAGCCTTGGCAGAGTGGTTGGCGAGGATGAATGTCTCGTCGGCTGGCTTGCCGGCCGGTATTCTTCTGCGATCACCTCCCGAATTTCTTCTCGGGTGAACCTCTCGAGTGGGGGAAGATAGGCCTCGTCTCCCTAGTTGTGGCAGTGTCGCCTAGTTTCAGTTCCTCCACGAGTCGGGTGAGTGGAGCTAGCGGCATCAAAGTATTCTTCGGGCGCCTCTTGTCTTGGAAGTTCTTGCGCCCTGCCATGATTTGGTTGTGGCGGATTAACTAGTGCTAGAGGAGGAGCAGGAGGCGCTCCCAGATTCCTGAGCAAAGCAAGCATTTATGTATGCTGCTCTTCCATTTGTCAAACTCACCCCTCGAGGGCGGTGACAGGTGCGAAAGCGGCCCCAGCGGTGAATGGCACGTCCACCAGAGAGTGCGAGCGTGCTGGTTCACCATGTCCTTCTGGGACGGATCCTTCAGCTGTGTGAGTGCTTCTTTTCTCCATTGAAACGGAACTTGAGTGTTGCAAGGATGGAGGTCTTGGCTTCTAAAGGATGTTGGAGATCGTATTTCCACAGACGGCGCCAAACTGTTGCGAACTAACTCGGCGTCTCGGTCGGACCGAAATAAACTGGACCGCCTTAGCTCTCGGGATGGTCGAGTAGGCACACAGTCAATGAAATGGGTCAGATCTCCAAAAGAGGTTTTAACGTGAAAAAACTCCTCAACCGGGTAAAAAACCACGTGACCGGATTTGTGCCTGTCAAAATCCATTATTAGCTTACGGTTACAATATGTTTGGAGAATCGAGGGCGACAAGCCGCTCCTCATTACAACTTGGAGGTGAGAGAGAATTCCTGACTCGCAATGGGCAACAGGCTGCGCTGAGGGAGTGTTGGATGTTAACTTGGTGGCTACTGCGTTTGAGCGCTGGTGATGGTCTCCTTCTTCCCTTCTCTGTGCACTTGGGGACTTGGTCGTTCCTCTGGCTTGTAGCCGGCTTGAAGATGACCCGAGGGAGGAGTTCGACAGAGCTTTGGTCCGAGGAAGAAGACGACTCGAGGAGCGAAAGGTTAGAAATGAGCAGGCTTGCGGCTCCTTTTATAGCCTCAACGAGGAGGTTATGGTGGGCCCCCAACTAACCTGATGGTTAGTGAGTGGTTACCTGTAGATAGGACGGCGATGGATGCTCCGTAGCGATCGGACGGTGGCCAACCCGCAAGCGGCGGTGGCCTGACGGTCAGTGGCGGCGGCGGTGGACGACAGCAACGACGGCGGAGGGCGGTGGCGGCCGGGCCGGTGGCAGCGGGTGGCGGAGGCAGGTGGTCTGCGTCGGCGGGCGGCGACGGCCGGTGGCGGCTAGAGGCGGCGGTTGGTGGCTGCGGCCGGCGACGGCGACCGACGGCAGCAACCAGCGGCGGCGGCCGACGGCCGGCGGTGGTAGTTATTGAATGGGTGACCCGGCCCCCATGATCCTCCTATTGTGGAGGAGATCATGGAGAGTGGGTTGACCGGTCAAACCCATGATCTCCACATTAGGAGAAATCATAGGGGAAGTGATTAAATGCACACCCAAGGTTTTAAATAGAGTTTCATCCCCATCAGGGTTCATCCTAAAACCTAAAGACTACGAGATTGCGAAAAATAAAGTATGATATCAACTGTAACATACATGACCTATAAATAGTATATAGCATGGGTCTAAATTCGCACCCGCGCGACAAATTCCCGCCCGCGCGACAAATTCCCGCGCGACAAATTCATGGCCAGAATGCTATCAGCACGGTTCTAGCGAACCTCATAAAATTATATTTTTTACACCAGTAGGCTATCAGCACACCATTCGATATATAAAATTAAATTAAATGAAATTTTTTTGATTCTTTACAAATGACAAAATGTTGAATATAAACTCTAGCAAAATATCAACAATCTTCATATCACTATTTAATTGTACAATTTGCTCCAAAAAAATAAAAAAAAATCACACAAAATTTCATCAAATGTTCTTGTTGTGGCCCCTCTTCTTCAGCCCTCACCATCAACTGAATTCCCTCTCTTTCTTGGACAAGCAACCCCCATTATTATTAATCTTGGATTAATCCAAACACACAAGAATAATTTGTGATCAGTCTTGGAGAGCTGAAAAGCCATGAACCACACTGTAAGGTTTATTCAAACCTGCATTAAGATTGAAAAATACAAGTAAATCAGTGACTCAAGATAAAATTCCCAAACAAAATTTAAGTATAAAGTTAATGTTTTTCAAAGAGATTTGAAAGGATAAAGTTAATATGAGGATAAGCGTGCCTTGAGGGGACGTCGATCACGCCCGGTTTTGAGCGTCGAAGGGGCAGTTGGCGGGAAGCAATATAGGGGGCGAGGAAGAAGCGGAAGCACGGGATTAGGTTTTAGAGGGGTGCGACTATAGGAGGGCGTGAATGATACGACCACTGTTTAAAATGTCATCTGACATGTCCGACACGTCTTCCGACATGTCATTTTTTAGAAGAAAATGATATGTTTTTCTCAAAATAATAGATTATGTCATTTTGTAAAATATAGACCGACATGTCCGATTTTTTCCGATATATCAGCCGACACGACTTTTAAATATATCACCCGATATTTTATTTTATGTTATATTTGCAGGCAAATATCATATATTTAAATCACATATGGATACTATATTATGTATGTTTAATTCGATTAAACTTATTATTTTAATTTTTAACGTTTTATTATTACAATTAATTTTGTATAATTATTTCACAAATTTTTAATTTCATATTATAAAAAATAGGAAAATATTTAATACATTTATTAGGTGATTGTTTCATATTTTTAATATAAATTTATAAGTTTGAAAAAACTTATAATAAATCAAGTATTTTTAACTTTTAAATCTTTTTTATTTGTAATAAACTTATTGTTATCAAAATAAAATTAGTGTATAGTATTAAATATATTTTACAATATATCATTTTGTATTTGTTAATAATATTTTTTCTTATATATTATTTAAATTTATTTCATTATATAAATGACTCATTTTTTATCTATTTGTTATATTATTTTTCTATTTTTATAACATATAATTATAGTTAGTATACATTAAATAAAAATTTTATTTATAATATATGGAAATCCGATATTTTAAAATATTCCCGACATGTCTCCGACTTCCGACATCCGACATTTTAAAACACAATCTGATATGTGTACGACATCCGATATTTAAAACATTGGATACGGCCATATGTAAAATGAGGTTTTTGATATTTTTTTGGGGTGACATTTATTAGTCTTTTATAATGTGCTATTAACATTGCTCTATAATTATTGATAATACCTCAACTCACCAGACACTTGTTGGACATTTGAGTAATACTGAAGTGCACTTACAACAGAGGGTATACCTTACATTTGGAGAAGTGCCTGCCATACAACCACATCAAACAACACATGAGATACTGCATGAAAACACTATTGCAGCTAATTTAACAAAATTAAAAACCTAAATGTCCATACAAATACAATAAATAGGACCAAAATGTACATACAAACACAAAAAATATGAGCAAATAAATTAATGAGTGCCTCAAATGGTTGCAACAATTGCAGCTGGTTGTCATGGACAAGTGAAAATAATAGATATTGCTTCAATATCAGTTGTTTTTATCTACTTAATTCAAAGAAGTGAAGGAATTGGAAATCATAAAGAAATTCACCTCAACAATCTCTTGCACAATATTGGGGATGTGAATGACTTTGGAGGGATCCGTCATTTTCCTCTACTGTGATAGAGGAGCCCTGATAATATTAATTTCTCGGATTCTGTTACCGAAGAAGGTCCGGAATCAGAAAAATTCATCTTTAACAAAAATTGAGCATGGAGACGCCGAAACAGCGTGCAATATTTGGGTTTGAAGGCACAATTAGTGATTTGATACTATATTTTATATCTAAATAGATTAAAAAAAAAATTAACTAATTTAAAGCAATTATATACAATCTTCATTATTATTTTAAAATTATATTTAAAAATAGTGTCATATTTTCATTTACTTTTAAATTTAATATATTTATCGTAATAAAATTTTGACTGCAAAATATTATTGATAATAAGAATATTATATTTGTCACAAATACTTTCAAAATAGTGATACAATTGCTATTTATTGTGAGTACACTTTATTATTTACAACATAAAATTAATATTAGTATATTGTTTTGTATTTATAGTGACAAACTATTAATTATTTTAACAAAATATAAAATATTTATTACAAAAAAGTACTCATTTACAACTACAACCAAATTTTGTTATTACATGTACTATTAGTAATAAAATTTATTTTATTTTACAATTTGATTCTTACTAAATGTGCACTTTATTGTAGTGACTTCATCAAAAAGCTTCTTTCTTTCACATGTATCATCTTCAATCCCCATATATTTATTTATCTGCCTCGTTGCTTCCACTCTCTCCCACTTTTCTCTCTCTCTCTCTCTCTGAAAAATGCACTCATTTTCGGACGAAAATCACACCCACTATCTTTTCCCAAGTTTCTCAACCATGGCTTCATTGAAAAAGCCATGGGAGCAATCGACTAGAACACATGAGAGCAATGTGATCTTCCAAGTACATATATATCGGAGTAGGGTGATGATGTACTGCACCATGCATTGCACCATCCAATGGCTGCCAGTGCATTAGCACTCACGCCGAAATGTGTGCGTGAGATAGATGCACTCACAGTCGTTGGATGTGCTGCACTGCACGGTGCAGTATAGCACACTCCCTGCTTCCATGTATATCATCTCTGGCACACAATTAGAGTATATTGATATTCACGTACCAGGAAGATCACATGGGTCACACATGTTAAAGCCTGACTACTCCCTTGGCTTTTGCAATGAAGCCATGGTTTAGAATCTTAGGAGTGAGTGGGTGACGATTTTTTTCGTCTGTTAGGTTGAATCTGAACTGCGGCGGCAATTGGATGCTTGTGTTGTCTTCCATGTCCGTGAATGCAACTTCAAGGGGAGTGATGAGATGTGAAGGAAGAGAGAGAGAGAGAGATAGAAAATGTGAAGGAAGGGTAAAAAATTTAGGGGGAATAATGAAGATGACACATGCAAAAAAAAGCACTTCTTGGAATAGTCATTAGCTCAGTTGGTGATGAGAGTCTGCGGAAACGACTCTTATGTAGGAGGTAGGGGGATCAAGCCCCCGTCTCAACAACCCGTCATGTGGGGGCCAGCTATGAATCCGTCAAGTGAGCAGCCCGGTAGCCGCAGCTGGAAAAGGGTTGGGATGTATGATCGGCGGGACCTGATGCATCCTAGGTGAGATAATATATAGTCATGCGAGCAGCTCAGATCGCATCATAAAAGTCCATTGAGCTTTCTATATTGTAGTTTTAATGTTTAAGATGATTAAAAATATTCTCCTGCCTTCAAAGTTTGTATTTGCTTAATTTTGATCATGTTGGGGAAATTTTCTTAAATTTTATTTAAATAAACCTAGTACATTCTCTTAGTTATTCTTATAACCTCTTAAAATAAAAATGAATCTATGACATGAAAAGTTAGTTTCCTCACCCAGATTCACCCACTATACTTCTTGGTTTACATGGTCTAAAGTTGTTTTTAATTGGATGTATAAGATTGTAGTGATAGATATGATATAAGTGTAAAGCACTGTGGCGTCACTCTTCAAAACCACGTGGTTAGGGGAAGAGTGGTCATCCCGCTTTTACACCCAGGACCAAGGAGCACGATGGGCGGTGTGAGACTAAATCACCCCTTTTAACGAGTCGCGATACATGCTCGGACACCACCGTCCATTCCACGTGACGCACTCAGCATCCTCCCTCGCCACGTGCCCCCCCTGCTCTGATACCATGTAAAGTGTTGTAGCGTCACTCTGTTGAAATTTGTGAAGTGGAAGTGGTTGACGGGACAGACCGGGCGGCCTGGGCGGACAGCTTTGGCGGACTGGGCGGACTGTTGTGTGCGGCCTGGTGGAAAGTCTAGTGAAAAGCCGGCTGTCTTCTGAGCGGGTTGTTTGCATGAAGTCCGCGGACTATGCGGTCTGGTATCTGCGGATAAGGCGTTGGCTGATTGGTTTTAGCCAAGGAGCGGCCTGAGCGGATAGAGGCTTGGGGACTGGTGCTTTGCTCAGTGGCCGCGGTGCAAGCTTGTGCTGATAGGCGGTTTGGCTCGTGTCCGCGGTGTGGGCTATTGCGGACTGGGCTTAGAGCTTGGCTGAGGCCTTGTCGAGCTCTGGTGGTACAGCAGGTGCTTTGTTGTGGAGGTCGTTGGCGGACTGGTTTTGGAGTCCGGGAGGAGGCTGCTGCGATGGGGCAGGTGTGCGAGTAGCTTGAGGACTGCTGGCGGTCTGTGCTAGGGTGTTTTGCGGACGGGAGTTTATGTCCGCCATGCTCGCATTGGCTTTTGATGGTTTTGGACTTGGTCACACTCTGTGCCAAGACCATGGTGTCCGCCGTATCCGCCAAGTCCGCTGTGACCGGGCGGACTGTTGCTATCTGCCTTTGGTCGTGGACTTGTGGCGGATTGAGGTTTGAGTCTTATCGACTGCCTCGGGTTGTGCGGACTGCCATTGAAGGGGGATTGCTGTCCTGCAGTGGTCGGAGGCTTTGCGCGCTGATGCCTTGTCCGCATAGCTTTGGCGGACTGGAGAGGGTTCGCCAATGTTGCCTTGCTCCTGGCGGTTTTCCTTGGTATCCGGCTAAGTCCTTGCGGACTCGGCGGACGGTGTTTTGCTATCGCGCGGGCTAGGGCGGTATCGCTATCTCTAGGGCGGTGACCACACTCCTCACCTCGCCTATAAATAGGACCCCTCTGGCACATCTACAGTAACTTGAGTGAACAGTAAGTTGGGTTGGGCAAGGAGCTGCGGTCTCAGTTAGTCTGTCCGCGCGGATTGATTCAGGGCTGACGGTTTACTGTGTGCAGGTCGCGCGGGTAGCTTCAAGGAGCCAGAAGTTTGGCTTTGACTTCGGTCAAGTACTTGAAAGTTATGCGGTCTCTGCAGATTCAGCAGGAGGTCGCTCTGCGGCTTGTCAACTCTGTTTCAACTTTGCCAGCTTCAATAACCTGTCCGCCGGCTTCAGGCGGGTAGGGGGTGTTCCTCAGTTCAGCTTCAGCAGGAGACGAATAACGGTGTGTCCGCGCGGCCTCGCGGCTTCGACGGACTCCGTGGCTATTCGGCGGATTGCAGCTTAAGCTCGGGCGACTTCAGCGACCTCGGCAGACTCCGGTGCTGTCCGCCCGGCTTGTTTTTGGGTGCTTTCTGTTTACAGCTGTTATACTAGCGAAATCATGTCTCGCTATGTATGTCTCGTGTTGTAAAGAAGTGAATGTATAAAAGATCTGCTTGTGCTTCCATTGTGTGTTGGGATTAACCTTGGTCCTTGGTTTTCCGCTGGTTCAACGTGCGAACTGGGTAGTGCCGAAGATATTAATTTGGCGTTTGGGCTACCTTGCTGACCACGTTGAGAAATTTTAACATGGTATCAGAGGGAGGTTCAGTTGCGTGAGCGGTAGTCAACCAGTGTTGTTACTCAGGGCTTGAGTGGTGATCAACCTGTGTTGTTGCTCGGTGCTTCTGAAAGGTTGAAACATGTGTTGCAATGGAAGGGAGCTTTGCAAGAGGTCTGAGCATTGAACTCTTAACGCCGACTAACTTCAAGAAGTGGAAGTCGTGCATGAAGAGTTATTTTCTTAGCGAGGAGCTGTGGGAAGTCGTCGGTGGTGACGAGAGACAGGAAGTCACGGCTGCGTTCGGTACTGCTGAGCAGGTTAGGCTCTGGAGAAGAACAAATGCTAAGGCGGAGTTCATTCTGAAGAGGGCCGTGTCTCCGGAACTGTTTGATCACATCGTTGGATGTGAGTCGGCTGCTGATATTTGGACAACCTTTGATGAGTTGTTCGATAGGAAGAATGTGGCGCGGCTTCAGTTCCTGAAAAATGAGTTGGCCAGGGCAACTCAGGGAGACCTTTCCATCTCGAAGTACTTCTTAAAGATGAAGAGCTTGTGTGCTGAGCTGTCGGCACTGGATCCTGATGAGCCTATCTCTGAGGCCAAGATGAAAAGACACATTATCCGCGGCTTGCGGAAGGAATATGTGGCTTTTGTAACATCTGTTCAAGGGTGGGCTACTCAGCCGTCTTTGCTGGAGCTGGAGAATCTGCTTGCATCGCAGGAGAGCTTGGCAAGGCAGATGGCTGGATTAAACCTGAATCAGGAAGGCATCGAAGCTCTCTTCTCAGGCAAGAAGAAAGGATGGGAAGGGAAGAAGAAGAAGGTGCAGGTCGCTGGTGAGAAGAAGACTTCAACTTCATATCAGCCGGAGAGGAGCAATGCTCCTAAGGACTGGAAGAAGAACCTGAAGTGCTACCGGTGTCATCAGCGAGGGCACTTCAAGCGGGACTGCAAGGTCAAACTGCAGCCTGGGCATGCTGCGGGAAAGGAGGAAACTTGCTCGAGAAGTGAAGAAGCAGAATGGGGCGGAGCTTTTATGACGGGCACTTGTGTCCGGGCCTTGTCTGCTGAGGACTTCAACGGCGAGTGGATCGTGGACTCCGAGTGTGGTCATCACCTCATCGGAGACAAATCGAAGTTCACCTCCATGAAGGCTTACTCAGGTAATGAAGCTATTATCACTGCTGATAATACTGTTTATGCAGTAGAGAAAAAGGGGGTCGTGTCTTTGGGTAGTGATCAGGTGCCACTCACGTTAAGGAGTGTGTATCACGTGCCGGGCATGAAGAAAAACCTCTTCTCGGTGACCAATGCGGTGGACGCTGGTTATCACATTCTGTTTGGGCCAACAGACGTGAGGTTCCTTCGCAACGTATCAGCGGTAAAGGCTGATGTTGCTCATGTAGGGAGGAGGGTGAAGAACTTGTTTGTTCTTGCCACCAATTCTTATGTTGATCGGATGAGGGCCAATGATAGCGCTGCTATCTGGCATGAGAGGCTGGGGCATGTTGGCATGGACAAGCTGAAGGCGATGGCGAGTAGAAGTCTGGTGAAGGGGTTGCCGAAGTTGTCCTCCTTTGGTGATGGGCATGTTTGCGCGGGCTGTCAATACGGTAAGGCACATCGCTGTAGAAAGTAGCGAATAAGAAAGAACAAACTGATAGACTTTTGAATAATTGAAATTTTATTATCCAAAAAAGATATCATTTACAAAGGTATGACCTCCCTTATATAGAATGGAGGAGATATGAGAGAGAGTAAATAAACAATGTGGGACTAAACATTTACAGTACTGAGCGGCTAGAAATAAAGGAGACCGCACAGGCCGCGCGGTTAGACAGATGGGTTAACCGCTCGGCAACTCCAGCAGGATAGAACAGGCCGCAATGGGAGACCGATAGATCGCCCGGTCTCCAGGCTTCAGAGTGAGACCGCCAGACCGCTCAGTCAACAAACCGCTGGACAAGACCGCAAGGCCGCCCGGTCTAATACTTCAACACTTCCCCTCAAGCTGGAGCATAGATATCAATCATGCCCAGCTTGTCACAAATGTGGAAGAAGGAAGTAGAAACCGGCTTGGTGAAGATATCTGCCAATTCCTTGTTAGAGGTGACAAATGAAGTACAAATCTGTTTCTTCAAAATCTCTTCCCGAATGAAGTGACAGTCAACCTCTATATGCTTTGTTCTCTCATGGAAGACCGGATTTCTGGATATGTATATAGCGGCCTTATTGTCACAGAACATAGGGAGAGGACAGTCATATACCTCGCCCAGGTCAAGCATGAGAGCCCGCAACCACTTTAACTCACACGTGGTTGACGTCATACTCCGGTATTCGGCTTCTGCACTGGATCTGGAGACAACAGACTGTTTCTTGCTCTTCCAACTCACGAGATTACCTCCAACAAAGGTACAAAAACCTGATGTGGATTTACGATCGCCTTTGTCATCCGCGTAACTTGAATCTGAGTAGGCCTCAACCCTCAAATGACCATTCTTCTGAAAGAGTAACCCTTTGTCTGGTGCTGCTTTGATATACTCTAAAATCTTCAGGGCGGACTGAAGATGGCACTCCCTGGGAGCTTGCATAAACTGACTGACCTTGCCTACAACATAGGCGATGTCGGGTCTAGTCACCATGAGATAGATGAGTTTGCCTACCAAACTTCTGTACCTTATGACATCAGATAGAAGAGGCGAGTCATCCGTCCACATTTTGTCTTCTCCAATAGCCATGGGAAACCGAGTCGGTTTGGCACCTGTCAATCCTGCTTCTTGTAGAAGATCAAGGGCATGCTTCCGTTGGGAGAGAACCAACGAGTCAAGTTTCTGAGAGATTTCTATCCCCAAAAAGTATTTCGGGGAGCCCATATCCTTCGTGACCAAGTGCTGACGGAGGTGCTTCTTCGTCAAGTCCACCCCATCTCGGTCATCGCCAGTAAGAAGAATATCATCCACATATACGGCCAAAACCACCAGTCCCGAGGCCGTTTTGCGAATGAATAAGGAGTGATCGGCCGAACTCCTTCTAAAGCCGATGGTAGCCACAATACCACTGAATTTGTCGAACCATGCCCGAGGGCTCTGCTTTAGGCCATAAATGGCTTTCTTCAAATGACATACGCGTGTCTCCCCCTGAGCAACATACCCGGGAGGTTGCTCCATATAGACGTCCTCCTGAAGATCGCCATAGAGAAAGGCATTCTTCACATCAAGCTGGGAAATATCCCAATCCCGGTTAACAGCCACAGAAAGGAGAACCCGGATGGTGCTGAGGCGAGCAACCGGAGAAAAGGTATCAAAGTAATCAATGTCGTAAGTCTGAGTGAAGCCCTTGGCCACCAGCCGGGCTTTGTAGCGATCCACAGTGCCGTCGGGGCGAAATTTCACAACGAAGACCCAGCGGCAGCCAACCACATCAGTGCCCACGGGAGGAGGAACAAGGGTCCAAGTACCCCGTTCAGTAAGAGTAGCCATCTCCTCATCCATGGCAGACTTCCAATGAGGGAGAGCAAGAGCCTCCTGGTAGGTGCGGGGAGTAGAAGTAGCAGAGATAGCCAAGGCAAAACACCTGCGAGAAGGATAAAGCCGATCATAGGAAACAACTGCCGCAAGCGGGTGTTGAGTACACGCCCGCACCCCTTTGCGAAGAGCAATGGGAAGATCCAGGTCGACGGGAGCGTCAGCGACCGGAGCGTCCGTGGCGGAGAAGGCTGGCCCGGGACTAGAGAGAGACGACGGCGGAGAGGAGGGTGGAGGGGTGGGTGGGGAGACGGACTGGGAAGGAGTCGGTGGAGGAGGAGACGGAGGTGGGAAAACGTCGAGAGGCGTGGAAGGAACGGAGATATCAGAAGGAAGAGAAGAGGTAGGAGAGAAATAAGAAGCATTCTCGAAAAAGGTCACATCCGCGGAGACAAACTGCTTGCGGAGAAGGGGGTCAAAGCAACAATAGCCTTTTTGAGTGGTAGAGTACCCCAAAAAGACACACTTGGTGGAACGGGGGGAAAGCTTGTCGCGGGTAGCGGAGGGAGCGTGAACAAAGGCCGTACAACCAAAGACACGGAGAGGGAGAGGAAAAGGTTCCTTGTGGGGGTAGAGAATGGAGAAGGGAGTCTGGCCGTGGAGAACTGTGGAGGGAAGGCGATTGATGAGATAACAGGCGAGGAGCACAGTGTAGCCCCAGTAGGAGCGAGGGACATTCATCTGCGTCATGAGAGTACGAGCAACATCAAGCAGGTGACGGTTTTTACGCTCCGCCACCCCATTCTGCTGGGAGGTGTAAACACAAGTCGTTTGATGAAGCAGGCCATGTTGGTGAAAGAATGAGGAGAACTCATGATTCAGATATTCCTTGGCATTATCAGAACGTAAAACTTTAACAGAAATAACAAATTGAGTTTGAATCATAAAATAAAATGATTGTCAAACAGAAAAGAGTTCAGAGCGATCTTTTAACAGATACACCCAGGTACAGCGTGAAAAATCATCTATAAAAGTGATAAAATAGGAACTACCCCGACCAACAGTGAGGGTGGGAGCAGGACCCCATACATCAGAATGAATAAGATCAAACGGGCGAGAGGAGCCATGACCTTGCTTCGGTGGGAAGTAGGAGCGATGATGTTTGCCAAGCTGACACGCATCACAGTTGAGCGGAGAAGTGGTAGGAGGTAAGTGGGGCAGAAGCTGGCGAAGAATCCGAGTAGGAGGATGTCCAAGGCGAAGATGCCATTGAAGGATATCTGTGGAGGAGGAGTAGGCGGACAGAGCGGAAACATCGTCGAGGAAGTAGAGGCCGCCGCTCTCAGTCCCAGTAACAATCGTCCGCTGGGTTCTCGGGTCCTGAAAAGAACAAGTAGTGGGAGTGAATAAGACGAAGCACTGAAGTTGCCTGCATAAAGTAGTAACTGATAACAAATTGCACGGGAATTTCGGGACATAGAGGGTGTCCTCCAAGCAAAGCGAGGGGGTGAGTTGAACCATGCCCGTCCCATGAACCGGGGACGGAGAACCATCCGCCACACGAACCGGGGGTAAGCGGTCATGTGTCTCAAGACGGGAGAAGCAATGAGGTTTGCCAGTCATATGATTTATAGCACCGGAGTCAATCAGCCATTTAACTTGGGTAACGACGGGGGCACTACCTGACGTCGTGGCCACAGAGGCAGACGGCCGAGAAGAGGCGGAGGCCGAAGAAGGAGCATCACCGGAAGGGCGAAGATGAGGATGTTTCTGCCAGCAGCGGTCAACAGAGTGGCAGGTACGACCACAGTGAGAGCAGAGGAACCGAGATGAACCACGTCCGCCGGAGGGGCCGCGACCACTAGGTCCCCCCCTCTGAGCTTGGTGAGCAAAGGAGTACTAGGAAGGAGGGGAGGCCAACAGAGGCCGCTGGAGCAGCGAAGTAACAGCGGCAATGCGAGCCGCAGTGGCATCCAAAGTAGGAGATTCCGCCTCACCCAAGATCTGTTGGCGGATCATATCGTAAGAATCGGGAAGTCGAAGAAGATAACAAACAACCAGGAGTTCCTGGAAGTGTTTGTGCTGTTCGGCCAAGTCCGCGGACAAGGGGCGATTCTGGAGGATTTCAGCACCAAGAGCTTGAACCTGCTGATAAGCCGCAGCAGGAGACATGGAAGGGCGGGAGAAGAGGTCCGCATAGAGAGTATAAATGCGGGACGTCTGGCCCCTTTTGAATAGAGAGCAGCGAGGTGAAGCCAGGCGGCCTTGACCATCTCATCATGGCGAATGACGGGAAGGCACTCATCAGAAAGGCTGTTGGCCAGCCAGGTGCGGACAAGAGCATCACTCGCATCTCAGTCATCAAACTCAGGAGAGGTACGAGGAGGAGGGTCATCGGTGAGGTGATGACGTTTGCGTTGAGAGCGAAGGAGAAAAGTGAAAGAAACGCTCCAATCGGGATAGTTGGAGCCAACAAGCTTAGAAAGGGTGCCAAGGTTGCCCGAAGGAGGAGGTGGAGAAGGAGCTGCAGGAGTAGTGGTGAGCCCGGAAGTAGTCGCCATAGAACACAGCAAGAAACCGCAGCGGATAAAAAGGGAGAAGCCGCGCGAACACAAGCAGCTAGAAAGCAGTCAAAGGCACAGCGGGGAAGAGGTCGCGAGGACTGAAAAGGCCGAGCGAACAGAAGAGAAGAGGAGGCAAGAAGCAGCGACTACAACAAGTCGCAGGCTGGGCGAACAGAAATAGGCCGCAACTACTAGGAAGTCGGAGAGGCAAGAAGGAACCAGGAGCGCGGCGACAACGAAACAGGTCGCGGCGACAAATAACAGCAGGAGAAGAGAACCAACAGAAGCAAGCCGCGCGAATAGGGCAGCGGACAGAAACAAGCCGCGCGAACAGGGCAGCGGACAGAAGAGAAGGCAAGCCGCGAGACAGGTCGCGGAAAGCGGAAAACAAGCCGCGAGAATCAGAGAGCGCACACAATCAGGAGGAAACGACCGTGTCCTCTGATACCATGTAGAAAGAAGCGAATAAGAAAGAACAAACAGATAGACTTTTGAATAATTGAAATTTTATTATCCAAAAAAAGATATCATTTACAAAGGTATGTCATCCATTATATAGAATGAAGGAGATATGAGAGAGAGTAAACAAACAATGTGGGACTAAACATTTACAGTACTGAGCGGCTAGAAATAAAGGAGACCGCACAGGCCGCGCGGTTAGACAGATGGGTTAACCGCTCGGCAACTCCAGCAGGATAGAACAGGCCGCAATGGGAGACCGATAGACCGCCCGGTCTCCAGGCTTCAGAGTGAGACCGCCAGACCGCTCGGTCAACAAACCGCTGGACAAGACCGCAAGGCCACCCGGTCTAATACTTCAACAATCGCCTTCCATTTGATAAATCACAAACAAGGAGCAAGAAACCATTGGAGTGCATTCATGGCGACCTGATGGGACCAACGGTTATTGTCAGCCTTGGTGGAAGCAGATACATGCTTGTCTTGGTTGATGACTACTCAAGGTATACTTGGGTGTACTTCTTAAAGGATAAGTCGGAAGCCTTCCGTTTGTTTGTGGAGTTTAAGGAGTTGGTAGAAGGCCGACTTGACTTGCGGATTAAGAAACTTAGAACTGATAACGGGGGTGAATTTGTTTCCTCCGATTTTTCTAACTTCTGCAGGAAGCACGGGATCCAACGAGAGCTTACTTGTGCTCACACTCCACAACAAAATGGGATAGCGGAGCGGAAGATCCGTCATCTGACGGAGACCTGCAAATGCTGGATTCATGCGAAAGATATCCCAAGGTCCTTTTGGGCTGAGGGGATGTCTTGTGCTGCTTATGTCATCAACCAGATGCCACTCAGCCTTATCAACATGAAGACTCCTCTTGAGCTGTTGCTAAAGGAGAAGCCGAGTGTGGGACACCTTCGGGTGTTCGGTTCAACTTGCTACATGCATGTCCCGGATGCTTCACGGACTAAGCTGGATGCGAAGGCAAGGAAGCTTGTCTTTGTTGGCTACGATGAGCGGAAGAAGGGATGGAAATGCATGGACCCTGTGACGAAGAAGTTCGTGGTGTCAAGAGACGTTGTCTTTGACGAGCTGACGTCATATGGAGGCGGCTCAGTTGAGCTAACCAGAAGTAGCAAGGTTGATGAAGCACCGGTGGTGGCTGCTGAAGGCTTAGAAGAGGAGCTTGCTGTTTCACCAGCAGCTCCTGTTGCTTCTAACTCCGAGGCTGAGCCTTCTGGCTCAGGAAGCAGGGGGAGCACTGCTCAATGCTTGCCCCAGGTAGGAGTTGAGCCCGAAGAAGCAACGGAAGCAGTGAGCAAGGAGCTGACCCTTCGGAGATCGAAGAGGGTTGTTAAGCCACCGGCTCGGTACTGTGATGGGAATGCAGTGAGCTTTGTCTCCTGCTTCTTTGCAGGTCCTCTGAATGAGCGAGAGCCTACAAACTTCAACGAGGCCACTGGAGTTAAGGAGTGGGAAGGTGCCATGAAAGAAGAGATTGATGCTCTGAAGAAGAATGAAACCTGAGATCTTGTGCCCAAGGTTGATGGCATTACTCTGGTTACTTGCAAGTGGCTGTATAAGTTGAAGAAGAAGGCTGATGGGAGCATTGATAGATTCAAGGCTCGCCGGGTCGCTAGAGGATTCTCACAGCAGTATGGAGAAGACTATGAGGAGACTTTCTGTCCAGTTGCGAAGATGACTTCAGTAAGAGTGGTGATTGCCTTGGCTGCTAGCAAGGGATGGAGGTTGTGGCAACTCGATGTGAAGAATGCCTTTCTTTACGGAGAGATTGACAAGGACATCTTCATGGATCAGCCGCTTGGTTTTGTCTCTGAAAAGCATCCAGACTATGTCTGTAAACTCAGGAAGGCTCTCTATGGGTTGAAGCAAGCTCCTATAGCATGGTGTGAGAAGATTGCAGAGTACTTGCAATTCTGTGGATACCTTGCTTCCAACTCGGATTCAAGCTTGTTCGTCAAGAAGAAGGGAGTGCTACAAGTCTTGGTCCTGCTGTATGTGGATGACATGATCATCACAGGGAATTCGGAGGGGGAAGTAGCAAGGCTCAGGGCAGAGCTTGCTATACGCTTCAAGATGAAAGACTTGGGAGAGTTGCATCACTTTCTCGGTCTTGAAGTGGAGAGGAAGGAGTACGGGGTTCTCATTTGCCAGAAAGGGTATGCTGATCGCATTGTGAAGCGGTTCGGCATGGGCGAAGGGAAGAAGTGCTCTACTCCACTAGAACCTGGGCTGAAGCTATGACGAGATGAGGGAAGGGTTCTTCATGATCCCTTGGTGTTCAGGGCTCTTGTTGGGAGCTTGATTTACCTGACGATTACAAGGCCGAACATTGCTTATACTGTTGGCCGAGTAAGTCGGTATATGGCTGAACCAAGGTAATCTCATCTAGTGGCGGCGAAGGGTATTCTGAAGTATGTCAAGGTGACTTCTGACATGAGACTCCTCTATGGAAGGTACTCGGAGTTTGCGTTGCTTAGAATACACGGATGCTGACTATGGCGGTGATTCGGATGATCGGAGATCCACTTCAGGTTATGTGTTCACTTGCGGTTCAGCTAGCATCTCGTGGTGTAACAAGAAGCAGGACTCGATGTCGGTTTCAACCACGGAAGCGGAGTATAAGGCTTCGGCCTTGGCTGCTCGGGAAGTCGTTTGGTTGAGGAGGCTTATAGAGGATGTTCATGAAGAAGTGCAAGTGCCTACTTTACTCCGGGGTGACAATGAGAGTGCTCTCAAACTGGTTAACAATCCAGTGTGTCACGCCAGGACCAGGCATATAGAGATTGATCACCATTTCATCAGGGAGAAGGTGTTGTAAGGATCTCTGCTGGTCGGGCATGTTCGGAGTGAAGATAATCTTGCTGACATCTTCACGAAGCCACTGTCGAAGGGGCCCTTTGAACGCTTGCGCAGCTTGTTGGGCTTGGTCACCACTTCTCACTTCAAGGGGGAGTGTTGAAATTTGTGAAGTGGAAGTGGTTGACGGGACAGGCCGGGCGGCCTGGGCGGACAGCTTTTGCGGACTGGGCGGACTGTTGTGTGCGGTCTGGTGGAAGGTCTAGTGAAAAGCCGGCTGTCTTCTGAGCGGGTTGTTTGCATGAAGTCCGCGGACTATGCGGTCTGGTATCTGCGGATAAGGCGTTGGCTGATTGGTTTTAGCCAAGGAGCGGCCTGAGCGGATAGAGGCTTGCGGACTGGTGCTTTGCTCAGTGGCCACGGTGCAAGCTTGTGCTGATAGGCGGTTTGGCTCGTGTCCGCGGTGTGGGCTGTTGCGGACTGGGCTTAGAGCTTGGCTGAGGCCTTGTCGAGCTCTGGTGGTACAACAGGTGCTTTGTTGTGGAGGTCGTTGGCGGACTGGTTTTGGAGTCCGGGAGGAGGCTGCTGCGATGGGGCAGGTGTGCGAGTAGCTTGCGGACTGCTGGCGGTCTGTGCTAGGGTGTTGGGCGGACGGGAGTTTATGTCCGCCATGCTCGCATTGGCCTTTGATGGTTTTGGACTTGGTCACACTCTGTGCCAAGACCATGGTGTTTGTCGTATCCGCCAAGTCCGTTATGACCGGGCGGACTGTTGCTTTCTGCCTTTGGTCGTGGACTTGTGGCGGATTGAGGTTTGAGTCTTGCCGACTGCCTCGGGTTGTGCGGACTGCCATTGAAGGGGGATTGCTGTCCTGCAGTGGTCGGAGGCTTTGCGGGCTGATGCCTTGTCCGCATAGCTTTGGCGGACTGGAGAGGGTTCGCCAATGTTGCCTTGCTCCTGGCGGTTTTCCTTGGTATCCGGCTAAGTCCTTGCGGACTCGGCGGACGGCGTTTTGCTATCGCGCGGGCTAGGGCGGTGTCGCTATCTCTAGGGCGGTGACCACACTCCTCACCTCGTCTATAAATAGGACCCCCCTGTCACATATACAGTAACTTGAGTGAACAGTAAGTTGGTTTGGGCAAGGAGCTGCGGTCTCAGTTAGTCTGTCCGCGTGGATTGATTCAGGGCTGACGGTTTGCTATGTGCAGGTCGTGCGGGTAGCTTCAAGGAGCCAGGAGTTTGGCTTTTACTTCGGTCAAGTACTTGGAAGTTGTGCGGTCTCTGCGGATTCAGCAGGAGGTCGCTCTGCGGCTTGTCAACTCTGTTTCAACTTTGCCAGCTTCAATAACCTATCCGCCGGCTTCAGGCGGGTAGGGGGTGTTCCTCAGTTCAGCTTCAGCAGGAGACGAATAACAGTGTGTCTGCGCGGCCTCGCGGCTTCGGCGGACTCCGTGGCTATTTGGCGGATTGCAGCTTAAGCTCGGGCGACTTTGGCGACCTCGGCGACCTCGGCGACCTCGGCGGTCTCGGCGGACTCCGGTGCTGTCCGCCCGGCTTGTTTTTGGGTGCTTTCTATTTACAGCTGTTATACTAGCGAAATCATGTCTTGCTATGTATGCCTCGTGTTGTAAAGAAGTGAATGTATAAAAGATCTGCTTGTGCTACCATTGTGTGTTGGGATTAACCTTGGTTCTTGGTTTTTCGCTGGTTCAACGTGCGAACTGGGTAGTGCCGAAGATATTAATTTGACGTTTGGACTATCTTGCTGACCACGTTGAGAAATTTTAACACACTTCCCAAAAATACGCGGTCAGGGGAGGAGTGGTCACCCCGCTTATACATCCAGTACCAAAGAGCACGTTAGACGGTGTGGGACTAAACCACCCCTTTTAACGAGTCGCGACACACGCTCGGACACCACCGTCCATTCCACATGGCGCACTCAACAATAAGTCCCATTATTACTTTCGAAAAGGTATAAGTTACAACTTGTGTGTATCTCCCTTTTGTAAATTATGGCCACAAAGCTCATCAACACGGAGATTCCCTAACTAGTAGCCCACGGCCTTTACATTTGCATATGCCAACAAGATGCATAGTAATGAAATAATAAATACTTTACGTTATATAAGCACGACAAAATTGATATAGAGAGCGTACGTTTAATATGTAATCAACACTTATGTTGGGATTGCACTCTGAATCTCATGTATTATACCATAATACATATAAGGAGCATAGTTTTTTTTTTTGAATCATTTTTATTTTATGTTCATCTTATTTTGGAGATCTCCAATTTATAGAAAAAGTGATTTTTTTTAATGCATTGATTCTAAAATAAAATTTAGTGCATGAATATAGATACAAAAAAATCTCATTTACTTTTTTAGTGAATGGATGTCGTAAATGACTATATAATAGTAAATAGAATGTACCTACCCAATGATTAAATTTGACAATGAGTTATTTGAATGAATAATAATAGGGTTCACTTAAACTAGCTAGTTTGAGTTGAGCCGGTTTGGACTTTGACCGAACCGTAAAAATGTGTGAGGCCAATCAAGAGAGATGCGGGTGCAAGCCGCACCTGTCTAAGGCCCCCCAATTTGCCACTCAGCACGCACGACAGCGCGGCGCGCACATGCAGTCAGCCCGCGCATGCACTACTGGGGCGCGTGCGCGCTGGCCAGTGTGCGTGCACTACCTGTAAAAATTCCTAATTGAAACCGAAAGAGGTCGCAAGAATACTCAACCACAACCAAGTCAAGCAGAAATCAGCAGCAGTAGAAGCACATGAGTTTCAAAACTTGGAATTATCAACTTTTTTACAAGTCGAGTCATACATTGCGAGATATGATTTCGCAATGTACCCGATGGAAGCAGAAAAATTACTAGTAAGAAGAAACGTGAGATCTGATAACAGAAACTACACAAGTCGCTAGCCTCCAAGCTGTCTGCGGTATCCGCCAAGTCGCCAAACCGCAATCAAGCCGTGTGGACTGCATGTTTTTGAACTGTTGAGAAAACAACTCTGTCTGCCACTTCTGGTCGCCTGACCGCTACGTCACCTGACCGCAAAGTTTGTCGCGAACAGAACTGTTGAACGAAGAAACAGCCTACCCGCTGAGATCGGACGAACTGCTTATTTGAACTATACATGACCCCGAGGAAGAAGACTTCTAGCTGCGTAACCCGTGACTTGTTGTATGCCACAAACTGTAAACCGCGAACTGTTACGCACTGAGTTTCCCACTAGTCACCTAGTCGCTTGGTGCTAGTCGCACAGCCTGCACATCACAAGTCAACTTCGCTTAGCCGCCCGGATAGAAAAATCTAACCGCAAGTTCAAAACGCGAGTATAATTCTTGTTGTTCTCGTTATATATGACAAGTCGGAGACTCCTATTTATAGGTAGCAAGGTGAGTGTTGTCGCCCCCCATAGCGATAGGATAACCGCCCGTCATCCTGCAGGTAGCACCATCTATCTGCACAAGTGCGGATACCAGTGTTAGTCCACCACAATAACCATCTATCCGCATGGACGGAAAGAACAACCAATTCGCCAAGCTGAGGGGACAACAACACCAGTCCGCGTGGACTTAGCAAGCCAACCACGCGTCCTGATTCATTATCACACCTACGAAGGACTGCCGGACTGAGCCACCAGACTGCTCTGTGCAGCGGTCTCCGCATTCTGTCCGCGCACACTACTACCCACGACTAAGGCCATATACAAGCCTAGCCGAAATGCGAACACAATAAGCAGACCGTGCAACTAGGCTGTCTCAGCAAATTAGGAGACAAATTAGGAGACAAATCAGACTTGTCATAACACCATGACCAAGTCCACCCAATCAGCGAACTCTTGCACAATCCACGCGTATAGGCCCCAACGAACTGATTGTTTAGTCTCGGTAGACCGCGCTAACCGCCTACCCCTTCGCGAGCCAGAGAACCTGACAGCTCTAAGCGGACTGTGTGGTCTCACAATCCCGACCGCAACAACTGCGGTTAGACAAGGCTAACCACCCGGTTACTTTCCAGGGTGCTTGCTGAACCAGACCGCATGAGAGAAGAAGAGAAGCCAAAAACCGGCTAACCGTCACCTTCTACCCACCAGACCTCTTGCGGTCTCTGCGGTCTTTGCGGTCTGCCATATCAGACCGCCCCACTCCACTTCACTTTCACTTCAACAATTTCAACACTACTATCCCACGTGCACACCCGCACGTGCGACCAACCGATGTCACTGGTTGCTAGTTCACGACGCATCCTAAACCATCAATATACAAGCATACGATGTGATGAGCCACATTAAGGTGCGGTAAGGCTTCGAATACATCAAAAGCTCGGGTGTGGGAGCTTTTGACACGAGCAAAACTCCATACTCGAGACATGCATACATAAGGAGAGTGTTACGGTAGTAAAGCATCACGGGGCAAGGTTAGATTAGTGCGTTACGAGAGTAAAGCTCTGGAGCGGCAAGATTATAGGAGCGTTACGAGAGTAAAACTCTACTTTCTTCAAAAAGATCCGGAGCGGCCAGCAGTTCGTGGACTAAGGGAGAAGTGCGACAGGGCCTTCAAAAACGTCAAGCGGCGGCTAAGGCAGGAACCTCTACTTCAGGGCCCCTCCTTGCCCAAAGGAGGGTGAAGACCTACTCATCTATCTGGGAAGTGGTGGCTGTCATTAACAAATAAAATGAAACCAAATTTCTGAAATATAAACCAGCATCCCATCCTGAAGGCAACAACAACATGGAGACCAGCCACAGTCATCAAACTCCTCTAACCTAAATGTTTTGTTATTCTCAAAATAAACCAGCATGGCACACAATCTCCGCCCGGCATCGTTACTGAAGGCAAGCATGATATTCAAATTCGAGTGAGATATGCTAACATTTTGATGCATTTAAACCAATAAAATTAGCGACAGCAAACATTAAATTTGAAAATGAAAGGGATGATTACATCATTTTCCAAATTTTGCATTTGAACGGTGCTTAGAATATCATCAGATAAGAGAGCAGAGTATGTAGCTGCTGATGGCACATTTTTATTAGGAGCAAAAGTTAATGCATCATCTTTCATCTTCAACACCATCTCCTACTCGTCGCACCATATTTGATATTGACATCAGTTCCTAAATATGCAGCCGGAGAAGACAACACGCACACAAAAGCTGAAGGAACAAAGGAATCATCTTCATCTCTTGCTTCTCCTCTTCTACTTCTAGGCCTGCAAATTGAGATATCTTCACCCTGTACCATCCATCAACCTCTCTTCCTAATATGCTCCAGGAAACGGGGAGAAGAAGAAGAATCAGGAACTTGAGCTGTGTTTGTCCGCAATTTGATTGTGCAGGAACTGAAGCACCGAGAGGCGCTGCAACGGGTAAATTTAAGTGTTAGGATGGGAGAGTAGGCGGCGGACGGATTGAACGAGAAATACCTACCCGCTGCTCTAGAACAAAATCACTGGAATTCAATTTCAAGGACTCAAGACGCTCTATGGCTTCCAGAAATGCTTTCACCGCAGCATCTTCATTGCCTAGATTCCTATCCACATCTGCAACTTTGGCAAGGGAGACAGCAAAATCCACAATCTGAACAACAAACTTCTTCTGTTAAATCAATCTCATAATACCTTCTTTGAAAAAAAGTAAAGAAACAATATAATAGTTTCAAAACATGCTTAGTTGAACCCCCGGTGGGGGGATGCTCACGTGAGCGGAGCCTCGGGCTTGAAAATGATTCATATGTTGCAGCTGGTTCAAATTTCTTTTTGAAATTTCTTAATTCAGGGATATTTTGAGAAATTCACATTTATTGCAAAGTGGTATGCATATACTTCTACCCTATTAGATGTGGGGTTTGAGAACTGTCAAATAGATTTGTTCTCTCCTCATAAATCTAATCTTAAAAGTGAATAACAGGTGCGGATTGGGCGAGCAATGTAAAGTAATTTCTTGTGTTGTGTGATTTTGTGTTTCTTTTCTCTTAAATTTCGGCAACACTTTGATTTCGAAAAATAAGAAAAAAATATTGTTAGGGAGAGTTCATGTACAAGTGCGCGTGCGTCTATGCCCATACTTTAAGATCATATACAAGTGCTCATGGTTAAATGCTCGTGGCATCTTATTTTAGGCTTTCCCATTTTACCCTCAGTGTGTGTGTGTCTATGCCCTTTCCTTTAGTTCTTCATTCAGTACAAACTAGACTTCATATATTACAAATAGCATCAGTTAGTTTATTCCAATTTGTTTATGATGATAGATAGAGATATTCAAAATTAGGCAAAATCATTCTGATAAAGTCCATCTTTTTGGAAATAACATCTCTGGTTGGGCTATAAATTTCTGTGAAATAATTCGAATCAAATAATATTTGATAATAGACAATTACAGGCCTTAGCTCTCCTATTTATTTAAAGATGTCTTAGGCATGCTTACGCATCCTCATATATAGATGGGGATATCATAGTTAATAAGACCACTCACAAAAAAGATAAACTATTAATTAAATATTAAAATTAAAAAGTAACTAAAGAAATTATTCCAGGCCGCTCATCGTGGGCATCCTTGGCATATGTGTATCAATACATCTCACCTGAAAATTAACTTTATCCCTAAGGCCGATGGAGGAAAACTCTGTGGAAAGCAATACGTCAATGTGGCAAATGAAATTGATTTGGCAAAAATTGTAAGAGATTGTAACTGCGGACGGAAGGAATGACTCTACCCAGATTTTTAACATTGTCTATGGTGAACATAATCTGGAAAACAAGCTAAAGTTTGTGCAGGGGTGAAATGCTGGAATCATTAATAGAATGTGAAACCCAAGGAACAATGGCAGCATGAAGGGAAGATTCAAATTAAGGTAAACTGTGATGATATGACAAGGATGATAGTAGTGGTGGTGTGTAGGTGGTAGATGGCTCAAGAGGTGCAGCATCTGCAATGAGTTGGCGAGTCAAATCAGGGCAGAAAGATGTGGTGATATCTTGCTGGATATGGAAAAAATGGGGTGATGCGGTTTGTGAGGAAGATGGCCAACCAGCAGGAGGAAGCAATGGCAGGGCGTGGACTTCATGCGGAATTAAGCAGAAGTGATGTGGCTCGATGACGGGTGTTGAGTGTTGACAGACAAGGTGATGCGGAGCAGAGACGAGGACACGTTTTGGGCCCGTTCAGGGCTGATTTGGCAACTTTCCATATATGGCGTGCCCGGATCGACGATCGGGCTCCGCGATTGCGTCCGGAGCGTCGCCGCGAGTCAAAACGCTATATTACTTTATATTTTTTTGAGTTTATTTGGATGTATTTTAAGGGCTAACCCACCGGCCAATCATAGCCGTTGATGGGGATGCCCTAGTTTGTGTTTTCTTATAAATAAGATGCTAGGGGGCTGATTTGGGGGCATTGCCGAATTTGGAGAATTCATTTTCGGATTCCTGCGATCCTTCCCCGGTGCCGACGCCGTGGAGCCCTAGGTGACGACTCCTAGGTGGTTTTCTTCATCCCCAAGGTAACCCCTATCCCCCTCCTTCGTTTTCCAGCCATTTCCCCCTTTTTTCCACCGCCGGAGGCCCCAAAACCACCCCCGAAATCTGCCGGCCTGCTGTGAAAACAGCAGCCGGCAGCCCCTGTTCAAACCCCAGCCCAGCCCGCTGTTTTCCCCTGCACCGGCCGACCAACCAGCACACTCCACCACCCCTGTCTCCATCCTGTACCAGCCGGCCCCTCCCTACAGCAGCCCAGCCAAGCCGCCACCTCTTCTCACCAAAACCAGCCACCCTAGAGGAGCCTCCACCCTAACCGGCCACTCCTCTCTCTTCCCCTTCGTGGATCCACTCCCCAACACTCCGAAAACCCTAGATCTAATTGATCTAGCACTATCTTTCCCCGATCTACTCTCCACTTCCGTATTCTCACTCCCATAGCCCGGATCCGTCCTAAAATTAGCGGATCTATCCACCGACACTCCGATCCGTTATCCCCTCCACCCAAACCTTCCATTTTTGTTCAGATCCGCTCCAAATCATCGGATCTATTTTCCCCCGGCCCGGATCTACTCATTTGTGGCCGGATCCGCCGTTTACCATCCGCCACCGCCACTTTTCGCCGAAGGCAGCCACCGTCATCGCCGTGTCGCCTCCGATTCCACTTCCGATCGCTCGTTTTGCATCCGGCTCGTCAAATCCTCCATCGCCTCGGATCAGCCCACTGCGTCGTGAGTATTTCATGGTATTATGTTTGTACTTGACATTGGCACTTGGTCGTTTATCTATATTTGTGTTGTGATCCTAGTTTGGTAGTTGTTGTTTTTATACGCTAATAATTATTGTGGAATTAGTCGCCGCCGCATGCTCAGGCCCTCCGTGCGGAGGAAGCCGTTGCCAAATTGTCAAAGTTATTTAACTGCTTCTTTTTATTTCAATTAACTGCGTGGTGCTGCTGACTTTCATTGCTTACATTATTAGTCATTGCTTTCCGACTGCTCATTGCATGTAGCATTGCATTCGCATATTCCCTCACACGTGCACGTAGAGTCCTAGCTTCCGAGCACCACTAGCCTACCCCTACATCATTTGGTATCAGAGCCAGGTTAGGCTATTTGCATGCTTTGTAGTGGTAGGTCATATAGAGTCTTTAGCTTCATCCATGACTAATTATCGTTGTCGTTCCTCTCCTCTCTTGAGACATTCTGAGTCTGCCTATACCCAATCTCATAGAGCGACTTCAGAGAAATCCTCACGTTATCATGATGATTATTATCGTCTGCGGCACACCACTTCTCGAGATCGTGTCGACCCACCGACACAACCTCACTATGCCAGAGACGGTCAGTATGATGATTGTCGTCGTTCATATCCTTACATGCGAGCGGATCGTGTTGATCCTTCGACTCGACCCGATTACCTTAGGGATGACTATTATGAGGATCGTCACTTTGAGAGAAACCTTGAGAGTCAGTTTCGTATAGTTTCCCCTTCCTTTGACGGCTCATCGAGTCCCGAGTCTTTCAGTTATTGGCTTGTGGACATTGAGTATTATCTTGATTATTTTGAGTTATTCGGTGAGCGTCGCGTTAAGTTTGCGAAACTTAAACTTTTAGATCAGGCGAGAGCATATTGGGCTAGCGTTGAGAGGACCCGCGAGCAAAACCGTCTTTGTCGCATCACTAGTTGGGTGGACATGAAGCGTACATTGTGTCAGAGGTACCTGCCTTCATCATATCGGAGTCGCTTGCTCGACCAATTATTTTTCCTTCAGCAAGAATCCATGTCTGTCGCTAATTACAGGGATTGCTTTGATGAGTTAGTTGTGAGGAGCGATATCCGAGAGGATTCAGCCATGACCACTTGCAGATTTCGGTCTGGGCTTCGATCTGACATCCGTACTAAGGTGGGTTATCATAGCTCGAAGTCCCTGGAGCAGACGTATCAGCTTGCCCTTCACTACGAACAGTCTTTGAGATCCGCCATAGCTGGTCGGTTGGACCCTCACCTTGGCCTCCGCAGTACGAGTCCTCATATTGAGGTCACCATGACGTCTACCACTGTCCTGTTACCCACGACGGAAGTGGTACCTGATACGGATTGCTCTCACCCCAGCGAGATGCTTATCCCAGTGAGTGACCTATCTCTTGTCTCTGACCCGTCTCCCGCGACCCCGAGTGAGAGTGAGCCTGAGCGACATATTGAGTCTGCAGTATTGTGTGACTTGTGTCTCTCACCCACATCTCTTCTTTTGTCATGTACCGGGTTAGTTAACACCCGCACCGTAGACCCAATTCTTGACACTACACCCACAGACCCATTCTTGAGTGTGGGTCTATGTTGCTCTCCCGTTGTCATTTCCCCGAGTCACATCACGACCGAGAGCCCAGAGCTTGATGTTGATCTCACAGTGACTATGCCACTCATTCAAGGGAACACGACCCCTTACGATGGTACTCACATGGAGGACCTTGACCTTAGTGACGAGCCCCCTGTTGAGCCTCCTGATGATCCGCCACATCTTGGTAAGGTTGAGACTCAGGTGAGCCACTCGGGTATGACGCCTCTTTCATTATCATTTCTGACCTTGCCAATGAAAAGGGACCTTGAGTGGAGCATGACATATGTAGGGCCTACCTTGAGTCCACTTGAGTATACTCATATTGGGAGGACCTATCTTATGATGCCTCACACTCTGGATGAGTTTTGGGACACGCCACCCGCTGAGCCACCCGATGAGTTCTTTCTTGTCTGGGACGCTCACCATATTTTAGAGTCACGACTTCTAGTCAGTGCACACGATTTTCACTCAGGTGGTCGTCTCCTTCATGATGACTTTTCTTACACACCTCCTGGGGACCCCCCCGATACGCTACGTTTCCCGAGACACATTTGGCTCTTTATGAGCACGTATTTGAGTATAGTTGTCTCTCACGGTCATCTAAGCGCTCGTCACACACAGGACGGGTTTGTCTATACTCCACCGAAAGAACCTCCTGATAGGCCACCACATTTGAGAGATATCTCAGGAATTATTGGATTTTCCTATAAGGAGTGTACTGTGTCTGTCATGTTGTCTTTGCATCATTTGCATTACCTGCATGAGTCTGCTGAGTCATTTGCACAACATTTGCATGATTTGCATGAGTCGGTCCGCCGACGAATATTAACAAGCAATGATAATTATAAAGCCCATGCAGATAAGCGAAAGCGAGAGCAGATATTTAACGTAGGCGAGAAGGTAATGGTGCGAGTCCGCCCCGAGAGGCTCCCTTCGGGGCCTGCCAATAAGTTAAGCGCGAGGCGAATAGGTCCATATTCCATTATTAGTCGTATTGGGACCAACGCCTACCGGCTTGACATCCCGGCCAGTATGGGAATTCACCACGTGTTTAATGTTGAGGACCTGACTCCATACTATGAGCCTCATGAGTATGTGGACCCGAGCAGTGGAGATGCCCAGCCACCCCCACCCCCACGGTCGTTACCATATCATCCTCATACGTCCTCACCCATTGTTGGCCTCCACCCACCCGGAGACTCGTCTTTTTTGGTTTCACCGCAGGCACCACTGATCGCACCGGGATCCGCCACTCGTGAGTTGACCGTTGAGAGCTTCATGGAGACCAGACTCCACCAGTGCATTCCCACTACAGACGTTGGTGACTCTTGGGTACTTGCAGCAGAGTTTGATCGATTCGCCCATGGACTTCGACTTCAGCACGTCCGTCTCCATTCACCGGAGATGACATCTTTTCGGTCAGGGGGAGTTGATTGGCGAGGACACTTTCCAGCGACGACACTTGGGCGACCTCAGGTGGACTTCTTCGAGTTTTACCCGGCATGCAGCGAGAGAATTTTGATCCCTATTCATCGGGAGATGAATTCTTTCAAGCCGGGGAGATTGATGCGGAGCAGAGACGAGGACACGTTTTGGGCCCGTTCAGGGCTGATTTGGCAACTTTCCATATATGGCGTGCCCGGATCGACGATCGGGCTCCGCGATTGCGTCCGGAGCGTCGCCGCGAGTCAAAACGCTATATTACTTTATATTTTTTTGAGTTTATTTGGATGTATTTTAAGGGCTAACCCACCGGCCAATCATAGTCGTTGATGGGGATGCCCTAGTTTGTGTTTTCTTATAAATAAGATGCTAGGGGGCTGATTTGGGGGCATTGCAGAATTTGGAGAATTCATTTTCGGATTCCTGCGATCCTTCCCCGGTGCCGACGCCGTGGAGCCCTAGGTGACGACTCCTAGGTGGTTTTCTTCATCCCCAAGGTAACCCCTATCCCCCTCCTTCGTTTTCCAGCCATTTCCCCCTTTTTTCCACCGCCGGAGGCCCCAAAACCACCCCCGAAATCTGCCGGCCTGCTGTGAAAACAGCAGCCGGCAGCCCCTGTTCAAACCCCAGCCCAGCCCGATGTTTTCCCCTGCACCGGCCGACCAACCAGCACACTCCACCACCCCTGTCTCCATCCTGTACCAGCCGGCCCCTCCCTACAGCAGCCCAGCCAAGCCGCCACCTCTTCTCACCAAAACCAGCCACCCTAGAGGAGCCTCCACCCTAACCGGCCACTCCTCTCTCTTCCCCTTCGTGGATCCACTCCCCAACACTCCGAAAACCCTAGATCTAATTGATCTAGCACTATCTTTCCCCGATCTACTCTCCACTTCCGTATTCTCACTCCCATAGCCCGGATCCGTCCTAAAATTAGCGGATCTATCCACCGACACTCCGATCCGTTATCCCCTCCACCCAAACCTTCCATTTTTGTTCAGATCCGCTCCAAATCATCGGATCTATTTTCCCCCGGCCCGGATCTACTCATTTGTGGCCGGATCCGCCGTTTACCATCCGCCACCGCCACTTTTCGCCGAAGGCAGCCACCGCCATCGCCGTGTCGCCTCCGATTCCACTTCCGATCGCTCGTTTTGCATCCGGCTCGTCAAATCCTCCATCGCCTCGGATCAGCCCACTGCGTCGTGAGTATTTCATGGTATTATGTTTGTACTTGACATTGGCACTTGGTCGTTTATCTATATTTGTGTTGTGATCCTAGTTTGGTAGTTGTTGTTTTTATACGCTAATAATTATTGTGGAATTAGTCGCCGCCGCATGCTCAGGCCCTCCGTGCGGAGGAAGCCGTTGCCAAATTGTCAAAGTTATTTAACTGCTTTTTTTTTTATTTCAATTAACTGCGTGGTGCTGCTGACTTTCATTGCTTACATTATTAGTCATTGCTTTCCGACTGCTCATTGCATGTAGCATTGCATTCGCATATTCCCTCACACGTGCACGTAGAGTCCTAGCTTCCGAGCACCACTAGCCTACCCCTACATCACAAGGAGGGTAGTGAAATTCAAAAAATTAAGGTTTTACATTGGAGTGGGTTGAAATGGGTGTAAAGCTCGATGGAGTGTGGTAGCTGATAGGGCTGAAGGTAAGTTTTTGTGGGGATGGTGGGGTCCATTGGGAAGAAACTTGTGGGAATTATTGTCCTATTGCTCAATTTGTAGGGATCGAGGAAATGCAGAGCTGAGAAACAAGGCATGTGATGGGTGTGTTGAAGAAGAAATGTGGGTTTGAGTTTGGAGAAAGTGACACAAGGCAGTGACATGGACAGGAACAATTGCTGAAGCGTGAGAAGAAGGTAAAGGTCAAATCGAGGTTTGGAAAGGTGGTTTACTTCAGTTGATGAGAGGCTGGTGTGACAATTTCCACAAGGCACTGATGCAAGAATGGTGATTAGTTGAGCAAGTGCTGAGGGTGACACTAAGACAGTGTTGGGAACTGAAATGAGGGTGAAGTGTATGTTGGGGCATCAGGCTTGTGCAGAAAGAAGGGGCGGTTGACGACTGTGGTATGTAGAGATACTGCGCCGGTTCTAGGTAATAGGGTTGGGGGATTGGAACGCAGATTGAAATCTGGGAGGGAGGAGTTATGTCGATATGGGAGAATCTGAGTAAAGGGGTTACACCAGCATGTGTAGTGTTGGTGATGCGGGATGGGCAGTGATAGTGGAATCTAGCAAATGCAAACTCAAGGTGTAGTCCTGGGAAAATCCAATCACAAACAACTCTAGGGTGATGTATGCATACAACAAGTGATCCGAGAGTAAATTACCAATAACAATTACAGCATAAATCTCAAGCAGTTAACATAAATTGTTGCAAATACTTTTGAAAATTAGTGAATTCGTTTTCATCTGCTTGGAGGGCCAAAAGCTAACATGCAGAAGCAACAAAGATCCTGCAAGTCACGGTGAGTTCTGAAACAAATAAACTACTAGCGCAAGATAATTGTAATCATACAAACATACATGTCCATACAACAATAGAGAAAATAATAAACCAAACAACAAAACACTCACAAATGAAGGGTCGTAGGGGAGGGCAGAGAGATCCGGTGGTTGTAGTGCGATCCGGTGGTTGTAGTGCGATGTCGGTGATCCAGAGGAACAACATTTGTTGGACGAGGGCTACCGGAGGGGGAAAGGTGGATGTTCTTGAGCTAGGATGGCTGGTGGGGGTTTTGGGAGAGCTGTATAGGGGTGGTTGCCTGGTTGGTTGGCTGCAGGGTTGTGGGGTGGGATGAAGGTTAAGGGTGCATTTAGGATTGCTGATCGCCTCCGGTCCATTCTGTCTGAAACAGAGTTTTACCGAATCAGCGTGTTTGGGCCAATGAAAATATGCGGACCTTAGGTCATTTATCATCCACGGGTTAGGGCCTCCATTCCGCACGTCTCCTACTTGACAAATGATGACAAATGCTTCTCTTCCTGATCCGAACGGTAATTCTCTCATCAACCCCTCCCTATCCCGATCTTTTCTTCCTGATTGCTGCTCCAGGCGGATCATGAATTTCTTCCGTGCCAACATCAGTTCGCTTCATCGTCGCTGACCTCATTTCTTCTCCCCGTCGGCAACATCGAGCCCGATAGTTAATAGTGTGCGTGATTACTTGAAGAGATTCTTGAACATCGTCAGCAACCAGCATCATCCCTGCCATCTCATTCATCGTCGGAGAAGAAACTGTTCGCAGCTTCTTGAACCTCTCACTCCATTCCATGAAACTACACCAAACGCCATGAAACAGTTCTCCATGGCCATCATTTGTCTCTTTGTATTCCTCTATTCTTGCATTCACTCATTAATAATGAAAAACAGAGGCAGTGGCAGCCCTTAAATAATGGCGGAATCGTAGAAAATTAATTTCACACAGTTTTTTCAGAGGTAAGCTTGCAATACAACAACATTCAAGCTTTTATCCCATTATAGTGAGGTAAATTTCTCAAAAGATCCATATTCATAAGGGTGAATAAATTTTACGCTGGTCATCTACCTAACACAACCTTCACCATTTTTCAGGCCTTTATCCCACTATAGGTAAGCTTGCAATGACAGAAAAAAATAAAATTTAATTTCAAAGGTTAGCTAGTCTCTGTTTTCTTTCTCGTGATTCATTATGTTGCCTCTGTTTTTATAAAACTTCATTTTTACCAAACACTACTTGACGAACAGCTCTGCAAATTAAGTTTTACGCAAACAGTTTTTTATTGCAAACTCCATTTTTCATAGACAACACTTTTTCAAACTCCATTTCTGACAGCTTCCTTTCGATGAGAAACAGCCAAAACAAGCAGAGACTAAGTGCTCGGGTGAAGAAGAATAGCGTTGGAAGAGAGGAGGATATCTAGACGCTGCCTGGGATGGAGGAACAGGGTATGCAGGCTGCTGTTTTGCAGCCGCCGGGTATGGAGGGAGAATTTTGGAAGCTATTGTGGGAGGGGTGGCTGGAGGGCTGGCAGTAACGGGGATGTTGTGGAGGCGCTGAAATGGGGAGATCGGCTAGCCGGCGACAGGTTTGGAGGAGATGCGGCGAGTGGCTGGGATGAGAGGAGAGGGGCGGTTGGGTTGTGAAAGGGAAGGGAAGGGAACGTAAGCACTAGGATTATAAGGAAACAAGGATACAAGCCCAAGGAGTCGTCACCTAAGGATTTCATAGAGTCGGCACCATGAGAGATCCCCGAATTCCAAGATTAATATCCCCAAAATCTACAATAACCATGACGGTTGTATTTGCCCTTTTATTTATAATAAAACATAACTATGACAACTATCTTGTACGACTATGATTGGTTATACACGGTGATTGTTTGACATCATTAAATAAAATACTAACAAAAAAATACACAAATAATCAAAACGTCACTATGAAATCGATTGCAGACTCGGAATGTTCATCGGGCGATGTTAAATATGGCAAGTAGTTAATCGGCTCCAAACAAGCCCAAAACCAGTGCTAAATATGAGTCCAGACTTCGCTTAAGGCAAAACATAGAAATATGAGTCCATCGGGCGATGTTAAATATGGCAAGTAGTTAATCGGCTCCAAACGTCACTAGATGGGGATGGCATGCTTAAGGCAAAACATAGAAAAGGATAAATTACTAATTAAATATCAATATTAAAAGGTAACAGAAATATGAGTCCAGACTTCGCTTGTCGGTAGGCATCCATGGCGTACAATGACATGACCATTTTGTATAGTAAATTAACCATAATATCTTAACATGCCACTTGAGGTAATAATTATTTAAAAATCCAATATTACAGCTCTGCTGATGTTCAAGAAAACATCAAGTGTATTATTAAAAGAAATACCAAAAATTGAGACTGAAATAAGAACTATCCATAAAGCAAACAATGCCGACAATTAAACCTTGCTTTCAAGCCAACAACTATGAACTAATACCAAATTTCTAGAGCTTGTGAAGAACTAAGAAATGAAGGAGAATTAAGCCTATCTAGATTACATAATTTTAAAACATATTTTGTAAAATCATCTGGATTAGGTAAATGCTTCATCCATTAAAAGCTCACAAGGGTGGGAAAGGAACATGGAAGAACACGAACCTGGGAAGAGACATTTGGCTTTTCGCTGATTGCATCACGACGAACGTCCAAAGCCCGAGTGTAATAAGTTCTTGCGGATTCAAGATCACCATCATAGTACTTAAGATCTCCTACCTTGTTTAAAGAAACTGACAGGGTGTGCACCAACTGCAAAATAATCAAGAAAGTATGGATGATGCAGGATCAAATATTATTCAAATTTATTGAAAATTTAAAACGGAAAAAAGAGAGAGATCCAAGGAATAACCTCCAAATCTGTTGCACGCAGCATTGAAAGAAGTTCAGCACTCTCTTCATAGTATTTTACTGCATATTCAGTGTTCCTCATAGCTCGACTATAAGTCCACCGTTACATGTATATGTTAGCACTCAATGATAGCTACATGTGTAAAAAATTTAGCTTTTTGTGAGGAAAACATAAAAAAGCAAACTGGAGATCCAGTCAGCGCAAAGTGGGATATCTTTTTTACTTCCTTCACCTTGATGTAGGGTAGGCTGTGGGGTGAACTCCTAAAACACCTGCTAGTGAAGTGGGGGGTGGACTCACCCTAACCAATGACTATATGCGAGGCGAAACTAATCAGGCGTTACATTAATTTAAGCAACAAATCAACATATAAATCATTACATTCATTCTGAGCAAGAGAAACGATTTCTATTCAGCAATTTAGGTAATAGCGTTCCTCCGCACGGAGGGCTAATTTGAGCGCGCGGCGAATAAAGCGTCCTGCAAGGCAAGAGATTCACAGGCGAATACAACGTGCTATAATTCCATCAATCACAAGATCCACAACGTGCACAACATATATTAAACCATCAACAATAAAATCCACATAAACGAGTACAAAGTGCTGAATTAAAATTCGGGCTGCAAGAAATATACGTAGATCTGAAATTTCGGAGGCTTGGATGGACTTCCGGGTGGTGTTGAGACGAGATCGGGCAAGGGGGAAGGTGGATCCACGTGGGGAAATGAAAGGGCTGCTGTTTGGGGGGTGGAGGAGGGTTGTTTGGGGTTGCCGGACTGGTTCCGGCGGGATTCAGCCCGATCTGGACAGATCTGGTCGGATCTGTCCAGATCCGGTGAGGTAAGGGGCTGTTCGGTGAGGTAAGGGGCTGAGTTTGGTGGCTGTGGAGGGGGAAGGTAAGGGGGCTGTTCGGTGGCTGCACGGGAAGGCTGGAGGGTGGGTTACACGGGGAAAAACCAGCGGGGGGGGGGGGAGGAGGAATGGGCGGTGGGGTTCCGGCAGCCCAAACCGGGCGGAAGGGGGGGTGGTGCGGCTGTCAGGAGGGACCGGCGGCTAGGGGCTGTAGGAGGCAGCAAGGATTAGGGAAAGGGGAAGGGAAAATAAGGAAACTTACCCCAAGGCGTCGGCACCAAGGGCTCCACGGCGTCGGCACCGTGGAACGATCACCGGAATCGACGGCTATGATCGGCCGGCGGTTCCGTCCCCAAAACTATATAAAATAATGCTCGAAATACAAAGTGCTATATATGAAAATGAATCTAAACGACGAGCCGGACGCATCCACGGTAACGGATCGCCGGTTCGATCAAGTCCGTCGGCGCGAATATACGAAGGTGGGGCCCGCCTTGCGCCGAGATGCGCCCGATGGCCCCCCATCACACCTTCTAAAATTTTAAGTGCTAAGCTAAAGAAATCAGCCGGAAAACGAAGATGATTAAGGATGGGGTGATTCTTCTCGTCATCTCTTCCCCGGTTGACAAAGATGCTGCAGATTTGTCAAGTCAGATCCATATTGAAGACTCATTCCCCACTAAAAAGATTCCAACGGAAAATTGGAGGTGTATTCTTTAGGGATGTTTTGAGGGTGAACATTATAATCAGAGCAACTATGGTGAAATTTGTGTATCCATGAAAATGGGATGATTCATTTCTGAAACATGTAAAAAATATCCTATGGAGGTCTTGTGATGCTTTTTGGGTTTTGTTGTACTCAACTTAAATCCTAAAAGAGGACGAGGGAAGAAGATAATTAAAGGTGAAAATGAGAGAGGTAAAGAGAAGCAATGTATGAACAAAAAGAAATGAAGGGAAGACAATTTTTCTGGAGTTATCCTACTCTTCACCAAAATTGTGCAAGTATGTATTTGTCTACTCTCATTAAATCGCAGTCACCAACGGAAAGGACGAATTAAGATAATGAAAAAGGAGCAGTTTTTGGAGCTTAAATCAGAGAAGATTGAGAAGAAAGGGAGGCAAGTTAGAGGAGCAATGTAGAAAGAAATACATATACCCGAGGAAATTAGTACAGAATTGAAAAAACTTAATTGCAACCTTCCATCTTAAAATTTACCCGCTCTTCCATCTGAATTTCATCCGTATCTACTATCTAAGCCCATCATGAGCTTTTCTTACTTCATCAAGTGGTTGCAGGATTAGAGATGACTTGTAGCACCAAGTTTAGGAGATTAGTAGGCCATTTATTGATATATTGTTGAACTGCAGATTTCACTAAGCTAAAGTAATGAATTTATTTTATATGTAATGGACAAGTTTGAAAGTTCCAATAATGAATTATGTTTGCATTGCATAATCTACATATAAGTTGTAAGTTTAGGAGATCTCCAATGGTGGTTAATTCACAAAGAGAATGATAGGTCCAAGCTTAAAAGAGGTGATCTTAGAAAAAACAGGTTTTGTTTGCGTTTCTTCAAAGTTTAGTAAACTGCAATTTGATTTCCATGAAAGGAAAAATTTACACTGCACTAAACCTCTAAAACCCCAAGCACTCAGATTTCCAAAGAAAATAAATATTATGATTGCTCGGGACTTCTGATGGAAGAACAATAATATATCTGTGTTGAGGAAAAAGCTTCATGTTTGACAAGCCCCAGTCCATGTCTAGCTTAGTAACATGATTGAATCAAGCCCAAGACATTTCAAAAAGATAAACTCTATTAAAGAGAAGCAAAAAAATGTAAAAACAAATTATTTAAGCCTTAAGAAACATTTGCAAGTCATTAAAATATAACAGCACATGTTGATCATAATATATGCACCGCCGAATTTAATTGCAAAAAAATGCACATAGAAAGCAATTCAGATTATCAAGAGACAAACCAGCAGTCCCCCAGCATCCCAAGTACAGCCCCAAGCTGTGAGCAAAGCTCAGGAATGTTCCCTTGTGTTTGCAATTGCTCTCTTATATCTTGAGCACATATCTCCAGCCTTGATTTAGCACTTTCTATGTTCTTCCCATGAAAAGCCTGTGAAGAATAGAAGCAAACAAATGTGTCTAATCCTTTATGTAAAGTTCCAAAAAATGAAAAAAAAAAAACTAACGAAAATAAAATTAGGAATATTGATTCATTGGATTCTCTAGCAACACAAAAATCAAACACAATTTCATAGTCTCACCATCATAGCTTGCTGCACTAAAAAAGCACCTCTTTCCATCGAAACATCCCCATAAATGACATTTTTCTGCTCATGTCCACCTTCGGATTCTGAACTCAGTTGAGAACGCTTGATCCTAGCATGACCATCAATAAACCGATCAACTGTAGTCTGAAGATCATTGTCAGGCTCAATCTTCTCAATGTCAGCACCGCATAAAGGGCAGTCCTTAAAGCGTGATATGCATGCCCTAGAAATAAAGACCGAACATACGATAAATTGGAAAAAAATTACATAAAATCTACTATGATAAAGACAAATAAATGATACAAGAAATACTCACTTGCAAAATTTGTGGGAACAGGGAACACATTTGCTACTTTCATAGAGTAAGGAGCGGCACAGCATGCAGCTAAGAGGACCCAGTTTGAATGTATGAGAATCATATCCGAAAGGGCACTTTGGGGAAATTGTAGCAGAATCCTTACTATGCTTGTCAATTTTATATCTGCTCCCTACTTTCTCATCTGTTTTGTTGTCAAATTTCATAGGGCAGATGCCAACAGGAGACGAGTTGGAGAATGGACAAGTAGAACTCATAGTGCTTTATTGACTATTATATTAACAAAATAAAGTATCGTCAGTGCAAGCCTTAATATGAAGTACCACATGAAACACTTGAAGCTTTTAATCAGTGGTTACACATGTACATCTAAAAATCTTCTCGATGAAGCCCAAAATGGGCCAGCCTGATGTCTAGCATTGAATTTCACATGCCGCTTAACAATTAGCAGCACATAATACTACAAAGGGTTCGAAAGATGAGTGGATTCATATGTTGAAATTCAGGGTCAAGAGCCAATTACACTACTGAAACAAAACCGTTCACATTATGAAAATGAAATTCAACCTTAAGTGGGACAACATTAAGGTTGAAGATGTCTGATGTTGGGGATGTTGGGGATGTTGGGGATGTTGGGGATGTTGGGGATGTTGGGGTGGGTGGGTGGGTGGGGGGGGGGGGGGGGGGGGGGGGGGGGGGTGGGTGGGGGGTGGGTGGGTGGGGGGGGGTGGGTGGGGGGGGGGGGGGGGGGGGTGGGGGGGTGGGGGGTGGGGGGTGGGGGGTGGGGGGGGGGGGGGGGTGCACATCAATTTGTGTTTTTCATGACGGTTTTTTTATATATCGGAGATATTTCATATATCTTGCAAATGGAATATGATTATCATCTAGCGAACCCACAAAATTTGTCTCGTCCCTCTCACACATTTTTCCTTTTCGCTTCCTTTTTTCACTCATGGCCACGTCTTTGATTTTAATTATTCTAGAAGACCTTGCATCCATATCGGTGTCGACAATATCTCCAAGTTGCACCCGCGTCAACCCCTCTCGAGGAAAGACATTGTTGCCATCATCATTATCATCCTCGATATCAACAACATTCATCATTGATAGGAAGAAGAGGGAGGAGAGAAAGCCAAGAGAAGACTAACGAGAAATTAGGGTTCGAGAGGAGGAGAAAGAAGAATACCTTGATAATGATATGCATGCTCCCAAGAAAGGAGGCCCTGGATATAAATATACCCGGTCCCAAGAGGGGGGCCGGCTGGCCCCCCAATGGGGCTGAACCGGATCGGTTCAGCCCCCAAAGCCGCCTTCTAGATGGAGGGGGCTGAACCGAATGGTTCAGCCTCGTTGTCGCTCGCCGTCTTCTTCCGCCTACGAGCGTAAGTGCGCCCAAAGAACTGTGCCATGTTCGGGGGCGTAACATTCCCCTCCCCATCAAGAACAAACTTGTCCTCAAGGTGGTAGTCCGGGTAGAACTCCCGGAATTCCAACAGACCAACCCAAGAATTGTGTGCCTCAGACAGGTGCTGCCATTTGACAAGGAGTTCGGGGAGATACTCGGTGCCCCGTCGTTTCCACTTGAGCATCAGGATATCCTCGGGAAGTGACCGCAGTTCGCCCGCGACCGTGGCCTCGGGAAGAAGGGTGCTCACTGTCACATTGTCGCCAATCTTATGCTTCAATACGGACACATGGAAGGTCGGATGAATGTGTGACCCCGGGGGAAGGTCCAAGGTATAGGCCACTGGCCCCACCCGTCGTAGAATTCGAAAAGGCCCGTAGTAGCGAGGCGCTAGCTTCTGGTTTGACCGTCTGGCCACTGACACCAACCGGTAGGGGCGGAGCTTGAGGAAGACGTCATCGCCTACAGCAAACTCCCGGTCCTTGCGATGCTTATCGGCCTGGGCCTTCATGCAATCATGTGCGGTACGGAGATTGTCCCGGAGAAGGATGAGAGTGCGGTCCCTATCGCGGAGAGCCCGGTCCACTGCTGGTAAAGCTGTGTTGCATGGATCGTAGCTGCTCAAAGAAGGCGGGGGGAGACCATAGACGTCCTCAAATGGGGTCATTTTGTTGGAGGAGTGATGAGATGTGTTGTAACAGTATTCTGCTTAATGGAGCCAGCTGGCCCAGGTCCGCGGCTCGTCCATCACAAAACAACAGAGGTATGTTTCCAGCCCCCGATTGAGAACCTCTATCTGGCCATCCGTCTGGGGGTGATTCGTCGTGCTGAAGCAGAGGCAAGTGCCTTGTAAGAGAAAGAGTTCCCGCCAAAAGTTGCCCACGAAGGGCGGGTCCCGGTCGAAAATGATGGCACTCGGGACACCGTGAAGACGGACAATCTCGCGGACGAAAAGATCGGCGACGGACTCGCCAGTTTACGGATGGCTGAGAGCCAAGAAGTGGCCATATTTGGAAAATTTGTCAACCACCACCGGGATGACTGTCTTGCCCTGGGACTTGGGCAGCCCATCGATGAAATTCATGGACACGGTCTCCCAAATATGTTGCGGAATCTCCAATGGTGTGAGGAGGACGGCGGGTGAGGCCGTCTCGTACTTCTGACGTTGGCATATCTCACACTGCTGCACAAACCGCTGGATGTCGCGTCGTAAGCCTGGCCAAAAAACATTCGCCCGTGCACGCTGGAGGGTTCAGAGTATGCCCGCATGGCCGCCGGTCGGGGAGGAGTGAAACTCATGCATCATAACTGTCTTCCAAGCAGAGTGTGGTAGAATGACCACCCGGTTCTGATAGTAGAGTCGGTCGTTTAACAGCTAGTAGCCTGGTGTAGTCGGTTGGCCCTGACGGAGAGCCACCACTATGGCCCGGAGCATAGGATCCCGCAAGACCTCCTGAATATCATCCAAAGAGTCGAGCAAAGGCCCGGAAATGTGGGCGCAGGTGCTTTCTGGTAGACGGGATAGAGCGTAGGCCACCACATTCTCCCTCCCCTGTCTGTAGAGAATCTCATAATCGTACCCTAAAAGTTTCGTCACTCATTTTTGTTGGAGCGGAGAAGAGACCCGTTGATCCAAAAAGTGCTTCAAGTTTTGATGATCGGTGCGGATCTTGAAATGTCGTCCCAACAAGTAAGGCCGCCACATGGCGACTGCATGAATAATTGTCAGCATCTCCTTCTCATACGTAGAAAGCCCCAACGTGCGGGGTGCTAATGCCTTGCTGTAGAAGGCGAGTGGCTGGCCCTCTTGCATCAGCAGCGCGCCAATCCCAACGTCGGACGCGTCGGTTTCCAATACGAACTCCTTGGTGAAATCCGGGAGGGCGAGGACCGGGGTAGTCGTCATGGCCCCCTTAAGAGCCTGGAATGTTGCTTCCGCCTCAGCCGACCACTGGAAGGCGTCTCTTTGCAACAGTTGCGTCAGAGGCCGAGCGATTTTACCATAATCCTTGACAAAGCGTCAGTAGTACCCAGTGAGGCCCAGGAACCCCCGTAATGCTCGGACCGTTTGAGGACGAGGCCAGGATAACATGTTGTCGATCTTGTTGGGGTCCGCCTTGACCCCGCAAACAGAGACCACATGGCCCAGGTACTCCACCTCTCCTTGCCCGAACGAACATTTGGACTGCTTAGCATATAGCTAGTGTTGGAGGAGGAGGGAGAAAACGTGCTTCACATGGGTCAGATGCTCCTCCCAACTGGTGATGTAGATGAGGATGTCATCAAAAAAATCAACACTAATTTGCGGAGAAGAGGCCGAAATATCTCGTTCATGACTGTTTGGAACGTAGACGGGGAGGTGGTGAGCTTGAAGGGCATCACCAAGAACTCATAGTGGCCATCGTGCGTACGGAAGGCCGTCTTGTGAATGTCCTCCTCACGCATCCGAATCTGGTGGTAGCCCGACCTGAGGTCGAGCTTGGTGAAGAGGGGAGTGAAATGTAGCTCATATAATAATTCTTCAATCAACGGAATAGAGAACTTGTCTTTGATAGTGGATGCGTTCAGACCACGATAATCCACGCAAAAGCGTCATGTGTTGTCCTTCTTTTACACTAAAATGATAGGGGAGGAGGAGATGGTGCTTGGGCGGATAATCCCTGCGGCAAGCATTTCTTGAACACTGCGCTCAATCTCAGCCTTCTGGACGTACGGGTAACGGTACGGTCGGATATTGGTAGGCTCGGCACCCGTCTTAAGCTCGATTCGGTGATCTCTGAATCGCGGTGGGGGAACTGAGTGGGGTGCTTGAAAGATATCGGAGTACTGGGCCAACAATGTCTGTATCTGAGCAGGTGCAACGGGGAGTTACGTGGGTGACGACACGACTCCCATAACTACTGCCATCAGGCTTCCCTGACTCTCCAATTGTTCCAAGCTTCGAAGGGATATTTCCTTCATCGGAGAGGATTTAAAGCCGTCCAGACAATACTGCCGTCTGTGCTATACAAACTTCATCGTCAACTGATCCCAATAAAAAGTAACACGTCGTAGCTGCTGCAACCACTGAACCCCAAGCACCATGTCGGACCCCCGAATGGGAAGAAGATAGACATTTGTACGTCTCGTGTACCCCTGTAATCGCATCTCAACCCCTCTCATGACGCCTTCACACGGTAGCTTGCTTCCATCAGCCACCACGACGTGGAAAGAGGCCCCCTTATCAATCGCGTGTCCCGCCTTTTCTGTCACCTTGGGGCGCATGAAGTTATGAGTGCTCCCGCTATCCACCAGAATCATCACCCTCTTCTTGCTAATCTTTCCCGCAATCCGCATCGTGAGGGGGGGACTGCATCCCTCCATGGCGTGTATGGACACTCCGAGCTCGGTCAGGTCCAAATTCTCCTCCAACTCAGTCTCGGAGGCTATCTCGGCGGACACACCCTCATGGAGCATGAACACCTATATCTTCTGACATTTGTGCCTAGGCGCAAACTTTTCATCATAGTTGAAACATAGGCCCTTCTCTTTTCGTGTTTGCAGTTCGGCCCACGATAGACGCGTCACGGTCGGCTTGACGACCGTCTGTGGCTCCCTGCGAGTGGTCGTAGGTATAGTACCCGTCCTCCCCGTGGTGCGGATATGTTGCTGGTTGAATCGCTCTTCCTGAATAAGGGCTAGACTGATGGCATGATTCAGACTGCAGGGCATGGATACTCTGACCTCATCCCGTAGATGCTCCTTCAGCTCGGAGACAAAACAGTTGAGCAACGTTTTCTCTTCCCAGTGCACCCGATTGGCTAATTTCTCGAACTCGGTCCGGTACTCTGTCATTGTTCCCGTCTGGTGTAACTTGGGCAAAAGAGCTTCAAAGTCCTCATATTCCGGTAGACCGAACTGTGCGGTGAAACCGTCCAAAAACTCAGCCCAGGCCACACAGTCTCTATCCCTCAGAAACCACTTCGTCCAGTGTCCACTGAAAGGCGTTTTCCTCCAGGTGGAAAGAAGCAAGATGCACCCATTGGGCTTCCGAAACTTCTTGGTAACTGAAAAAAAGTTTGGTCTTCTGCACCAACTCCAAAGCGTCCCCTCCTTTGAACTTTGAAAAATTCATGCGCGTGAGCTTCGGAGGCATGTAAGCCCGCGGAGCGACAAGCCCTTGCTCGTTCCATGTCGGTCGCCGCTGCTCCATAGGGCCAACGTAAGCACCCGGGTAGCCATGGTGTGGTGGCCCCGGATACCCCTGATGAGGCTGGCCTCCCCAAGGAGCCCCGGTTCCGAATCCCCCCGGACGGCCGACGCCATTGGGTGGGGGTAAAATCCCCCTCGCCCCTCCAGTCCCCACGCCCGGCAGCTGTTCCCCACCCCCCCCACCCCACCCCACGTGCTCGTCGCTGACCCGCCACTACAACGGTGGTGCCCCGGTGTCGTCCGGTGCCCCGTAAGGGGCGGATCCCCCCGCTAGAGGAGCCTCGCACCCCCCCCCCCAAGGCTGTCGCTACCCCGCTGCCGCTCGATCCAACAGATCCCGAGCCGGCGCTATCCGCGCGGAACGGATCGGTCGATCCTGCCGTTTTCGCGGCCTCTTCATGTGCCGTTGATTTCCCCTTGAGTAGGGTTTTGAGTTCTTCCATACGGACGTCGATCCGCTCTTCCAACTGTTGCGTGGACGCCCTCATCTCTTCTTCGATGGCGGCCACCGAATCCGTCAATCCGATGTAGTTTTCCTCTAGGGTTTCCAAACGATTGATTTCATCTTGCGAGCGTGTGTTCACCATGATGGGAGGGCGAATCCTCTAATACTAAATGATATGAAGAAGAGGGAGGAGAGAAAGCTAAGAGAAGATTAAGGAGAAATTAGGCTTAGAGAGGAGGAGAAAGAAGAATACCTTGATAATGATATGCATGCTCCAAAGAGAGGAGGCCCCGAGTATAAATATACAGGGGCCCAAGAGGGGGGGGGGCGACCGGCCCCCCAATGGGGCTGAATCGGATCGGTTCAGTCCCGACCGCCGCCATCTAGATGGAGGGGGTTTAACCTGATGGTTCAGCCCCGTTGCAGCTCGTCGTCTTCTTCCGCCTACGAGCGTAAGTGCGCCCAAAGAACTGTGCCATGTTCGGGGGCGTAACAATCATCCACTTATGTACCTTCCTCGAATCTAAGCACTTAGTTGTCAAAGGGTCCCGAGATGTGTCGGAATATTTAGACTTCAACAAATCATTGAATTTACAAAAACTAGACTGTTCAATCATTTGTTGTCGAGTCTATTCTTCTTCTTAGAATGTATCTATAAAATTTTAATATATATATATATATATATAATGCATGCATTCATACAATAAGATATTTCAATTAGCCTAGATCACTAAATAAATGTATATCATCTCAAAAGTACTCAAGTTTTTATCACAGCCAGAAGATGAAGTGGTCGGACTCAAAATCTTCATAGGCGAGAAATCATAAAATGCAAAATAAAGATGGATAACTAGACTACTTGTGGGGCGTCTTTAATCATCATATGTTGTCGAACAGAACAAATAAGACAATTTATTGATAACAACAGAGAGAGGGGAACGCCGAGAATTATGAGCCACGAGTGGCAGTGAGTTGTGAATAATACTATCATATCACAACAATTCCAGAAGAGAGGAGACTGGAGAGGACCAAGAAGGAATATGATAGCAGCAAAGAGAAGAGAGAAGGGGGCCGAAAGAACCTGTTATGGGTTGTGTACTCCTTTATCTAGTCTTAGGCCTCATTTGGTGCGGCAACGACGACTGCACCTGGCGTCTGGGAAGGTAAGGTTGGGACTGGGGGGGGGGGGGGGCGGGGTGGAGATGCCCTGTTCGGCGAGCTTTTCCATCTTTTTGCGGGAGCAAACGCCGCAAACGCCACCACCAGTCGTTGGTTTTTTTGCTGTGCGGAGGCGTTTCCTCCCGCCACCGGGGTGAAAACGCAGCGCCAAATGAGGCCTTAGTATTTTATATATTTTAATATTTTTCTTGTCCTTGGCGATTTACGCTTATACCATTTTCGGGTCCTTTATAAGGACACATTGGGGTCTTGTAATAGCATAAAAGAAAAGAAGTTTTCTATTCATTGTCCTCTTGTATGAGATTCTTGGAAGCTCCCAGCTCTAACGAGCAAGTCCTGCTAAACCAGCCACAGTTACGGCTCTGTTGTATCTCTCACCGTTGTCATATCTGCCTCCGGTCATCCTCCGACCATAGCTCCGAGTTGGCACATAATAACTTGGTATCAAAGATATCCTTCCTCCACGCCACTTCCGCAAACTACCGCTTCGTCTTCCCCGACAGCCCACCCACCGTCGTCCAGAGCAGCAACCATTTTCTCCAGGAACAGGAGCCTCGTCAGGTTCCCCAAAAATATCAGCGATGAAGGAACTCCTCTCCAGCAGCGCACGCTCCGCCTGCAGCACTTCGTCTTCGCCGAGAACGTCAAACGAAACTCGTGTGCCTCTCTGCATCTGCCTGCAAATTGAGCTTCCTCATCCAGAATCTTCAGGCATCTCCAGTTGCTACTTCGATCCTTCCTCCAGCCACGAAAGATCACCGCACCTCCTTGCTAAAACGTCTCCATATACAGCAGAAGTCGATGACACACACACCCCGCCTTCGACAACAGAATGCACTACCATGTCTACTCACAACTGATACAGACTTTGCTTCTTCATTGATATCGATGTCACCGCTCTTCGTCTCGAGCCCCACGCGCTTGTCCCTCCATTTCCTCGAGCTGCCTGCACATTTTATCAATTGTCAGGCCAACGAACGTGTATTCCCTTCTCGAACACACCAAAATCAGCCTTGTCGTAAACATCGAGCCTTACACCAGTAGCCTGGGCATCTATAATTAATTAATTGGTCCTCTTGATCGATTAATTATATAGATATTGATATATCTATGCACACTAGCATGACGATAAGTGTCATGAAGATTGTTGTCCTCCGTTCCATAGAGGAAATGATGACCTCCTGAGATGCATGCCTTCGGGACGCCGAAACACGTCGTCAGGATGTTGAAGCCCGTTGTCGGGACGTCGAAGCTCTTCGTCGGGACGACAAGACCACGCTCCTCCACAAGCTTGATGATTTGATAGACTACTTCCCGCCGAAGTTCCACCTTCCCTACAGCAGATTCTACTAGAGTGATTGTCGTCTCCACCGCGGAACACGCAAGCTCTATTGCTCGTCGTTGTTCGTGTCACGACACCCCCACCGCCAATGATCCTCATACCACAGTTTACTTTCCTGCCACCACCAATCCCTGCATATGTCACCTCGCCATCTCTCTTGCAGGCACCTACCTTGCCTGCCTCTTCGGACTCCTCGCTGCCTCTTAAACGACCACCTACCATGTCGGCCCCTAAAGATCCATTTCTTTCAGCGACCGTCCCCAAGTCGGCGTCGTCGTTCATGATCAATGCATCTTTTCTTCTGCCTATGTTACTGCCACCTTCGACTGTCCATAGCCATCGGGCACCCTCGTCCCACTCACTCCCCGCCATATTTTCTACAACCGGGGAGCACTTTGACGTCCTGCAACTTGATGCATCCTACGCGTTCTTATTCTGGTGGTAAATCAAGGACCTAGATAATCAAGCAACCCAAGCCTCGCTCGAGTGTGAGAACAAGCTCGATTTGAAGACGTGGAGAGATGTGGAGAGATGTTATGGGTTGCGTGCCCATTTATCCAGTCTTAGTATTTTATATATTTTAATATTTTCCTTGTCTTTAGTAATTTACTCTTATGCCATTATCGGATCCTATATAAGAATACCTTGGGGTCTTGTAATAACATGCAAGAAAAGAAGCATTAATTCCTTGTCCCCTTGTGTGAGATTCTTGGAAGCTCTCTCCTCTAACGAGCAAACCTCACATACGTAGTCGCGGTTACGGGCTTCGTTGTACCTCTCACCGCCGTCATCTGCGTCTCCGATCATCCTCTGGCCACCGCTACGAGTTGGCACGTAACAGAACCCCGATGTCGTAAAATAATTTTCAGCCAGATACCAGAAAAATTATACAAAGAAGAGATGAAACCAGACCAAACCAAAAAAATATCGTAAAAATGAGGGGGGGAGTAGAAAAAACTTACAATGCCTTCAATAAAACGGGAGATTGAGGAAGTGAGAGTGAAGAAGCAAAGAAACCCTAGAAACCAAGGAGAGAGTTGTCGAACCAGGGAGAAGAAGCGGAGAAACCCTAGAAATCAAGGAGATGGTCGACAGAGAATCAGAGAGAACAGTCACACACAAGCCAGAGATTTGAGGAATAGAGCACGAAAAGAATTAGAGCAATGGAGGTCTTAACCAAGTGTTGGAAGAAAATAATATGTGATCTTATAATATCACTGAAACAAAGTAATCAAGGAAACGTCAATATATCGGCCGGTTCCTACGCCTATGTTGATATATCGGCAATTTTTTTTCAAAAAACTATGGCCTAAAAAAATCGGTAGCGCGGCATTTTGGGTGTCAAACGTATATATCGGCCGATCCACAACACCGGGAAAGATAGATGGTACTAAGACCTATAATCTTTATCAGATTTTCCCTAACAACTTCATTCAATGTCAGGTTAAGTATACTGACACCTAATCCGAACGAACATAATCACTATTCTTCATCACTTTGGCACCACAGCTGGTCAGAACATAGAAACTAAGAACATATGCAGTGTCAAACATTGGTATTCCTACATTGAAATTTAATCATGGGGAAACAATTCCAATATACAAGCGGTACATTTTGGACAGTGAATATCAATGTGGAGGGTTGTATTGACAATCCCGCTACAGCAAGAGCTGCATACTAAGAGCAGCTCAGATCAGGCAACCCCAGCAATCCGGGTAGAAGTCTGTCATGTCTTCCAAATCAGAATAAACCGTCAATTACTACAGAGAAACAGCGACAACTACATCCTGATTCCCGGAAGCTTCAATCGTGTCTCATCCAAATCGATGATGGGGAATCTGGGGAAACCAATAAGGCTTCAAAATCAAAACCTAACGATTTTTAAATCATATTAATTCACCGGGGACGCTTTGTCATGAGACCTCAACAAAAACGATACGGGAAAAGGAGAGAAGGAGGGCGTACCCGGTCGCGTCGCCGGAATATCAACGGAGATGGCTGGCCTAGGGTTTTGGCGTGGGTCTGTATTAGATTGAGAAGAGAGATGGAGAAGAAAGAAAGGAGCGGGTCCTTTCTGCCTGAGAACCACAATTTTACGAAACCCTTGAGGAATAAAATAAAATAATTAAGGGCCTGGTTTGAGCTCGGGAATGTCCGTATCCTAGGGCTCATATGGAGTGGAACTCGAGCGATTTTGACTCGCCTCGAAATCAAAATTTTCGACTCGAATTAGGCTCGAAATCAACTTGAAATCGAAATTGATAGATTTCGAGTGTAGACGACTCGACTCGAAATGACTCGAATCCGGGTCGGTTGGAAATCGAATCGGGTCGGCTCGAAATCGAATCAAGTAGGCTCGAAATTGAGCAATTTTTCGTTTTATTTCTACTTTGCTCAAAATTAAATTGCACAACTTATAAATTTAGCAAATGAAACACTTAAAGTCTTCCTTTTTTATTTAGATTTAAATTTTGTTATTTTTAATCTTAAAATAAAAATATATTAATAAATACATAATTTTTTAAATTAATTCAAGTTAATTCGAATCATATTTCGAGCGATTCAGGGCTGCCTCGAAATCCACTCGAAATCAGATTTGAGTCAAATTGAATCAACTCAAATTGAGTCGAATCAATTTTAACTGATTCCGATTTGGCTCAATTTTCGAACGATTTTCAAGTGACTTTCGAGTTCCGAATAATATGCTCAACCCTAACTGTACTCGCGCCGAAATCTGCAATTCTCTCTCGGATTCTCCCGCGCATTATAGGTAAAGCGGATACGGATATGCGGCGGGGTTCCGCGGGATCCGCTCCGCACTGCTCTGAATGAGAAGTTTGTGTGGATGACTTGTCAGCCCTTTGATCAACGATCGGACGATCAGCTTTTTAGCTATTTATATAAAATAATAATAATAAATGATCTGTGATCAGAATGTTAAGGGCGGAAACTAATTTGTAAAAGCATTTTTATGCATAAATAAAATTTAAGAATATGTGTAAAAATAATCTAATTAAGATTTCATAATTATTTTTAAAAAAAATTATTAACTTTTTGTAGAAATATTTTTTTAAAAAATATTTAGCACATCATCTTCTTGTACGCTAGGCGTACCTAAAACTTACTCTCAAGGGTATGGATGATTGATTATCTAACTCGCTTTTTTGCAACCACAAATTCTCCACCATAGGATTGCGGTTTCAAAGTTCAATCTGGATTTCAAAAAAATTGCTTGAATTTTCACGCATAATTTTCGTCGTAAGATCGCAAATCTTATGGCCTGATTTAATCATGCACGGTAGATCTCCGTGTGTTATAGGCATGAAAAAATTGCTCGGTACGATGTAGTTGATGATATGGGCAGAGAGGGCAAAGTTGATTTTTTGAACATGAAATCACTCTTGATGTTAAACTTCCTCTTTCATAAATTGTTATTTGATAGCAACTTCTCGAGTATCTATGATTCAATACGAAGCTAGCAAGGAGATTGTCAACACGTTGAAGTTGTTGTGATCCGGGGCGGATCCAGAGGGCGACCCGAGGGACACTGACACCCCCATTATTTTTTAAAATGATTAATGTATTTGGATTCTTCTCGTCGAGACAATGAATTTTGACTACTTATACGTCAAAAACGGTGGCCAGATGAGGGAGAACAACTCTGATAAGATTGAAACGTTTAATTTTTTTTTTGAAAAAAGTTGATGCCTGGCCTCCTATGTTAACATTTTTAGGACTTAGTGATGCATTCAAAAAAAAATTTGTGTGCACCCCCATTATTAATTTTTTGGATCCACCACTGATTGTGATGAACAATTGACGGTAATTTGATCTCCGGATTAGAAGTTGAAGTTGACAGAGACCGTTGGAAGCAGAAGACCCCGGCGTAGCAGGCGAGATCAGTGCCAGAAGGGGGATGGCATTGATGGGTAATCGGAGGGTTTATCGTCACATTCGTCAAGGACCACACGCACTGTTAGCAGCGAGAAACATGGCTTTGGTGGAGGTGAAACGGTGCAGCTCCTGTGTAGAAGATGAACTTGCAATTACATGACCGTTCATTTATGGTCTCACTGGGTGGTCAAATCAATAAGTCGAAAGCTGAAAATATCGGGGGAATGAAATGTGTCATGCATCACCGGATGCGACGAAAGATGCATTAGTAGTGTTATCTACAATTTAATAGTCATCGTAGCGGAGGCAAGGGTGCGCCCATCAACACTAGTTACATTTGTTTCGTAATATAAAGATAGTGCTTCCGAATAACGCATTTTCAATGCACAATTCGACCAAAAAACTCGTGAAGAAAATTGTGGTTAATGCATCTTTTCCCACAACATCCTTCAATTATAGTTTTAGGACAATGATTTCAAGCAAATGAATGAAGTCTTTTAGGGCAATGGTATTCAAAAATTGGCTTTGATAATACAAAAATCAATAGAAAACTAATGCTTTATCCTAGTTATTTGAAGGGCCCTATGACATATTGGCATTGCAAGTTAATTTAGGCTCCGTTTGGTGGAACTTATTTTCACCGATCAAGCGGTTACGATCGCTTGAATCGGATCATAATTAAGGTCTGATTCATGCGGTCGTAACTATATGACCGGTAAAAATAAGTCCTCTCAAACGGAGCCTTAATTTATATTCTTTTTCAATCCATAATTTTTTCTTATCACGATGCAGCAAAAATTAAGATATTTTTATTAAATTATATTTCATTTAAAACTAAAAACATACTTAAAATAATAGATCTAGGTTTGGTTTTGAGGCACCGATTTCCTACGGAGCCCAAACGTTCGGAGGCCACAATGATCACATTTGCATATTTCTACCCTAAATTCTAGGAAATCGTAAGACGGTGCAGATCCCGTCGCCCAGCTGTGACCCTCCGGGATTCGCCCCTCAAACTGATATTTATGGTCCACATAAGATGAGCATGATGCGAGTGGATTATTTTTCTCCTCTAATTCACATTTTTTCACTATACAAAAACAATTTTGGAAGAAAAATTCAGCTCGCCTCGGACGCGGTCGGCCCCACTAGGGTTGGCCGCCCCTCCAGCCACCCGGGCACAAATGGCCCAGGACCCGGTCGGCCATCGGCCGCCCCGGGGCCGTCCATGATCGAGGCTAGCCCAGCGAGGGACGCCCCAGGATGCCCTTAGTGGAAGCAGCCTCCCCTTGGCCGTCCGGGAAGAACGCACGCCGCTCTGCAATTTTCGCGTTTCCCGTCGTCTGGTGCAGCGATCCGCCGCTCTCCATCTGCGTTCTTCGCGATTCCGGGGAGGAAGGACGCCGATCTCGCGATTCCGCCGAAGTCCGCTCCCGCTCTTCGTTGGCGAGTTCCGCCCGTCTCCAGATCGGAAATTAGCGCCGCTGGTGGAGGCGTTTTCGCCGTCGTTCTCGGCGATTTCCCGTTCCGCTTCGCCGCCACTGTTTTCTCCCGTCGCTGCGGCTCACGATCGGGAAGGATTAAAAGCTTTTTGTCGCCGTTCCAGATCTGCAAGGAAGGGCTGTTCTGCGCGATCTTGCGATTCCGCCGCACCCGCTCCCGTTCGGCGATATCTGTAATCGATCCAGAGATTTCTTCTCGCTCGCGATCCGGTGTTCCAAAGTCGATCCGGTACAGTTCCGGCTGCACAGTCGCGAATCTCGGTGCTTTTCTGTTTTTTTTTGTTTGTCTTCGCCGGCATCTCTTGCAAGGAGGAAGTCGCGAACGTCAGCCGTCTTCGCCGGCACCTTGCCATTTATTTACTGTTGTCGAGATCTTGGCAGAAACTTCATCCAGAAAGGCCGCTGCATTTTGAGAGCCGATCCAGAGAGGGAAGGAAAACATGTGCTTTCTCCATTCTTGCCTGTTGAAGGTCAACCTTTTTGATTAATTGTGGAGGAGTATGTTCTATACTCTCCTGATCAGAAACAAATAAAGAAGAAGAAAAGTTGTCACTTTCCAAGCAGAACGTGTTGCTAGTCGCTCTTGATTGAGATCTGAACTTTGCCTCTCGGGCAAACAAATAATTCTGGATTGGTTCCGAAGACACTGGGTCGTCTCCGCACGGATCAGGTGACTTCTTACTAGTTTTTCTGTTCAATATAATTTGAGATGTCGAGGTATAACTCACTCGATATTATGGAGCTTCAGTCGTTCGCTCCCACTGATTTTAATATTTGGAAACTGCACGTCCAATTGGGGATGAAAGAGCGCGGTATTTTTTACACAGTTCTGAGTGACTACGCCACTACCCAAGAGGATGTGGATGTATTTCAGTGGGGTAAGGACGATGTTCTGTGTAGGGACTATCTCCGAAGATCCCTAAATCCTTGTCTCGCCATGACCTACAATAGTTGTAAGACTGCGAAAGAGATTTGGGATTGCTTGATCGCGCGCTTCCAAGAGGAGGAGAGATCGTTAAGGATTCCACTCAGTGAGCAATTCTTTGACTTGAAATTTGATACAAATTCTTCTATATCCTCCCAAATTGTTAAACTGGAAATTCTGCGTCTCAAGTTGGCGGACGAACAGTCTGTAATTTCCGATAGTCTCTTTGTAAGTCTGATTCTGCACAAGCTGCCTCCTGGGTGGTTCACCTTCAGTCTGGAGGAGGAGACCACTCTGGAAGAACTCAAAAGACTCATCCGCATGAAGGATCAATATAATGGACATCTGCCGGTCGACAACCCGGAACCCAGGCCATTCGTGGCTATGGTCGGGAGTAGTCACCGCAGTACGTCCTCTGAGTGGTGGCTTGATAGCGGTGCTACCTGTCATGTGACGAATGACAGAGGTTTACTTGCTGAGGTCAAGGCGGTCCAGGAGAAGGTGGAGAACTGCAATGGAGGAGAGACCGAGGTGACCCATGCTGGGACAGCCGAGCTGGTCCTCTCATCAGGTAAAACTCTTTTTCTGCTTAATGTTAAAGTAGTTCCTTCTTTAACGAAAAACTTGATTTCTATGAGTCTATTAGATAAGGCTGGGATGTCCTTCACAACTCAAAACGGTAGAATGACCTTAACGGTAAATTCACATTATTTTGGGTGTGCGTACCTGATCAACGGAATGTATAGACTTAGCTTAAATAACGATAGCATTAACCAAATAAGTTCGAACCTTATTGATCCTAAGTTGTTACATAACAGACTTGGACACGTGAACTATAGGAAAATGCTAGATCTAGCGAAGAGTCATAATATTCCCTTAGATCTGTCGATTCGATTTGACAAGTGCGAGGTGTGTGCTCAAACTAAGATCACTAGAAAGCCATTTAAATCGGTTTCTAGGAGCACGAAACTTCTTGAGTTGATACATTCAGACCTCTGTGATTTTCGTAGCCACGTCACTAGAGGGGGAAGGAAGTATCTGATTACATTCATAGACGATTTTTCAAGATATTGTCATGTGTATCTGTTAAAATCGAAAGACGAAGCCTTTGAGACGTTTAAGACCTTTAAGTCTCGTGTAGAAAATCAGTTGAACCTGAAAATTAAGAGATTTAGAAGTGATCGAGGAGGAGAATATACTGTTTCTGGGTTCAAGGAATTTTGTGCCTCTGAGGGAATAATTCTTGAAACCACAGCTCCTTACTCACCCCAGTCGAATGGTGTTGCCGAGCGCAAGAATAGAACTTTGACAGAAATGTTGAACTCTATGCTCCTAACAGCTGGCATGCCTAATTCCTTTTGGGGAGAAGCAGTTCGTGCTGCAAATCACATTCTGAATAGAGTGCCTCATTCTCAGCTCTCTGCTACCCCGTATGAGCTGTGGCACGGTCATCCTTGTAGATACGATACTCTGAAGACTTGGGGCTGTATCGCATATGTGCGATTACAAGACCTTAAGAGGCCTAAGGTGGGACCTAGGACGACCACATGCGTCTATTTAGGCAGTGCAGAAGATAGTGCAGCCGACAGATTTTTCGATCTATCCACGAATATCGTGATAGAGTCTAGAGATGCCATATTCTTTGAAGATAAATTTGTCAAGGATCATGGTTTGTCTGTTTCCGGGTCTAATGATATGATTTCAGAATCTATCGTAGAACCTGTAGCTGGTCCTTCTGGCACTGCTCCCCAACCTATAGAGGTGGAAACAGTTCCACTTAGAGCATCTACAAGAGAGAGAATCCCTAAGAACTTTGGTGAGAATTTCGTCACCTACCACTTAGAGGATGATCCATTCTCCTACCAGGAGGCAATGAGATCTAGAGATTCGTTGATGTGGGCAGAAGCCATTGATGATGAGATGGACTCGCTGTTGCATAACAATACTTGGCATCTAGTTGACTTGCCGAAAGGCGCTAAAGTCCTAGGATGCAAGTGGGTGTTGAAGAAGAAACTACATAGTGATGGGTCTATAGCCAGGTATAAAGCGCGTCTCGTAGCTAAAGGTTATAAACAACAGGGGGGAATAGACTACTTTGATGTTTATTCACCTGTGTGTCACCTGTCAACTATCAGGATTCTTCTGGCCTTAGCGTCTATCGAGAACTTTATAGTTCATCAGATGGATGTGAAAACAGCCTTCTTAAATGGAGAGCTTGATGAAGAGATCTACATGGCACAACCTGAAGGTTATGTGCAGAAAGATCTAAAAGATAAAGTGTGCAAATTGGATAAATCAATCTATGGGCTTAAACAAGCGCCTAAGATGTGGCACATGAAGTTTGACCAGGTGGTAAAGAGCCTCGGATTTCAGTCCAGTCTCTCAGATAAATGCCTTTACCATCGCTCATTGTCGAATCTGACAGTCATCATATGCTTATATGTAGATGACATGTTGATTTTGGGGTCTAATCTTGCTGCAGTTAGGGATATTAAATCCACTCTGGCAGAAGTTTTTGACATGAAGGACCTTGGTCCTGTGGATACCCTATTAGGTATGAAGGTTAGAGTTGACAAGGGTCGGGTTACTCTTAGTCAGGCTCATTATATTGAGCAACTTCTTTCTACTTGGGGATATGATAACTGTAGGCCGATAGAGACGCCATTTGATCATAATGCGAAGTTGAGTCCTAACGTAGAGACCAGCATTGATCAAGTCAAATATTCCAAAATAATTGGTAGTCTCATGTATGCCACAAGTTGTACTAGACCAGACATTGCTTTTTCGGTTAGCATGCTGAGTCGTTTCACCAGTAATCCAGGCAAAGAGCATTGGGAAGCCCTAGATAGGCTGCTGAGGTACCTGAAAGGTACTAAAGATTATGCTCTGTGCTACACTGGTTACCCACCTTCTGTGGAGGGACATTCTGATGCGTCATGGTGTTCAGAAGTCGGGAACAGCAAGTCCACCAGTGGATACATATTCACTTTGGGTGGAGCTGCTATTACTTGGAAATCCAAAAGACAGACCTGTATAGCATTGTCGTCTATGGAAGCTGAGTTGTTTGCCTTAGCCTTGGCCGGTGAAGAGGCAGATTGGATCAGGAACTTGATTCTAGACATTCCCTTGTCTAAGTTACAAGTCAACTCATTGAGCTTGTATTGCGATAATCAAGCAGCAGTTCAAGTCGTTAAGAATACCCTCTATAATACTAAGAGGAGACATGTACGACTGAGACATGCCTTGTTGAATTATCTGAAAGAACAAGGAATCATCACTTTGATCGATGTACGTTCAAAGGATAACCTGGCTGATCCATTGACGAAAGGAATGCCAAAAGACCGTCTAATCAAAACTGTGGGGGAAATGGGACTAAAGGCGATTTAGTTCGGCCTTAGTTCAGCGATAGGTGATTCAGTTCAGCCTTTGTCCGGAAGTTTTGATTATTCCGATTTCCTTTGTCAAGCAAGCATGTTGTGGTCCGTTGATGCTCTTGGTTGCTGAGCTCGGATTTGGTAAGTTGTTTCATTCCAAACTTGATGCTAACAACTTCACCTGGATTCGGCTTTTGCCTTGGAGGAGAGTGTTATTCCAAACTTGATAACACGATCTGACTTGGTCTTGTCTCTTCTTCTGGAGATTGGTTCCATTCCAAACTTGATGAGTTCCAATTAACTTTAGAAGGGCAGTAACCGTGACATTCCATATAGGGTCACATATATAGCTGCGGTGTCCAGAAGTCTGAAATCGTTTCAGTTGAAACAGATATCAGGTTCTGAGGTAAAACTATAATACTCTGTGAACGTGTCCTCCCAGCCAAATTAAAATATTTAAATACTAAGTTCTCCTTTTGTAAGAACTAGATATTTGCAAATTTGCAAAGGATAGAATTCATTCTGAAATGAAATTCTCTGTTGAAATTGCAGGGGTTGCTGGGATAGGAGGAGCACTGGTTGATTGGGATCCAGATCAGGATGATCTTCTGGATGATGAGTTTTAGAGTATTTGTAGTTTGTTTTTTTGCTACTTCTGTTCAGAGCATTGTTTAGCTCTTATTTTTATGCACTGTTTTGATTGGACTATTAGCTCTCTGTTTGTTTGAGACACCAGGCGTTTTGGGTCTGTGTCTTGTTGTACCTGAGACTATTCTGTGTTGCAGCTGAGTCTTTGTTTTGCTTATGCGTGCATACTATTCTGTGCTTAAGTCTAATTTGTTTGAAACAGGTGCTGAACACGGTTGTGTATGATTCACAGTTGGTTGAACGTTGCACAAACCACCCTCTATTCGAAGTCTGGGTTCACGGCGGACATAGGAGGAGATTGTTAGATTAATTTAATATATGTCCGCACGTGTCGACGCCGACTCGAATAGGTTTACGGGTTTCGTGTCTCTCTAGGGTTTGGCCCTAAGCTGGAAGTACTATATATACCCCATTCCATACTTAGATGGGCATTGTAGAATACTTTGAGCGCCTACCCTATCAGGGCGGCCCCTCGCCGGCCCCGGTAGGTTCGTCCGGACCCTCCCGGCCGCCCTTCGTGCGCTGGAGGAGCGGCCTCCACCGCGAGTCTAGGGTTGTCGTCCTGCGTGGACGGGCTCTTTTTTGGTCCAAATGCAGGATCGTCATTTTCAAAAAAATGGCGATCTGTGTGTCCAAAATCGAACGCTCTCATTGGATGCTCTGGTAGTTACTAAGCAAAAGTATCGGACCGCCCACGTAGTAATCTATAAATAGACCGATTTTTACTTCATTTGGACCTTTCTTCCAGTTCGGGAAATTCTCTAACTATTTTCTCATTCTCTTACTACATTCTCTCTCCACTTTCCTCTCTGCAAGACTTCCACCCAAGGTCGCTCCAGCAAAACTCTGTCTTAGCCCTAGGAGACCAGAGAAGTGAAGTCTGCTCGGTGGCGCGACGGGCTCTCGGTGGCGTGACGGGCGCTCGGTGGCGCGACGGGAGCTCGGTGGCGCGACGGGCTCGCGATCAACTCACAGAATCACTCGTCGTCGGCAAGGACGAGAAGTTAGAGGCAAGATAGTTGGTCGCCTCCTCACCAGCAAGGTCCTGAAGACCAAGACTCGTCCGCTCCCCCAGGAAGCGAGGGAAATAGCACTGCCAGGAGGGCACGGAGGCCCGCCGGATCTTGAACTGCCTCACTCTCGTTCCCCCAAGTGTAACGATGAGAGGCCTGTCACACTCGCCTTCGCTCAAAGAAGCCCCATAATAGACTCTGTGATAGTGGAAGTTAGCTCGACACCGTGTTGGCCGCGTGGTTTTTCACGTAATCAAGTTTTTGTCACACCATCCTATGGATCTTTGATTGTTTGCACGCTCAACCGCTCAGCGGGCAAAAACGATTCAGAAGGCCTGATCTACTAGAAGCCTGGAACGCTCCGCAACAATGAGTAATCAAAACATGGACTCTTGAGCTCTTAAAATAATTATAAAATGTCATAATTTATATTTCGTAATTTTTTTGTATAAATTATTTTTTGGATTTAAAAAAATTATAAATTAGGGGTGGAAAATAGTTATCCCACACCTAGAGGGAAATATTTTTGGTACACACTATGTACCGTGCTCCGGTGCCAAAATAAATAGGAGTTTATTTGTTGCGACCCACTTTTTTTATCCCAAAAGAAAAATAAATTCTTCCTCCGCTTCTGCCCAGCTTCGCTTCTTTCCCTTCCCCCTCAACGTCGCAGCTCGCTTCTTCCCCTTCCCCCCTCAACGCCGCGGAAAACACCGCTTCTCTAGGGTTTGAGTCTCAAGGAGCACATCTTTGTCATTGTTCTGTTTTCTCTCCCATAATTCTGCATTTCTAGGGTTTCACTGGGATGCCGAGTGACTGTGGGGGCTGGAGAACGGCGGAAGAACACCATTGTTCTATGTTTTTAACTTCGGATACAATCCACTCCTTATCGTTGTAGCAGGTGTTCGCTCGTTGCTCCGTTTGGGCTCTCTTTGGAGTTGTAAATCATGCAACAAGAATATAAGAAACTCGTCGTTGATAGTTTTGATAATGTGAGTATTTAATCTCTCTCTTCTCTTCTGAGGATCTACAGTCATTTTAGGTTTAGTTATAGAAATACTGCACTATATTGTGTTTTCTCGTCTATTTTGATGTATTATACTTATAATATAATCTACAACACTGTTAGTTACAACTGTAATGTTTATGTTACAACTGGAATTTGATCAGCAACAACTGAATTTTTTTATGTAACAACTGGAATTATTTTTGCCACTCTAGCTTAAAACTGTAAAAAAAATTTCTGAATGATAGAAAGGAACAGTAGCATTCCTGATTATACATAGTGAGGAGGAGGCATATTATATGTACTGCGACTATGCCCATAAAATTGGATTTAATGTGCATGAGCAAAATATTGTTTATTGGACACAACCAGAATTATTAAGGGTCGGAGATACAGTTACGTAAAAGCTGGTCTAAAGATTTCCAAACAGTTGATTGACGAACAAAAAAAATATCATAAATCGGATACTCGCACAAATTGTTTGGCCTGCATATACTTTAATGCCGACAAAGAAGGTAAGAATTGAGAGGTTGTCAAGTTCGTCGAGTAACATAACCACTCACTTGCATCAAAAAATGACAAGCATATGTTGAGGCTTCATCACAGTATATCTAATGTTCAAGCTAGCCTTCTAAAGAATATGATATGTGTGGGTATTAGAATAACTGATGCATACAATTTCCTTATAGATGAAGTTAGCGGTTTTGAAAATGTGTGGTTTTGTAAGACTGATGCTTATAATTTTGTCCAACATGAAAAAAGAGCGATAATAGACAGTGGGGATGTAACACCTCCCCTGTAATGACCGTATAATATGGGTCCGGCCAGGGCCCCACAACATACAGACGCCACAACTTCAGTATTATAAAATGATATAGCTACCCGAACTCAAAACTCAAAACACAACACAGCGGAAACAAACAAAGAGACTAGAAGTTATTCACGCCTACAAGAGTAACAAAATGGCCTTAAGGTCATACAACAAGAGTAAATCCAAACTCAAATAATACATCATCATAAAAGTGCATAAGCACACCTAGTCTACCTCGGCATGCAAGCCGGTCAAAATGAGCATAAAACACACAATGTCATAAACGTAAAGCTACAACAAAAAGGTAACACTTCATGAGGCTTAGGCCTTTCTGGCTGGCGAGCTAGCTCCTGCTTGCGATCCTTGCCCTGTAAAAATTATTAGTAACGTGGGTCAGCAAAGGCTGACCTCAAACTGTGTAACCAACACATCTCTTCCCGGCCGCCCCTAACGGACCCCGGGGTACTCCTTCAACATGCAAGTTAGCACTTCGTATGCAATATTCATAAGCAAGAAAAGCAACTAAAAAAACAGGCTTGGATGTCTCAAACATCATACATGTTCTCTACTGTTGAGCATATAATATTAGGGCCTACTATGCAACATGAATGCAACACCCGGGTTTCACCCAAGGCACCCTATAGCGTATGCATCTAGCACATCATCACATAAATTGGGTACTCATCGCTTCCCCATTGGCATAAAGCCACAAACAAAGGGTAACACAGCCCCCCCCCCCCAGCGGCGCACAAGCCGCCACATGGAACTCTTGGTAAGGCCCCACCCGCTCAAGGTCTTAGAGCCAGGCTTGCCTGCAAGCTCTGACGTCTCATGTCAGGATTCCAAAAAACACAAACTGACCGATTCTAAGAAGCCTTGCTGGACCCCACCCGCTCATGGCCTCATTGCCCGGGCTTGCCCCCATGCTTGGCATTCTCGTCAGTCTCACAGAAGGGGACTAGTCTCGCCGGGACACTCTCCACACATGACGTATACGTCACGGGATAGCCAGCCGACCACGGAGACACAACCACGCCTTGGCACATCACAAACTAAGACAATTCCACCATAGTCCCTCATTTGTACTGCAGCATTCCCGCGCACCAAGGAAATCATCTACCACTCATGCGGAGCTAACCTTGTCCACCAAGGAAACCATCTACCACCATTGAGGAGCTAACCTTGTCCGGTTCCGACTACACATACTTACTCGAGAAAAGGGGGAAAATATCACCACATCACATACGACATCTTGCCGCAACGGATCTCTATGATTCCTTAAAGCTCGTATGCAACATCACCGAGTCGGACTAACGGTCGCGACTACGGCTTCACACACCATGTCTAATCCACTAACGAAGCGGATCTCTAATGCAAAAACATGCCGGGGACGGACTCAATCGACCTGGATGTTCCTCTTGAACCTTGGCGACCCAAACCCATCTCATTTGAGTGTTTGGTGCCCAAAAACTAGAAAAGAAAAGATGCTAAAACATACATCCTAAAACCGAGAGGAGAAGTGTCGTTACCTTCCGACTCCTCTTCCTAGCCATGGAAAAATAGCCTGATGAAAACCTTTGCAACGATCTAGCCTCCACGGATCCGGACTCGGCTCGCGATTTGGAGCACTGAAGCCTCTCCAACAGTCGGATCTCTACTTCACCTTCTTCCTAACTCTCCCTTCTCTCTAGAACTTAGAAAGAGAACCACTCAAAAGAAATGAGGGTTTCTAAGGGTCTAATCCCATGTATATCCCATCAGGAACAACCCCCAGCCGTTGGATCCCAAATTAAAGAAACGAACGGCCTTGATTCGGGCCTGAAATGTTAAAACTGGGCCGAACACGGCCTGCGACACGCCCGTGTCCAGGGCCGTGTCCCCCATTCGCCGTCAAAATCAACGCGCCTGGAACAACACACGGGCATCCGACACGCCCGTGTTCGACCCGACACGCCCGTGTTCCAACTGACACGGCCGTGTGGTCGGCTGTGTGCCTCCATCGACATAGCCCCAAAAACAACCCGAGACTCACACGGGTACTGGACACGCCCGTGTCCTTGCCCGTGTCTAACTCAACACGACTGGGCTCCAGGCCGTGTTCGATGTCTCGACACTTCGTCGAGCTAAGTTCGTCGACTGCCTGACACGGCCTTGGACACGCCCGTGTCCTAGGCCGTGTGCCTTGTCTCAACACATCGTCGAGCGAAATTCGTCGACTCTCCGGGCCGATCGTCGACACGGGCTCGACACGCCATGAGACACGCCCGTGTCTCAGGCCGTGTTCTCTGCTCGACAATCGTCGACTCCAAAATCGTTGACCTCACGACCAAAACGTCGACTGGAGCCTGACACGCCCTGGGACACACCCGTGTCCCAGGCCGTGTGCCCCCTGCCAGAAACCAAATTTCCCTCTTCAAAATTTTGGGGCGTTACAGGGGATGCCATCAACTTGTTCAAATTATTGCAGGAACGACACTCCGAGGACAATATGTTTTCTTTTGATATCTAAACTGATGAGATAAATAGACTGATTAATTTTCTTTGTATCGATGGGCAGAGCAAAATTGATTATGATTGTTTCGGTGATATCATATTCGATACAACATATCGATTAAACAAGTACATTTTGGCATGTGCACCCTTTATTGTTGTTAACCACTATTGATATAATATTTTTGTAGGTGGAGTCTTCATAGCAACGGTGACCATTGAATCTTTTTATTGGGTGTTTGAGACTTTTTTGAGGTTTGTTAGTGGAAAACAATCCACCACCATATTTATAGATCAAGATCAGACAATGATCGTTGTCATTGAGAGAACTTTTCCTGATAGTCAGCATTAGTTGTGTCAATGACACATCTCAAAGAAAGTCTCGTCAAAGGCACTTACTTTCAATAATGATATAAGTATTCGATCTATTTTCTACCATTGTATGATCAGTAAATGTGATTTTGAGAATGAATTTGAGAAGTGTTGGACTGATATGGTAATAAGAGAAAATTTGGAAGATAACAGATGGTTGCGGGACTTATATAAGGTTATAATGAAGTGGTCGACCACTTTTAATAAAAAAGTTTAGATCTTGACATATTATCGACACAAAGAAGTGAATCAACCAATAATGTTTGCATGGTTGTTCTAAATCAATCAGTTCATTGGTGAAATGTTTTCTTTGGTTGGATAAATTGACCTCAAATTGACATTGATCCGAACATGACGAAGACTTTTGATGCAAAAATGGAAGTATAACTCTAAAATTTCAACATTGCCAACTACTTAAATAAATTTTAAAAATTTACACTTAAAAGAGTTTTTTCATATTTGAGCAAGCATATATCGACAATGTTATTGGTGTATGTATTGTAGAGAAATCAAGAATAAGTGATAATCACAATGTGTATGCTACACAACATTGTGACGGAGCAGGGGATCTTAAACAATGGTCTGTATCAATTGATTCATCCAATTATGATGCCGATTTTTCATACAGAGGTTTTCAAACAAAGGAAATACTATCCAAACACATATTAAAGGTAATCATAAAAATATTAAGTGTTGAAGTATTAGACCGGGCGGCCTTGCGGTCTGGTCCAGCGGTTTGTTGACCGGGCGATCTGGCGGTCCACTCTGGAGCCTGGAGACCGGGCGGTCTATCGGTCGCCCATTGCGGCCTGTTCTATCCTGCTGGAGTTGCCGAGCGGTTAACCCATCTGTTAAACCGCGCGGCCTGTGCGGTCTCCTTTATTTCTAGCCGATCTGTACTGTAAATGTTTAGTCCCACATTGTTTGTATACTCTCTCTCATATCTCCTCCATTCTATATAAGGGAGGTCATACCTTTGTAAATGATATCTTTTTTGGATAATAAAATTTCAATTATTCAAAAGTCTATCCGTTTGTTCTTTCTTTTTCGCTACTTTCTACATGGTATCAGAGGACACGATCGTTTTCTCCTGATTGTGTGCGCTCTCTGCTTCTCGCGGCTTGTTTCCGCTTTTCGCGACCTGTCTCGCGGTTTGCCTTTCTTCTGTCCGCTGCCTGTTCGCGCGACTTGCTTCTCCTTGGTTCTCCTCTCCTACTGCTATTCGTGGTCGCCGCGCTCCTGCTTCTTTCTTGCCTCTCCGACTTCCTAGTCGTTGCGGCCTGTTTCTGTTCGCCGGGCCTGCGACTTGTTCTAGACGCTGCCTTTTGCCTCCTCTTCTCTTCTCTTCTGTTCGCTCGGCCTTTTCAGTCCGCGCGACCTCTTCCCCGATGTGCCTTTGACTGCTTTCTAGCCGCTTCTGTTCGCGCGGCTTCTTCCTTTTCTATCCGCTGCGGTTTCTTGCTGGTTTTTCTATGACTACTTCCGGTCTCACCACCACTCCTGCAGCTCCTTCTCCACCTCCTCCTTCGGGCAACCTTGGCACCTTTCTAAGCTTGTGGGCTCCAACTATCCCGATTGGAGCGTTTCTTTCACTTTTCTCCTTCGCTCTCAACGCAAGCGTCATCACCTCACCGATGACCCTCCTCCTCGTACCTCTCCTGAGTTTGATGACTGGGATGCGAGTGATGCTCTTGTCCGCACCTGGCTGGCCAACAGCCTTTCTGATGAGTGTCTTCCCGTCATTCGCCATGATAAGACGGTCAAGGCTGCCTGGCTTCACCTCGCTGCTCTCTATTCGAAGGGGGGCCAGACGTCCCGTATTTACACTCTCTATGCGGACCTCTTCGCCCGCCCTTCCATGTCTCCTGCTGCGGCCTATCAGCAGGTTCAGGCTCTTGGTGATGAAATCCTCCAGAATCGCCCCTTCTCCGCGGACTTGGCCGACCAGCACAAACACTTCCAGGAACTCCTGGTTGTTTGTTATCTTCTTCGACTTCCGGATTCTTATGATATGATCCGCCAGCAGATCTTGGGTGAGGCAGAATCTCCTACTTTGGATGTCACTGCGGCCCGCATTGCCGCTGTTACTTCGCTGCTCCAGTGGCCTCTTTTGGCCTCCCCCCTTCCCAGGACTCCTTTGCTCACCAACCTCAGAGGGGGGGGGCTTGGTAGCCGCGGCCCCTCCAGCGGACGGGGTTCATCCCGGTTTCTCTGCTCTCACTGTGGTCGTACCGGCCATTCTGTTGACCGCTGCTGGCAGAAACATCCTCATCTTCGCCCTTCCGGTGATGCTCCTTCTTCGGCCTCCGCCTCTTCTCGGCCCTCTGCCTCTGTGGCCACGACGTCAGGTAGTGCCCACGTCGTTACCCAAGGTAAATGGCTGATTGACTCCGGTGCTACCAATCATATGACGGGCAACCCTCATTGCTTCTCCCGTCTTGAGACACATGACCGCTTACCCCCGGTTCGTGTGGCGGATGGTTCACCATCCCCGGTTCATGGGACGGGCATGGTTCAACTCACCCCATCGCTTTGCTTGGAGTACACCCTCTATGTCCCAAAGTTCCCATGCAATTTGTTATCAGTTACTACTTTATGCCGGCAACTTCAGTGCTCCGTCTTATTCACTCCCACTACTTGTTCTTTTCAGGACCCGAGAACCCAGCGGACGATTGCTACTGGGACTGAGAGCGGCGGCCTCTACTTCCTCGACGATGTTTCCGCTCTGTCCGCCTACTCCTCCTCCACAGATCTCCTTCAATGGCATCTTCGCCTTGGACATCCTCCTCCTCGGATTCTCCGTCAGCTTCTGCCCCACTTACCTCCTACCAGTTCTCCGCTCAACTGTGATGCGTGTCAGCTTGGCAAACATCATCGCTCCTCCTTCCCACCGAAGCAAGGCTGTGGCTCCTCTCGCCCGTTTGATCTTTTTCATTCTGATGTATGGGGTCCTGCTCCTACCCTCACTGTTGGTCGGGGCAGTTCCTATTTTGTCACTTTTATAGATGATTTTTCACGCTGTACTTGGGTGTATCTGTTAAAAGATCGCTCTGAACTCTTTTCTGTTTGACAATCATTTTATTTTATGATTCAGACTCAATTTGCTATTTCTATTAAAGTTTTACGTTCTGATAATGCCAAAGAATATCTGAATCATGAGTTCTCCTCTTTCTTTCACCAACATGGCTTGCTTCATCAAACGACTTGTGTTTACACCTCCCAGCAGAATGGGGTGGCGGAGCGTAAAAACCGTCACCTGCTTGATGTTGCTCGTACTCTCATGATGCAGATGCACGTCCCTCGCTCCTACTGGGGCTACGCTGTGCTCCTCGTCTGCTATCTCATCAATCGCCTTCCCTCCACAGTTCTCCACGGCCAGACCCCCTTCTCCATTCTCTACCTCCACAAGGAACCTTTCCCTCTCCCTCTCTGTGTCTTTGGCTGTACGGCCTTTGTTCATGCTCCCTCCGCTACCCGCGACAAACTTTCCCCCCGTTCCACCAAGTGTGTCTTTTTGGGGTACTCTACCACTCAAAAAGGCTATTGCTACTTTGACCCCCTTCTCCGCAAGCAGTTTTTCTCTACGGATGTCACTTTTTTCGAGACTGCTTCCTATTTCTCTCCTACCTCTTCTCTTCCTTCTGATATCTCTGTTCCTTCCACGCCTCTCGACGTTTTCCCACCTCCGTCTCCTCCTCCACCGACTCCTTCCCAGTCCGTCTCCCCACCCACCCCTCCTCCCTCCTCTCCACCGCCGTCTCTCTCTAGTCCCGGGCCAGCCTTCTCCGCCACGGACGCTCCGGTCGCTAACGCTCCCGTCGCTGACGCTCCCGTCGACCTGGATCTTCCCATTGCTCTTCGCAAAGGGGTGCGGGCGTGTACTCCACACCCGCTTGCGGCGGTTGTTTCCTATGATCGGCTTTCTCCTTCTCGCAGGTGTTTTGCCTTGGCTATCTCTGCTACTACTACTCCCCGCACCTACCAGGAGGCTCTTGCTCTCCCTCATTGGAAGTCTGCCATGGATGAGGAGATGGCTACTCTTACTGAACGGGGTACCTGGACCCTGGTTCCTCCTCCCGTGGGCACTAATGTGGTTGGCTGTCGCTGGGTCTTCGTTGTGAAGTTTCGCCCCGACGGCACTGTGGATCGCTATAAAGCCCGGTTGGTGGCCAAGGGCTTCACTCAGACTTACGGCATTGATTACTTTGATACCTTTTCTTCGGTTGCTCACCTCAGCACCATCCGGGTTCTTCTTTCTGTGGCTGTTAACCGGGATTGGGCTATTTCCCAGCTTGATGTGAAGAATGCCTTTCTCTATGGCAATCTTCAGGAAGACGTCTATATGGAGCAACCTCCTGGGTATGTTGCTCAGGGGGAGACACGTGTATGTCATTTGAAGAAGGTCATTTATGGCCTAAAGCAGAGCCCTCGGGCATGGTTCGACAAGTTCAGTGGTATTGTGGCTACCATCGGCTTTCGAAGGAGTTCGGCCGATCACTCCTTATTCATTCGCAAAACGGCCTCGGGACTGATGGTTTTGGCCGTATATGTGGATGATATTCTTCTTACTGGCGATGACCGAGATGGGGTGGACTTGACGAAGAAGCACCTCCGTCAACACTTGGTCACGAAGGATATGGGCTCCCCGAAATACTTTTTGGGGATAGAAATCTCTCGAAAACCTGACTCGTTGGTTCTCTCACAACGGAAGTATGCCCTTGATCTTCTACAAGAAGCAGGATTGACAGGTGCCAAACCGGCTCGGTTTCCCATGGCTATTGGAGAAGAAAAAACGTGGACGGATGACTCGCCTCTTCTATCTGATGTCACAAGGTACAGACGTTTGGTAGGCAAACTCATCTATCTCACGGTGACTAGACCCGACATCGCCTATGCTATAGACAAGGTCAGTCAGTTTATGCAAGCTCCCAGGGACTGCCATCTTCAGTCCGCCCTGAAGATTTTAGAGTATATCAAAGCAGCACCAGGCAAATGGTTACTCTTTCAGAAGAATGGTCATCTGAGGGTTGAGGCCTACTCAGATTCAAGTTACGCGGATGACAAAGGCGATCGTAAATCCACATCAGGCTTTTGTACCTTTGTTGGCGGTAATCTCGTGAGTTGGAAGAGCAAGAAACAGTCTGTTGTCTCCAGATCCAGTGCCGAAGCCGAATACCGAAGTATGGCGTCAACCACGTGTGAGTTAAAATGGTTGTTGGCTCTCATGCTTGACCTGGGCGAGGTATATGACTGTCCTCTCCCTATGTTCTGTGACAACAAGACCGCTATATATATATCCAGAAATCCGGTCTTCCATGAGAGAACAAAGCATATAGAGGTTGACTGTCACTTCATTCGGGAAGAGATTTTGAAGAAACAGATTTGTACTCCGTTTGTCACCTCTGACAAGGAATTGACAGATATCTTCACCAAGCCGGTTTCTACTTCCTTCTTCCGCATTTGTGACAAGCTGGGCATGATTGATATCTATGCTCCAGCTTGAGGGGGAGTGTTGAAGTATTAGACCGGGCGGCCTTGCAGTCTGGTCCAGCGGTTTGTTGACCGGGCGGTCTGGCGGTCTCACTCTGGAGCCTGAAGACCGGGCGGTCTATCGGTCGCCCATTGCGGCCTGTTCTATCCTGCTGGAGTTGCCGAGCGGTTAACCCATCTGTTAAACCGTGCGGCCTGTGCGGTCTCCCTTATTTCTAGCCGCTCTGTACTGTAAATGTTTAGTCCCACATTATTTGTATACTCTCTTTCATATCTCCTCCATTCTATATAAGGGAGGTCATACCTTTGTAAATGATATCTTTTTTGGATAATAAAATTTCAATTATTCAAAAGTCTATCCGTTTGTTCTTTCTTTTGCGCTACTTTCTACATTAAGCAAAATCTTGTCAAATACATACTCAACAGATTCACTCTAAAGGCAAAGAAGGGTATGTATCTTTCCAAAACTGTAAGTCTAAATGACTTCGATTTCAGTTCAGTCTTGAGAAATCATATGATGTGATTTACTTATGATATCACCCGCTGAGTACAAGATTGCAAGATTGTCAAAGAGTATGTACTAAGAGTCATGAATGAAATTGCTAAGAAGTTGAATGAAATGGTAGATGATGATGAAAAGATGAAAAAAGGTATACTTGATGAAAATGAAAATACAAGGAAATGGTCTGGGATCCACCGACAATGCAACGTAAGGGGTTATCAAACAACTGACCTAAGAGTCATTGGAAGAAATCAACAAAAAGGAAAAGTACGATTCTTTACCTATGAATTACTAATTCTTTTTTCCCTTTTTCAGAGGCCAAAGATGTTTTGAAGGCACAAGCTCCTAACGTGGATAACGTCAAAACAAAACTCAAAGAATACAACTTCCTAGATAATGTATCACTTGGGAGTTTTGCAGCTCCTGTTGATACTGTTTCATCATGCTCGGACTTTAAAAAAAAGTTTTTGCGGAGGATATATGTTTTAATTTTTTTGCAACCTCAGATGTTTTTAAATGGTAACGAGAATTATAATATTGAATTCTTGAACCATCTTTGATTCAACATTAATCTACATTGTTGTCATCTTGGGAATTTTGTTGAATTATAATGTTGATTCAAAATTATTGTTGATGTATTAATAGTTTGTTGTGTCATGGAAACTATATATTCAGCATTAATTTACTTGGGAATTTTGTTGAATTTTAGAAATGTTGTCATCTTCCATGTTTTTTTCATGCTTTGTTGTGTAGTAATAGGAGTTTATTTGCAAGATTTCTATATTTAGCATTAATTATAGAAATGTTGTCATAAAAATGCAACTGATGCAACTTGGACTGTGATTCTCGTTACAAAGCAACTATATATTCGACATTAAACATATCCTGCATCATATAATTCTTGGGGACAGCACGAGAATATATTCAACAGAAAAATGCACATAAATATAGCTGGGTAAAGCAAGTCCTATATGTAACACCTCATATCTGTCGCATAGCATATAACAGTAGGTCCGGCCGGGGCCCGACGCCATATACCACAGACAGATCGGGCGGTTACTCAATGAAAACCATCCAACTAATAACCAACGTCCTAGACAGAGTCATTCTAGCGGAAGTAATTATTAAAGGTTGCAAATTAAAGAACTCAGCCACAAGCATGAATGTCCACTACTCAAAACAATAGGAATGAAGTACAATACACAAGTACCATGACCTTATGACCTTACAACTGTTTACTCAAATAACATGTTTTCCAAATCTCGACACGCAGGCCGGTCACACATGAATAAAACATGTAAACACTCAATTTAGGCCTTCGAGGGCCGGCTCAGCAACTTGGGCTTTAGCCCGCTATTTACCGCTCGGCTCCGCAGCACCTGCAAGCAACAATCCACTGCAACGGTGACAAACAAAAGCAACGGTCAGCTATGCTGACTAAATTATAACGATCCCGCCCTCATAACCGGGGTGACGATGTTCTTTCCCTGCACATTGTTAGCATAACCAAGCAGCATAGTGAATAAACACTTCATCACAGGTGTGGGCACGCACGACCACACACCTCATGCACTCAGGGCATATTCTCGGTGAACACGGTCAAAGTACGCTGACTCACCACCGCCCCTTGGACGGCAATATCTCGTGAGCATTTGGTCTTTCTGGCCACTGCCTAAGACCCTCCATCTATGCCAACGACGAGTCTCACGTACTTTAGGTCTCTCTAACCGAACCACATAGATCGGGCACGGTTCCGCCTAACCCGTTGCTCGCACCGTAACGTCAACTTAAGTCGTCTGCGCGGGTCAAGCTTCCCCGAGTCCCGTATCCAACACACAACACATAACCCAGTTATGTTCAGGTCGACTCCCAGACCACCATGTTGGCAGAATCATGCATCTGCCCAGTTTTTCGGGTGCACCTTGGAGTTAATCCCCAAGGCTCCCTGTTGCAATCTACAACGTAGAAAACCCGAAAAACAAACATTTGCGCGGAGTTTTCTCCGGCCTTTCATGCAATGCAACATCACTGATTCAGACCAACTTGTCTGGGTAGGCTTCACACATCATGTCTATATCCGTTCTCGATTACAGACTCTACATGTACACAACGGGGACTATTCATGTCTACCCAAAGGAATGCCTCAAACTAACCGCAAACTCGCGAGAGAGGGCTTCCTATGTAAAGGAAAAGAGGGCTTCACAAGTCCTAGGATGAGAATCGTTACCTTAGCGTTTTTCCTTGGCGCCATGGAAATGTATGCAGATGAAAAGCACCGCAATCTCCTTTCCCCCGTAGATCCGAAGTCGGCTCGCGATTTGGAGCCCCGAAGCTCCGCCTGTGACCGGATCTAGCCTCCTTCTTCTTCTTTGCTCTCCCCTCTCTCTAGATCTTTAGAAAGAGAATGGTATGTTGAAATGAAGGATTTCCAACCCTATTCCCGGGTATATCTCACCAGGAACAACCCCCAGCCATCGGATCCCGAAATAATGAAACGAACGGCCAAGATTCGGAGCTGAAATGCAAAATCTGGGCCGAACACGGCCTGTGACATGCCCGTGTCTAGGGCAGTGTTCCCCATTCACCGTCGAAACCGACGCATCCCGAAAGAATACGGGCAACCAACACGGTCGTGTTTGACCTGACACGCCCGTGTCATCCAGTACATGGTCGTGTTCCCGGCTATGTTCCTCCATTAACACAGGGCCAACACCAACCCGAGACACACACGGGTCTTGGAAACGCCAGTGTCCCATTTGACACACCCGTGTCACCGCCGAACACGCCTGGGCTTCCGGGCCGTGTTTCACCCTTGAATAAAATCAGGCAACCACTCAAGAAGGACACGGCCTGTGACACGCCCGTTTCCTAGGCCGTGTTCGCTGCTCGACGATCGTCGACTCCAAAATTCGTCGACCACACGACCAGATCATCGACCCAAGCACGACACGCCCTGGGACACGCCCGTGTCCCAGGCCGTGTGCCCCCTACTAAATTCCAAACTTTGCTCAAAATGCCTCCTGTCGCTCTTTTGAGTTTCAGGGCGTTACAACTCTCCCCCTCTTAAAAGAATTTCGTCCCCAAAATTACATAAAGGAAAGATAAAACAAAACTTAAATGGTACCTGAGTGGAATAACTCCGGGTAATCCTCAAGCATGGTCTGATCTCGTTCCCAAGAGAGCTCTTCCCGACCGCAATTGTCCCAACAGACCTTGACCATCCTGATCTCTTTGTTGCGTAGCCGCTTGACTTCCGAGTCTTCAATACGAACGGGCTTGACCTTTGTCGTCAACCCATTATCTGCCGGCACTTGATCCACCGCGATCACATGTGAAGGCTCTTGCACTGCCTTCCGTAGCACCGATATATGGAATACATCGTGTAGACCACTAAGCTCCACTGATAGCTTCAACCGATAAGCTGCTTCACCAATCCGCTCTAGAACCTCAAACGGTCCAAAGTACCTCGGGCTTAGCTTCTTCAATCGCCGCACCCGCGAGACACCCTTGAACGGCTTGATCTTCAAGTACACCCAGTCGCCAACAGCGAACTCCACGTTCCTGTGCTTGGCATTATAGTACTTAGCCTGGCGGTCTTGAGCGATTAGCAACCTCTCTCGAATCGTTCGAACCAACGACGTAGCATCTTCCACCTCTTGATATTTGTACAACTTTGACTCACCTGTTTCCAACCAAGACAATGACGTGCGACATCTTCTACCATAAAGGGCCTCGAAGGGCGCCATTTGTATGCACGCCTGGTAGCTATTGTTGTACGCGAACTCCACCAAGTATAAGTGGTCCTCCCACTACTTCCCAAAGTCCAGGACGCACATGCGAAGCATGTCTTCCATTGTCCTATTGACCCTCTCGGTCTGCCCATCCGTCTGCGGATGAAAGGCTGTGCTGAAACTCAGCTTTGTTCCCAACATCTGCTGCACCAGCCTCCAATCATTGGACGTGAACCACCCATCTCGGTCACTCATGATGCTGCGGGGCACACCATGAAGCCGCACAATATTGTCTACATACAGCTTTGCCAATTGCTCCACTGGATCATCCTTCCTATGCGGAATGAAGTGCGACTCCTTCGTTAGACGATCTACGACCACCCAAATGGTGTTGTTCCCTTTTTGCGACCTCGACAGCCCGTGCACAAAGTCCATAGTAATGTCGTCAAATTTCCACTCCAGAATAGGTAAGGACTTCAAGAATCCTCCCGGCTTTTGGCATTCGGCCTTCACCAAGGCGCAAGTCTGACACTTCGCCACGTATAGTGCCACATCCTTCTTTAGTCATGGCCACCAGAATAATTTTTTCACATCACGGTACATCTTCATGCTCCCCAGGTGGATCGTATACTTGGTATGATGCGCCTTGTACAACAATTCCACCCGCAAAGTGCCCACATTTGGGATGCACAGACGACCGTCTTTCCAAAGCAATCCATTCACAACCTCATATTGGGAATTTGACCCATCCAGAGTCTCTATCATAAGCTGCTTCATGCTGCTATCCACATCCAAAGCCTGCCGAATCCGATCATCCAGGTCATACTGAACTTCCGTCCAGTTCAATAGCGCTTCAGCACTCGACTGCTTGTCTACGCAAGAGATCTCCAACGCCTCCAACTCCCGAACCAACCGCTCGTCATGGACCAACAGCCAATTAGCTTGAGCTGGGGCCCTGCCGCTCAACGCGTCCGCAACCGCATTGCCTTTACCAGGCACGTAATGGATCTTGAAAGTATAGTCCCCCAGGAACTCCATCCATCTACGCTGCCGCATGTTCAGATCTTTCTGATCCAACAAATATTTCAGGCTCTTGTGGTCGGTATAGATATCGACCCTTACCCCATACAAGTAGTGCCTCCACAGCTTCAAGGCAAAAATTACGGCCGCTAACTCCAAGTCATGGATCGGATAATTCTTCTCGTGCACTTTCAGCTGTCTCGAGCCATACGCTATCACACTTCCATACTGCAGCAGCACACAACCCAAGCCACTGCTCAAAGCATCGCTATAGATTTCAAAGCCTTCAGTCCCACTCGGCGAACTCAGCACAGGCGCCGTGGTCAACCGACACTTCAACTCCTCAAAAGCTCGTGCGCACTCCGGCATCCAAACGAACATTTGCTCCTTCCTCGTCAAAGTAGTGAGGGGTAACGCTATCTGCGAGAAGTTCTCCACGAAGCGTCTGTAATAGCCGGCAAGCCCCAGAAAGCTCCAGACTTCCACTACCGTAGAAAGCACAGGGCACTCTCATATCGCAACAATCTTCACCGGATCCACCGCAATGCCCTCTCCACTTATTATATGACCAAGGAACGCCACTGAAGACAGCCAAAACTCGCATTTAGAGAACTTGGCGTACAATTGATTCCTCCTCAGCGTCTCCAATACCAAATGAAGATGCTTGAAGTGATTCTCCTCACACTGCGAGTACACCAATATGTCGTCGATGAAGATGATCACAAAATGGTCCAAGTACTCCCTGAAAGTCCAATTCATCAAATCCATGAACACTGACGACGCATTCGTTAGCCCAAACGGCATGACCGTAAACTCCTAATGCCTGTATCTCGTACTAAAAGCTATTTTGGGGATATCACTCTCCCTTATCCTCACCTGATAGTATCCAGACTTGAGATCCAACTTTGAGTACACAGTTGACCCGACCAACTGATCGAACAAATCATCGATCCTCGGGATCGGGTACTTGTTCTTCTCCGTTAGCTTGTTCAACTCCCGATAATCAATACAAAGTCTCAAGCTCCCGTCCTTCTTCTTTACAAAGAGGACCGGTGCACTCCAAGGCGACGAACTTGGACACACATACCCTTGCTCCAACAACTCTTGCAGTTGCACCTTCAGCTCCGCCATTTCCTTAGGCACTAGTCGATACAGAGATCGTGACACAGGTTTTGCACCTGGCACTAGCTCAATCGTGAAATCAATTTCTCGTTGAGGCGGGGCTCCAGGAAGATCGGCAGGGAACACATCAGAGTACTCAGCTACCATTGAAATACTATCCATCGTAGGCTTAGGCTTTGCAACCTCCACTAGCGTAAAGAATAGCTTTGCACCAGCACGAACCGCCTTCACCACCTGAAGAGCAGACATCAACGTCTTGCTCGACCCTTTCAAACCCGTGAAAGTCATCTCACGACCTGTTCCCAACTTAACTTCCTTACGACCGCAATCAATATAAGCTTGCTGCTCCGAGAGCCACTCCATACCAAATATTACGTCGAACTCCACCAGCGGCAGTAGCGACGCTAGCAAATGGAACTCCTGAATCCCAATACGAATCTTAACGCCACAGATTCTCTCCGAGCGCATCAAACACCCATTGGGCAATAACACATCTAGTTTGTCCTTCGCCACCGAAGAAGGTACTCCGATGCGCGATATGAATTTTTCGGACAAAAAGGAGTGCGAAGCTCCTGTATCAAAGAGTGCTCTCGCCGGATTATCACAAATCAAAACAAATCCTAAACAAGCAGTGGTAAGGTATCACATGCATAACAAGTATTTAAAAATTAACTTGCTATAAATTTAAATCGTACCTGTCACCACATCTGCTTGTTTGATGTCCTCCTGTTGGCCAAGATTATAAACTCTCGTTGAGCCGGAGCGTAATGCGACACAGTTGACTCTACCACCTTGCCCTTCTCTTCATAAGTTGCTCCCGGCTTCCTCTCGGACTTGGGACGTCTGCTACAGCAGTCACAGGCAAAGTGCCCCGGCTTTCCACAGGTAAAACCTGCACCTGTGGTCCGACCTGTAGTCGCCCCAGAAGAACCAGAAGAGGGGGCTGGACCCGAAGTCCTAGCCTTCTTGTTGAACTTGCGATACCCAAACTTTGCATTAGCCGACACTTTGAACTCTGACTTCTTGTCACCAAAGCTTTTCTTCGCTTGTACATTCTTCAAGTCCTTCTCCAAAGACCGGGCCGTGTTGACCAGAGTCAAGAAGCCCTGCGTCATCGGCCCCGAGAGCAGTAGCCTCAAGTCATCTCTTAGACCTTCGTAGAAACGGTTCGTCTTGCACTCCTCATCCGTGAATGTTGAGCTAGCGTACCGACCCAAACGAGTAAACTCGTGGAGATACTCATCCACGCTACTCTCTCCTTGCACCAATTTCAGGAACTCATTCTCCAATGTTATCCTCTGATCCGAATGGAGGTACCTTGCCAAGAACAGTCTCGAGAACTCCTCCATCGAGACGTCCATAATTTGCCTACCCCTCAAGTGATATATCTCCAAGCCTTCCCACCACAACCTAGCATCACCGTCCAGAAGGAACATAGATATAGTGGTCATCTGCCACTCCTCCATTTCAGTAGCTGTCAGGACTCTCTTCACTCGGGAGAGCCAATCTTTAGCTTGAAATGAGGTTCCCAACCCCGAGAACACATGAGGATTAAAGCTCATAATGTGCTCGAGCTGTCTTTTAGTTGCTCTCCTCGGCATCAAAGGCTCCACCACTACCTGCTCCATTCTTATCGGTTCATCCCTTTGAAGTGGTACCTGCTCCATCGTAGGAGCGGGCTGCTGTATTTGCCTGACAGGCTGCGTATTGATCATGGCAACCACTGCTTCGGCAACCAATCGTATGGTTTCAGCCGAGGGAGGTGTTGCAGGAGCATCATTTGGTGCACTACTAGCCTCAGAAACTGGGCGTTCTGACGGCCCTGCACCACTTCTGGTCACCTATAGTTGTACAAAACCCCGTTAGACGACCAAACAAAATTGCAAAAAGCAATTATAGGAACACGCAGGTTCCTCAAACACGTGTATTTTCATTCCGAAGTGGACATTCATGGGTTCTTTTGGCATAACTCCTCTCTCGAATCTCGTCATGCTAATTAGAAGATGAACGCTTGCTCAAAATCTCCACAAATAAAGAACATCAATCCAATAAAGATAGTGATTCAAACAACCATAAAGTAAAATTAAAGTAAAATCATCACAACAAGGCAAAGTACTCACATCATACAAGATCCATAAGATTAGTTCATGATAGAGGGATGAGACCAGATGAAAAAGATCTTACAAGACATGCTTAAGAACGTAAAATGAGGCAGGAATTTATTTTCAACACTTCTTTGATGCTTCTTCCCCTTGTAGTTCGGATGTCTCTAACCCTAGCCGAAATTCCCCCTTGAAGATGATGGCTTCTTCTCTAAGTTCTTTCCCAAAAAATGATAATAATCTCGAAGTAATTCCTTTTTTTTGTAGTGGTTGGTTTCCAGCACTAAAAATGTCAGCCCCTCCTGAAGAGATGCATCCTTCCATAATTAAAAACGGCGGCAATTTGAATTTTGAAATTTGAATTTCGGACAGATGATTGTTGCAGTTCCAGAATTGGTTGTTGCAACAACTGACCCAGGCTGAAAATAAGAATTCAGCATTGCTCCTCCAAGTTGATTTCTTTGGCGATTCTTCCATAAAAACCATGAAATATGATCAACTTAGTATATTAACATTAAATGTATATTTAATCATATTTTGTTAGCATTTAAGAACATATATTCTCATTTTCACTAAGCAAGAAGTAGAAATATTCGACATAGATAACTTCATTTGGGAAGTTATCACACCTCCACACTTAGATCTTTGCTAGTCCCTAGCAAAGGATAATTCATAACAATTACCTGGATAAAGGACACTACATAGAGTATTCTTCAATAATACCCTTTTTTTCTTGTAAAACCCATTAACCATGGCATCCTCAAAAGATTTGCTTTACTAAAATGATAAGTTTAGCAATCAATAGGACCTAAATCATTCACAAATCCATTAGTTAGATGGAAGGTGAGAGCTCAACTAAAAATCATAATGTGGTACGTGGTTTTCTCAACAAAGAATGTACTCTCATGCAATACTTCCTTTTGAACCCCCACATCTACAGGAAATGATAGGCTTATGCTAAGCAATTGATCTAACCTTCCCATGAGTCAGTAGTATACCACTGAAGCTTGGATATGTGTAAGCTTGGTTCAGCGTTTGTGGATAACTTTGATAATGGAATGATGTTCCCTAGTTAATGGTCTTATTGATTCGCCAAATTGTGGGATTTGTCATATTTTTTCTAAGCTTATTCATAGTAGGGATCTTTCCAAGTATATGTACACATACTTAGGCCACATGTCACTGTGATAGTTCTTCTTTTATTTTAATCATATATATATATATATATATATATATATATATATATATATATATTATCATAGTTGGGATCATTCCAAGTATGCATTCACATACTCAGGCCGTATATCACTATGAATTTTTTTCTTTCTTTTTTGCTCTTTTCTCAGATATATCATAATAGGGATCATTACAGGTATGTGTACATATACTGGGGCCGCATATCACTATGATTTTTCACAACCTCACAATAGGCTAACTTATTAAGACACAACTAGTAGGAACATATGGAATTTTTAGTCGCGGAATGTAATGTATGGAATGGTTCAAGCTTAAATGTGAATGATCAAAAAAATGGACTAACTAACCAACTCATGCTTTGGTATACATCGTTTACTTAGTTCTTACTCACCACCCCCCATTGGATTGAGAGGACCATGTTGGAAAGATTGCAATGGAAGTACATTCATAAAAAATAGTGTAGGAAAACACTTGCTCAAGTGAGCTCAATCAAACCAAATATCTTTCTAACTTCAAATTCATTAATTGGATTCTAATGATTTACATGCCCTATCAATCAATAAATAAATGTAGAGTAAGCCATAGATTAATTAAGAGAACATTATTTAGTATCATCGAAGTCGAGATAAAAGTAGCCATTACCCAGAATGGAAAGGCTACACCACCTCCACACTTTAAAATATTGATGGACCCTAGCAACTCTACTCCTCGATTTATGAAAATGATGTACCGTTATGTTTTTAGTTATGTTGTCAATCGAGCACATAGAGATGAAGAAGAAAGCATGTAGAAATAAAAGGACTCCCCTATCAATTGAAGTTGCAATAGGAATGAACCACATGTTCTCAAATTGTCCCACACTTCCTAAAAGTGCTCCTCCCAGTGCGTGATAAATTTCCTTGGTTACCTCTTGCATTACCTGCACGAAAATGGCCATCGGAAGCAACAGAATAGATGTGCCACAAAGGATTATAGGAAAATAAATATATATCTAGCTTGTTCAATTGGGCAATGAAACAAAGAAATCTACCTCTATGGCTTACCACCTCATCACATAAACTGACAACATTATTCATGAAAACATTACACCACTCAAAATAACTTGCTATTATAGAAGCATAAGTCCAAAATATCCATAATGTGCACTCTAACTAGGTGTCATATATGAGTATACTTCCAAAACATGCATCAACATAAATTACCATAGTGCCTATAGCCAACAAAATATAATATGTCCACAGCGGAGCACCGAACCCAAATAAATTTTAACAAATCACAGTCCAGATATCATATAAAGAAAACCAAACCAAAAAGAAACATGAGAATCTACTCGTCGTCACATTCCTTGTCAGTAGTACCAGCAGCATCCTCATCCTCATCCTCGTCATCATCATCCTCTTCAACATCCTCTGTAGCATCCTCTGTAGCATCGTCCTCTTCAGCATCCTCTGCAGCACCCCTGTGTACTATGCGAGGGTCCACTCGCTCGCCGACGGAATTGAGCAAATAGCCTTCAACATCAAAATGCTTTCGCATCCTCAACCTGGATTGCGGCCTAGGGAGCTTCACTTTTTCCAATAACTTAAAGAGGAGAGCCCGTTGATCTTCTAATTACTCTTGCACATACAGATGGTGACACCTTTGGTAGGCCTTTAGATATTGGATATCTTCCATCATGGCATCGGCATCACCTCCTCCTCCTTCGAACGGGACGTCAATGTCTAGCAGCTCCTCATCCTGTGTCGTCGAGGGCTGCACTTTTGGAGGATCCTCAGCCACTTTGATGCAAACTTCCACCACAGTCTTGGTGATGTGCCCCTTCAACCTTTTCACCACATCATCTTCTTCTTCCTTAACGCCAGCCGCTCGACAAAGCTCTGTGATAAGAACCGGAAACCATAATTGCTTTGGGTTCTTTTCCCTTATCTTTTCCTTCAATTGGAGAGCAATTACCTTCCCCAAAGAGACTCGAATTCCCTTGATAATGCAATATATAAGTGCTATCTTCTGGAGAGAGACACTATTGAGATGCTTAGTTGGGAGGATGGTAGCGTTGATGAACAATAACCACATCTTGGCTTGCCTAGTCAACCATGTGGACTTCATGGATTTAGAGGTCAGATTAGCCCATTTGGGTTCAGATGTGCGACAAACTACTGCTGTCATTTCCTGTGGTGTGATAGCATCTAAGATGGCAGTGTAATTATCATGGTTCTGATCGTGCAGCTCGTATAACTCTGAAATCCTCTCAGCCGAGAAATCGACGTCCTTGCCTCGAACGACAACCGTCTCCCCCTCCGCAATCTTGGCATTCACGTAGAATTCATAAGCAAGGGAGAGGACAGCCTCTGTCCTTGGGTAACAGAAATGTTCCTCGTTGAGGGCACAAATTTGGTTTGCATAGCTTACATTCCACGCCTGTTTGTCCATCAGGAACCCCCACTCTATAATGAATGGAATATCCCTTAGATGCTTGAACCATTTCTCAGCCTCCTCATTAATAAACTTAGGGCAATTGCTGGAGCTTGAGTCATCCTTCCCTTTCTTTTTTCGTTTCACTCCTATTTCTAGAAATGCAACACATAATCTCTACTAAGGACACATTCAAAACCTAAGTGCTCCAACATTAGAGAGAACCATAGAGGCTTACCTAAGGTTTTCTGGAGAACAGGGGTCGGTGCGGCCTTGCCCTTGCCCTTGCCCGCAACTTTTTTCACATTCTACTTCTCCCTCATGGTTCCGACGCGGCCGGAGTTCCGCTTCTCAGAAGTATCGCACTGTCTCCGCTGAAGGTTGCTGCCTGCCGACGGTCTCCGCCAGCAGTCCTCCCGGAATAGTCGGGCGAAATAAGGAATCGTCGCTCCGCCTGCCGCTCGGGATTTTGACCTAGGATAAATCCCGATGAATGCGCCTTATAAGGAATCGTCGCTCCGCCTGCCGACGATCTACGCCAGCAGTCCTCCTGGAATCGTCGAGCGAAATAAGGAGTCGTCGAGCGAAATAATGAAGGAATCGTCGATCGAAATAAGGAGTCGTCGAGCGAAATAATGAAGGAATCGTCGATCGAAATAAGGAGTCATCAAGCGAAATAATAAAGGAATCGTCGATCGAAATAAGGAGTCGGTTTAATTAGGAAGGTGATAAACCGCTTTTAATTATCGTAACTGCTTAATTTGTGTTCAAAATGAACGACGCCCAGCACCGGCACGGCGGTTCGGCTAAACCGGTTTTGGGTTCGCCCCTTAACAGGATTATTCCTAAGTAGACAGAACTCGAAAAGAGCCAACAACGGTTTTCGTTGTTGCAATTTTTTTTTATTTTATTTTTCCATAAAATCTTTTTATCAGTCAACTGCAACTTCAATTTTGCCGATTGCAACATCCTGATTTCAGTTATAAGGCCAAAATTGTCCGTCCTTTCTTGCTCATCCCACATCATTCTCTCTCTTAAACTTAGACTATAAAGACAAAGTACATAATACTAACTTCTAATATGAAAACAAACATGTAATTATAGCTTACAAATATACTACGATGGGTTGCCTCCCACCAAGCGCCTCCTTTAACCGTCTCGGCAAGTCGTTTCTCTTCATCACCCATCATTTCAAATTCATGACCGTCGACTCCCGACGATCAATATCTATATGATATTCCTTCAACCTTTGGTCATTCACCTTGAATTCGGAGCCATCCTTCTCGTTGCAAATCGTGATTACCCCATACGGGTGTACCTTCTTTACTATAAATGGTCCCGACCATCTCGATTTTAATTTTCCCGGGAATAATTTAAGTCTTGAGTTAATTAACAATACCAATTGCCCGGTCTTGAACTCTTGCACCTTTAATTTTGCGTCGTGCCATTTTTTTGTCCTTTCCTTGTACAACCTAGCATTTTCATAAGCGTTAGATCTGATCTCCTCCAATTCGTTCAAATGAAAAAGTCTATTCTTGCCCGCTTCTTGGAGATCGAAATTCAATCTTTTTATTGCCCAGTACGCTTTATGCTCCAATTCTACGGGTAAGTGACAAACTTTTTCATACACCATTCTAAAGGGAGTCACCCCTATGGGCGTTTTATAGGCAGTCCTATAGGCCCATAATGCATCGTTCAACCTAAATGTCCAATCCTTCCTAGTTGTACTCACCATCTTCTCTAAAATAGACTTGATTTCTCTATTGGAGATTTCGGCTAATCCATTGGTTTGTGGGTGATATGCTAAGGCCACTTTATGTGTTACACCGTATTTTTTTAGAAGTGATTTAAATTGTGTATTGCAAAAATGCGAACCTCCATCACTAATTATCGCCCTAGGCGTGCCGAATCTCGTAAATATGTTTGCTTTTATAAACTTGAGTACAATCTTGACATCATTTTTCTGTGTGGCAATGGCCTCCACCCACTTTGAAATATAATCTACTGCCAACAAAATGTAAAAATTTCGTCTCGAATTCACAAATGGTCCCATGAATTCAATGCCCCAAACATCAAATACTTCTATCTCCAGAATATTAGTCATAGACATACTTGCCCCCGATGAATATTGCCCGTCTTTTGGCATCTATCACACTTCTTAACAAACAAGTGTGCGTCCCTAAACAGTGTTGGCCAATAGAAACCAGCCTCTAGTACCTTCATAGCAGTTCGTTCTCCCATGAAGTGTCCTCCGTAAGGAGATGCATGACACTTTTCTAGGATATCATGAACTTCTATTTCTGGTACACACCGACGAATCACTTGGTCAGCACATATCTTAAATACATACGGGGCATCCCATAAATAAAACTTAGCCTGATGAAGAAATCTTTTCTTCTGTTGATAATCTATATCTGGAGGCAAAATATTACTCACAATGAAATTGACGAAATCAGCATACCATGGAATACTCCCCTCAGATATTGCCAGCAACCTCTCATCAGGAAAATTCTCTCTAATCTCTATGTCTACAACCTTATCATGCTCATACTCTAGACGTGATAAGTGGCATGCTACAAGATTCTCCGCCCCCTTTCGATCCTTAATATCCAAGTCGAACTCTTGTAAGAGGAGAACCCACCTAATCAGTCTAGGTTTAGCGTCTTTTTTCTCTACTAAAAATCGGATAGCTGCATGGTCCGTATAAACAATCACCTTAGAGGTTACCAAGTAGGAGCGAAATTTGTCAAAAGCGAAAACGACTGCTAATAACTCCTTCTCGGTAGTTGTGTAGTTTACTTGTGCATCAATTAGCGTCTTGCTAGCATAGTAGATTGTGTGAAAGACCTTGTCGCGCACTTGTCCTAAAACCACGCCCACAGCAAAGTTGCTAGCATCACACATAATGGTGAATGGTAAAGACCAATCAGGTGAGATAATAATGGGTGAAGAAATCAGATTTTGCTTCAAAGAATGAAAGGCGGCTAGGCATTCCTCATCAAAGTTAAAGTGTGAATCTTTTTCTAATAAATGTCTTAGCGGCTTAGAAATTTTAGAAAAATCTTTAATGAAATGACGGTAGAAGCTCGCATGTCCTAAAAACTACGCACTCCCTTAACATTAGTTGGTGGGGGCAATTTCTCTATAACCTCTGTCTTTGCCCGATCTACTTCCAATCCCTTCTTCGACACCTTGTGTCCTAAAACAATTCCTTCTTTGACCATAAAGTGACATTTTTTCCAATTTAGGATCAAATTGGTTTGAATGCACCTATCCAAAGCCTTCTTCAACACTTTCAGACATTGATCAAACGATCTCCCAAATACTGAAAAATCGTCCATAAAGATCTCGATGCCCTCATCAACCAGATCAATAAAAATAGCGATCATGCAGCGCTGGAATGTGGCAGGGGCGTTACACAATCCAAAAAGCATTTTCCTAAATGCAAATGTCCCAAAAGAATAGGTGAAGGTAGTCTTCTCCTGTTCCTCGGGAGCTACCATGATCTGATTATACCCTGAGTAACCATCTAAGAAACAGAAATACTCATTCCCGCTAACCTATCAAGAACCTGATCGAGGAATGGAAGTGGGAAATGATCTTTCCTAGTTGCTTTATTCAACCTTCGGTAGTCCATACAAATCCGCCATCCAGTTATCGTTCTAGTGGGAATCAACTCATTGCTCTCATTTTTAACTACCGTAGTGCCCCCCTTCTTTGGCACACATTGAACAGGACTTACCCACCGGCTATCGGAGATAGGATAAATAATACCCGCATCCAACCATTTGATTATCTCCTTCTTGACCACTTCTTTCATTGGTGGGCTAAGTCTTCGTTGGGGTTCGACTGAGTCTTTTGCTTCTTCCTCTAAAAGAATTTTGTGCATACAAATTGAGGGACTTATCCCTCTAATGTCTGCAATGGTCCAACCCATTGCCTCTTTATACTCACGAAAAACCTCAAGCAATTTCTCTTCCTTTTCCTTTACTAAAGATGCATCAATAATAACCGGTAGTGTGTTATCCTCACCTAGAAAAACATACTTTAAGTTTTCAGGTAGTAGTTTTAATTCAAGCGTAGGTGGCTCTAAGATAGAAGACTTAGTGACCTTAGACTCACTTGGCATACTTATTAATTCAAACATGTTAGCATTTGGTACATGCTCATAAGTACTTAAAGCTTCTATAGTTTCAGTTAAGTCTGGGTCCTCTTTTATTTCTTCATTAGTTAACACACTAAAATTTTACGCTCCCAATCATTCTCATCATACATCATATGTATCGGTGCATTCACTTCCTCAATGGAGAAACACTCCTCCTTATCATCCGGAAATTTCATAGCTTTGAGGATGTTGAATGTCACATTTTCATCATTAACTCTCATTGTAAGCTCACCCTTCAGGACGTCAATGAGTGTTCGTCCGGTGGCCAAGAATGGTCTACCAAGAATGATGAGGACATCCTTGTCCTCATTCATATCAAGTACCACAAAATCAGCGGGAAAGATGAATTTATCCACCTTAACCAACACGTCCTCTACAATTCCCTTGGGAAATGCTATAGACCTATCAGCCAACTGTAGAGTAAGAGATGTAGGTATGATCTCCCCTAGACCCAACTTCTTATAGATAGATAATGACATCAAGTTGATGCTCGCCCCAAGGTCACATAAAGCTCTCCCAACAAACTTTAGTCCGATAGAACAAGGAATTGTGAAGCTACCGTGGTCCTTAAGCTTGTGTGGCAACTTCTTCTACAATATAACACTACACTCCTCAGTCAACGCCACTATCTCTTTATCAACAAACTTCCTTTTCTTTGCCAAGATATCCTTCATAAACTTGACATAACTAGGCATTTGCTCAAGTGCCTCAGCAAATGGGATATTTATAGATAGTTTTTTGAAAATCTCCATAAACTTTTGGAATTGTATGTCAAGTTTGGATTTAGCAAGTCTAGATGGAAATGGGGGTGGTGGATAGACTACTTTTTTCTTTTGATTTATTTTTTCTTTTTGTTTCTCTCCCACATCCTTTTTCTCACCCAACTCGTCCTTCTCTAATATTCTCGACTCACTTGGCTTCTTACTCGTCTCTTCTTCCCTATCTTTCTCAAGCAACCCCTCCCCACTTGGAATCTCTACACCACTCCTCAGTGCAATAGCCTTGCAATGTTTATTATGATTATCTTTTGTTGAATTGGGTGTGGTATCAGAAGGTAGAGTTCCAATGGGCCTATGACTTAATGAAATTGCGAGTTGTCCCATAGTCGTTTCTAGTGATCTTAACGATGATTCTATTCCTACCATTTTTGAGTCATACTTTTGGAACATGTCTAGGATAAACTCATCTGTCATCTTTCTTTGGTTTACTTGTTGGGGTTGAGAGTTGTTATTGATAGGAAGGTGTTATATTTTGATTAAACCCTTGTGGTTGATTCATCCCTTGATTATTTTTCCAGGAGAAATTTGGATGATTCCGCCACTCGGGGTGATAATGATTGGCAAATCCAGGTGGAATTTGCCTTTGCGCTCCTCCTACATAATTTGCCTCTTCAGAAATTTGATTCAATTGCCCCACCGTCAAGGGAGCACTAGATGAAGGTTGTGATAATGAATCCAATCTCTTATTGATTAGATTAAACTGTGATGCCATTTGAGCGGCCAAGGATGTGAATTGGTCCACTTGGTGAATACCAACCGTATTGTTGTTCCCTTGACGCTCATAGACTTGGTAATTATTTGCAGTGAGGTATTCAAGGATTGCGTACGCATCCTCGGGATACTTCTTAAGCAACGATCCTCCAGAAGCGCCGTCTACTATAATCATGGTTGCAGTTTGCAAACCATTATAGAAGGTGGAAACTTGCTGATGTAAGGCTAACCTATGATGGGGACATTTCCTTAAAAGCTCCTTGAAACACTCTCAAGCGTCGTACAGTGTCTCTCTGTTACCCTGTGTGAATGTGGTTATATTCCTTATCATCTTTGCAGTTTTAGATGACGGAAAATATTTATGCAACAATTTTTCCACTAACTGCTCCCATGTAGTGATAGAATCATTAGGCAAAGAGTCTAACCAATCCTTCGCTCTCCCTTCTAAAGAAAATGGAAACAATCTTAACATTATTGCATCTTCTGATGCTCCGTTAAACTTAAACATATCGCAAATTGCTAAGAAGGTTCGTAAGTGAGAATTTGCATCTTCATGACCTAGATCTTAATATTTTGCACTTGTTGCATAATTAGTGGGTCCATTTTAAAATTATTAGCAGTAATTGCTGGTCGAGCAATGCTGAAGTTCACACCTCCCCTTAGAGGTATATTATACTAGTGACAAGTCATACGTGGTGCCGCGGGTTGGCCATTTTGATCCACCTGACCATCATTATTATGAGCATTATTTGGATTATTATCCATCGCAGGATGAATAATATTCACGTTTCTAGCTTCTCTTCTGTTTTGTCTACAGGAGCGCTCGATTTCAGAATTCAAAGGCAATAATTCTACTTGCCTATACCTGGACATACACCACAAAACTTCGAAATAAGTGATAAAACAAGAAAGTAATTAAAAACAAAATACTTGATCTCCAACTACTAAAGTTTAACTAATATTACGAGAAATAAAACACTAAACCAGTTGCGCCTCCCCGGCAGCGGCGGCAAAAACTTGATATGCCTGAAACAGGTTATGCGTATTAACGCAAGTGCACGCGTCGAATCAAGTAATAAAATGATGAGTTGAGTTATCGTTCATAGAGGAAGTGCAACGTTAGTGCTCGTAATTACTAGCCTTACCCGTTCCTTGAATCCAAGTGGGGTACTTTTTTTAGTAGATTAAATTGATAGAAACAAAATACTTAAACAAATAATGATAAAACTAAACACGATTCTTGGAGAATACTTTTATCAAAGTTGAAGAAATGATCTTGTATGTTGTTTTCCTTTGCCTATTGTGACGAGATTTCTAGTGATCTTTAATGGTTCTCTTCATTACTATCTTGCATCGATTTTAGAGTAGATTTCATCATCTCTCGATCTCAGAATTCCGTTTACCAAATTTTCTCTAGTTATCTCTAACTTTGGTGGAAAGTAAATAACATGATGAGCAAAAATCAATGATGCTAACTCAAGAGGAAATCTCTTTCTATCTTGACGCTATATTGGAGTTTATGTCACACTTACTCCACTCCTCTCTCGAATCTTGCAGCGCAGTAAAAAGGTGGAATCTTGATTTAGAAAACTACGTAACTCCTCTCTCGAATCTCGCCGCGTAGAATAACGGATTCAACCCTAGATTAGCATAACTCCTCTCTCGAATCTCGTCATGCTAATTAGAAGATGAACGCTTGCTCAAAATCTCCACAAATAAAGAACATCAATCCAATAAAGATAGCGATTCAAACAACCATAAAGTAAAAATTAAAGTAAAATCATCACAACAAGACAAAGTACTCACATCATACAAGATCCATAAGATTAGTTCATGATAGAGGGATGAGACCAGATGAGAAAGATCTTACAAGACATGCTTAAGAACGTAAAATGAGGCAGGAATTTATTTTCAACACTTCTTTGATGCTTCTTGCCCTTGTAGTTCGGATGTCTCTAACCCTAGCCGAAATTATCCCTTGAAGATGATGACTTCTTCTCTAAGTTCTTTCCCAAAAAATGATAATAATCTCCAAGTAATTCCTTTTTTTTGTAGTGGTTGGTTTCCAGCACTAAAAACGTCAGCCCCTCCTGAAGAGATGCATCCTTCCATAATTGAAAATGACGGCAATTTGAATTTTGAAATTTGAATTTCGGACAGATGATTGTTGCAGTTCCAGAATTGGTTGTTGCAACAACTGACCCAGGCTGAAAATAAGTATTCAGCATTGCTCCTCCAAGTTGATTTCTTTGGCGATTCTTGCATAAAAACCATGAAATATGATCAACTTAATATATTAACATTAAATGTATATTTAATCATATTTTGTTAGCATTCAAGCACATATATTCTCATTTTCACTAAGCAAGAAGTAGAAATATTCGACATAAATAACTTCATTTGGGAAGTTATCAACGGCTTGTGAAACGCCCGTGTCCCAGGCCGTGTTCGCTGCTTGACGATCATCGACTCCAAAATTCATCGACCACACGGCGAGATCGTCGACCCAAACACGACACACCCTGGGACATGCTCGTGTCCCAGGCCGTGTGCTCCCTGCCAAATTCTAAATTTGGCTCAAAACGCCTCCCGTCGCTCTTTTGAGTTTCAGGGCGTTACACTATATCATGCATTCAAAGAAAGTCTAAGTTTTGAAAGCACTTGGACTGTGAAACAACAAGTCCAAATTATTAAAACAACAAAGTCAAAATTTTAAAACAACAAGTTCAGATTTGCTAGCCTAGGCATGTCCTTCAGCACCTGCATGAATTATTCCGACCCTAATAGAAACTCATTTTCCCTTAGCAGAGAGGAATGAAAAGTTTGGAACAAAAACTGCAACTATCTCTGCCCTAATTCTTGGCATCTACTTCGGTCAGCGCATGTGACTATTCCAATCCACCTCAACCTTCATCAAGCTAGTCATCATATAGTTCATCACAAAGATGTCGCAATCGTTGTTGTCGTCCTGAGTGAAAAGCCCTAGATTATGTGTAGTGGCCAATCAGATATGTCCCCTGGAATCACCTCAGATGTATCCTCTTAAAGATATCTTATTTGCACATAAATAAGCAAGATAATCAGGCATGATAGATAATAAAGTTATAATGAAATTGAAGAGTGCAATAATGTACATGCTCCCTAAGGGATGACTTATGCATGAGATTTGCCAGTGAATCATAGAAATCTCAATGCTTGTCTTTCAAATTAGCCACCGGCAGGACCCAGTGACTGGCAATGTGGCATGACATTACAATAGCCCCTGTTGAAGCCAAAAACTGGCCTCAACGAGAGTTCGGACATTGGGATGTAGCCGACACCTATTTCTCCCAAACCTCGACCCAAGACTACCCACAAAGAACTGGAAACTGACTCTAAGCCTTAACTGGGAGGTCCCTCCACTAACTCGGAAGTTCTCTGAGCGCTTCCCCTCCAAAGCTAATTACAGGGCTAGGAGTACCTCAGAAAGCTCTAGAAGGCAAAATGAGAGTACAAGGAAAATCTACCTTCTGAGGTATACTATGGGTCTAATTATAGATTTTCAATATCTGGTCTGCAAAAAGCGTACTTTTGCTGCCCTAAAGTTACTAAAATGCCCCTGGGCTGGTCTGCCAATAGTCAAACTCTACTGTTCTAAGGAGCTAAATGCATACCAAGGGCATTTAGGTAATTTCAGGTCTGGGTCCCATCTGGCGGAAGCTCTTCCTACTGAGCTCTGCGGGAACCCTGCCTGCCTCGAGCGCAGGACTTCCCTCCTTTCCCAGGCGGGAACCAAAAGACTGGAGGGGCGTTGAATGGAGAGGCATCACTCAATGCTGAGGGCCGATGAGCTTCAGCCATCCAGAGGCGCGAGCCCCTATTCCTTCCCAGGGCGGGAGCCTTCCCGCCTGCCATGGTTCTGTCATGGCCTAAACCTAAAATCCACGTTCGACGAAAATAACGCTAAGTCGAAGGCTCGGCTCGATGAGTTTGCATTCGACGAATTACGTTCCCAACTCGACAAATTGAGCTCGACAAACTGGCATTTCTTGACCCCCTAGACGAGAGCCTTCCCGTCTACTTACGACGAGAGCCCTCCCACCCGCTTTATTACTTGATCCAATTGTGTGCCCAAAGCTAGCCCAATCTGGGTCCTGGGGGGATCTTGGTCCTGCCCAGCCAATATGGGGTTGTACACAATCCCCGCTCTTTGCGAACTATCCTTGCGCTCGTAAAGATACGTCCAACCCCTAATATTCGGTGGGTACATGCTGTAACACCCCCTATCCGTCACATAGCATATAATAGTAGGTCCGGCCGGGGCCCGACGTCGTATGCCACAGACAGACCAGGTAGTTACTTATGGAAACCATCCAACTAATCATAACGTCCTACACAGAGCATTCTAGCGGTAGCAGGTTTATAAGTTGTAACAAAGAACCCAGTATTAAAGCACGAATGTCCACTAACACCAAAATAGGAATGTACATACACAAGTACATGCCTTAAGGCGTTACAAAAATTGTTCACTTCATATTACATGTTTTACAAACCTCGGCACGCAGGTCGGTCATACATGAATAAAAACAGTAAACACTTCCAATTCGGCCTTCGAGGGCCGGCTTCGCACTTGGGCTTTAGCCCGCTATTGACCGCTTGGTCCAGCAGCACCTGCAAGCAACAAACCACCGCACGGTGGCAAAACAAGGCAACGGTCAGCAATGCTGATCAAATTATAACGATCCCGCCCCCAACTCGGGGCGGCGATGCTCCTTCCCTGCATTTCATTAGCATAAGCGAGCAATATTTATATATAGTCATATCATCACAGACGTTGGCTCGCACGGCCACACGCCTCGTGCTCTCAGGGCACATTCTCGGTGAACCGGTCGATGTCACGTCAATTAAAGCCATAGACATTCCAGACTCACCACCGCCACTTTGACGGCCAAACCTATGAGCAATTCGTCTTCTTGGCCAGGGTCACGACAATTTAAGCCATTGACCGCCGAAGACCCTAATCTATGCCAACGGCAAGTGTCACGTGCCTTTAGGTCTCTTTAACCGAACGATATAGAACGGGTACTGTTCCATCTAACCCGTGCTCACATCGCAACGACAATTTAAGCCATTTGCGCGGGTCAAACTTCCACCGAGTCCCATTTCCATCACAATTCACATAACCCGGTTATGTTCAAGTTGGCTCTCAGGCCACCAAGTTGGCAAGATCTCGTATCCGCCCAGTTTTCCAGGTGCACCTTTGGGTTAGTCCCCAAGGCTCCCTGCTGCAATCTACCACGTAGAAAACCAGAAAAACAATCCATAGCACGGAGTATTCTCCTGCATTTATGCAATGCAACATCACCAATCCAGACCAACATGTCCGGGTAGGCTTCACACATCATGCCTATGTCCGTTCTCACTTACGGACTCTAAACAACGGGGACTTCACATATCTACCCGAAGGAACGCATCCATCTCTCCGCAAACTCGCGAGAGCGGGCTTCCTATGCAAAGAAGGAGAGCTACTCATGCTCAAGAAGAGAATCGTTACCCTAGCGTTCCTCTTTGGCGCCATGGAAAAGTAAGCGGATGAAAATCACCGCACTAGCTTTGCCTCCGTGGATCCGAAGTCGGCTCGCGATTTGGAGCTTCGAAGCTCCTCCAATGGCTGGATCTACCTCCTTCTTCCTTCCTTAGCTCTCCTCTCTCTCTAAGCTTTTAGAAAGATAATACTTATGAAAAGTGAGGGTTTCTAAGTCCAATCCCGGGTATATCCCTTCAGGAACAACCCCCAGTCGTTGGATCCCAAAATAAAGAAACGAACGGCTTTAATTCGGGACTGAAATGCCCAATCTGGACCGAACACGGCCTGGCACACGCCCGTGTCCAGGGCCATGTGCCTCATTCGCCGTCAAAATCGGCTCGCCTGGAACAACACACGGGTATCGAACACGCCCGTGTTCGACCTGACACGCCCGTGTTCCACCTGACACGGCTGTGTGGCCGGCCGTGTACCCCCATCATTTTTCCCCGAAAACAACCCGAGCACTGCACGGGTTCTAGGACACGCCCGTGTCCTTGCCCGTGTCACGTCAACACGACTGGGCTCCAGGCCGTGTACACGGTCTCGACACTCGACACTTCGTCGAGCGAAGATCGTCGACCTGATGACACGGCCTTGGACACGCCCGTGTCCCAGGCCGTGTGCCTTGTCCCGACACAATGTCGAGACCAATGTGTCGACTCCCGGGACGAGTGTCGACACGGGTTGACACGCCCTGCGACACGCCCGTGTCGCAGGCCGTGTGCCATGTCTCGACACTTCGTCGAATGCAGAGTGTCGACTTCGCGGGCTGAGTGTCAACACGGGTCGACACGCCCTGCGACATACCCGTGTCGCAGGCCGTGTGCCCAGTCTCGACACGATGTCGAGACCAAAGTGTCGACTTCCCGGCTCTGTGTCGACACAAGCTCGACACGCCCTGGGACACGCCCGTGTCCCAGGCCGTGTGCCTGCAGCCAGAACCCAAAACTGGCCCAAAACGTCCCCCGTCGCTCCTTTGAGTTTCGGGGCGTTACAACTCTCCCCCTTTTAAAAGAATTTCGTCCTCGAAATTATATATAAAGGAAAGACATGTACAAAACCAAAATTTGTACCTGAGCGGAACAACTTCGGATACTCGTCAAGCATAGTCTGCTCTCGCACCCAAGAGAGCTCCTCACGACCGCAATTGTCCCACCGGACCTTGACCATCCTGATCTCTTTATTGCGTAGCCGCTTGACCTCCGAGTCCTCAATCCGCACGGGCTTGGCCTTTGTCGTCAGCCCACTATCCACCGGCACTTGATCAACCGCGATCACTTGCGTAGGCTCTTGCACTGCCTTTCGAAGCAGCAAAATATGGAATACATCATGTAATCCACAAAGCTCCACTGAAAGCTTCAACCGATAGGCCGCTTCACTGACTCGCTCCAGAACCTCAAACGGCCCAAGGTACCTCGGGCTTAGCTTTTTCAATCGCCGCATCCGCGAGACACCCTTGAACGGCTGGATCTTTAAGTATACATAGTCGCCCACAGCGAACTCCACGTTCCTGTGCTTGACATTATAGTACTTCGCTTGTCGGTCCTGAGCGATAAGCAACCTCTCCCGAATGGTTCTCACCAAAGAAGTAGCATCCTCCACTTCCGATCGCTTATACAACTTTGACTCACCCGCTTCTAACCAAGACAACGACGTGCGACATTTTATACCATATAGGGCCTCGAAAGGCGTCATCTGAATACTCGCTTGGTAGCTATTGTTGTATGCGAACTCCACCAAATAAAGGTGGTCTTCCCATTGCTTTCCGAAATCCAAGACACACATGCAGAGCATGTCTTCCATGGTTCTATTGACCCTCTCGGTCTGCCCATCCGTTTGCGGATGGAAGGCTGTGCTGAATTTCAACTTTGATCCCAACATTTGCTGCACAAGCCTCCAATCATTGGACGTGAACCGCCCGTCTCGGTCACTCACGATGCTGCGGGGCACACCATGAAGCCGTACTATGTTATCCACATAAAGCTTTGCCAACTTCTCCACCGGATCATCCTTCCTATGCGGAATAAAATGCGACACCTTCGTTAATCGATCAACAACCACCCAAATGGCGTCGTTCCCCTTTTGCGACCTTGGCAAACCGTGCACAAAGTCCATAGAGATGTCGTCAAATTTCCACTCCGGAATAGGCACGGACTTAAGAAATCCTCCCGGCTTTTGGCACTCCGCCTTTACCAAGGCGCAAGTTTGGCACTTCGCTACGTATAGCGCCATATCCTTCTTCAAACCCGGCCACCAAAACAGCTTCTTCACATCACGGTACATCTTCGTGCTCCCCGGGTGAATCGAGTACTTGGTATGGTCTGCCTCGTACAACAACTCCACCCGTAAATTGCCCACACTTGGGACGCACAGACGACCGTCTTTCCAAAGTAATCCGTCCTCCACGACGAATTGGGAATTTGACCCATCCAGAGCCTCTACCATGAACTGCTTCATAAGAGAATCCATATCCAAAGCCTGCCGAATACGATCAGCCAGGTCATATTGGACTTCAGTCTAATTCAAAACTGCTTCAGCACTTGATTGTCTATCCACACAAACAATCTCCAACGCCTCCAACTCCCACACCAACCGCTCATCATGCACCGATAGCCAATTGGCTTGAGCTGGGGCACGACGACTCAACGCGTGCGCAACCGCATTCCCTTTACCAGGCACGTAGTGGATCTTGAATGTATAGTCCCCCAGGAACTCCATCCATCTACGTTGCCGCATATTTAGATCCTTCTGATCAATAAAATATTTCAGGCTCTTATGATCGGTGTAGATATCAATCTTCACACCGTACAAATAGTGTCTCCACAGCTTCAAGGCAAAAATCACGGCCGCTAACTCCAAGTCATGGACCGGATAGTTCCTTTCATGCACTTTTAGCTGTCTCGAGCCATAAGCTATTACACTTCCGTGTTGCAGTAGCACGCAACCCAAACCGCTGCCCGAAGCATCATTATAAATTTCATAGCCTTCGGTCCCATATGGCGAACTCAGCACAGGCGCCGTGGTCAACCGACACTTCAACTCCTCAAAGGCTCGCGCGCACTCCGGCGTCCAAACGAACTTATGCTCCTTCCTCGTCAAAGTAGTGAGAGGTAACGCTATCCGCGAGAAGTTCTCTACGAAGCGCCTATAATAGCCGGCAAGCCCCAAAAAACTCCGGACTTCCGCTACTGTAACAAGCTCAGGCCACTCCCGTATCGCAACGATCTTCGCCGGATCCACAACAATACCCTCTCCACTCACTATATGCCCGAGGAACGCCACTGAGGATAGCCAAAACTCGCACTTCGAGAACTTGGCATACAACTGATTTCACCTTAGCGTCTCCAACACCAAATGAAGATGCTTGAAGTGATCTTCCTCACTTTGCGAGTACACCAAAATATCGTCGATGAAGACGATCACGAAATGGTCCAAGTACTCCCTGGAAGTCCTGTTCATCAAATCCATGAACACTGACGGCGCATTAGTCAGCCCAAACGACATGACCGTAAACTCATAATGCCCGTATCTCGTACTAAATGCTGTCTTCGTGATATCACTCTCCCTTATTCGCAGCTGATAGTACCCAGCCTTGAGATCCAACTTCGAGTACACCGTCGACGCGACTAACTGATCAAAAAGATCATCAATCCGGGGGATTGGGTACTTGTTCTTCTCAGTCAACTTGTTGAGCTCCCGATAATCAATACATAGCCTCAAGCTTCCATCCTTCTTCTTAACAAAGAGGATCGGTGCGCTCCAAGCAAAGAACACGGGCGCACATACCCTTGCTCCAACAACTCTTGCAGTTGAACTTTCAGCTCCGCCATTTCCTTAGGCTCTAGCCGATAAGGAGATCGTGACACAGGCTTTGCACCTGGCACTAGCTCGATCGCGAAATCTATCTCCCTCTGAGGCGGGGCTCCAGGATGATCTGCGGGGAACACATTAGGGTATTCCGATACCACTGAAATACAATCCAACGCGGGCTTCGACTTTGCAACCTCCACTAGTGTAAAGAACAGTTCTGCACCGGCACGAACCGCCTTCATCACCTGAAGAGCAGACATCAGCGTCTTGCTCGACCCCTTTAAGCCCGTAAAAGTCGTTTCACGACTTGCTCCCAGCTAGACTTCCTTGCTACCGCAATCTATATGGGCCTGCTGCTCCGAGAGCCAGTCCATGCCAAAAATGATGTCGAACTCCACCAACGGAAGTAAAGACGCCCGCAGGTCTAACTCCTGATCCCCAATATGAATCTTAACATCGCAGATTCTATCTGCTCGCATCGAACACCCATTGGGCAACAACACATCCAACTTATCTTTCACCATCGAAGAAGGGACTCCGATGCGTGATATAAATCCTTCGGACAAGGAGTGTGAAGCTCCCGTATCGAAGAGTGCTCGTGCCGGATTTTCACAAATCAATACAAATCCTAAACAAGCAGTGATAAGGTAACATGTGCATAACAAGTATTTAAAGAAATTGACTTGCTATAAATTAAACCGTACCTGTCACCACATCAGCCTGTTTGATGGCCTCCTGTTGGCCAAGATTATAAACCCTTGGTTGGGCCAGAGCATAATGGGATGCGGTCGACTCCAGCGTCTTTCCCTTCTCTTCATAAGTAGCTCCCGACCTTCTCTCGGACTTAGGACGTCCGCTCCAACAGTCACGGGCAAAATGCCCCATCTTTCCACAAGTAAAACACGCGCCCGGGGTCCGACTCGTAGTCGCCCCAGAAGCACCAGAAGGAGTTGGACCCGAAGTCTTATGCTTCTTGAAAGACCTCCGATAGACGGACTTTGAAGTAGTCGGCAATTTAAATTCAGATTTTCTATCACCCAAGCTTTTATTTGCTTGCACATTCTTCATGTCCTTCTCCAAGGACCGGGCAGTATTGACCAAGGTTAAGAAACCCTGCGTCATCGGCCCCGAAAGTAGTAATCTCAACTCATCTCTCAACCCTTCATAGAAGCGATTAGTCTTGCGCTCCTCATCCACAATAGTGGAGCTAGCATAACGGCTCAAACGAGTGAACTCGTGGAGATATTCATCCACGCTCTTCTCACCCTGAACCAACTTCAGAAATTCGATCTCCATCGAAATCCTCTGAGTAAAAGGGAGGTATCTTGCTAAGAACAATCCCGAGAACTCTTCCATCGGAACGTCTATAAGTTGTCTACCTCTCAAATGATGCCGCTCCAAACCTTCCCACCACATCCTCGCTTCACCGTCCAGAAGGAACGTAGCGATGGTGGTCATTTGCCACTCCTCCGTCTCCGTTGCTATCATGACTCTCTTCACCCTGGAGAGCCAGTCTTCAGCCTGAGATGGGGTTCCCAACCCCAAGAATAACGGAGGGTTAAAGCTCATTACATGCTTAAGCTACCTCTCAGTTGCCCTCCTTGGCACCACCGATTCCACAACCACTTGCTCCACTCTCTTCGGCTCAGCCTCTTGAAGAGGCACCTGCTCCATCACAGGAGCGGGCTGCTGCGTTTGCCTTGTAGGCTGCGCATTTATCACGGCCAACACCGCTTCAGCCACTAATCGTATGTTCTCAGCCGACAGAGGTGTTGCAGGTGCAACATCCGGTGCACTACTAGCCTCAGAAGCTCGGTGTTCTGACGACCCAACACCACTTCTGGTCACCTATAGTGGTACAAAACACCGTTAAGCGACCAAATAAAATTACAAACGGCAATTATAGGAACACACAGGTTCCTCAAACACGAGTATTTTCATTCCTAAGTGGACATTCATGGGTTCTTTTACCGTTATAACGATGACGCACACAATGTGCTCACCACCCCTTAAAAAGAATTCGCCCACGAATTCACTGTAAGCCCGACCAAAACCAGTAGGCTGATACCAAATTGTAACACCCCATATCCGTCACATAGCATATAGCAGTAGGTCCGGCCGGGGCCCGACGCCGTATGCCACAGACAGACCGGGTGGTTACTCATGGAAACCATCCAACTAATCATAACGTCCTACACAGAGCATTCTAGCGGAAGCAGGTTTATAAGTTGTAACAAAGAACTCAGCATTAAAGCACGAATGTCCACTAACACCAAAATAGGAATGTACATACACAAGTACAGGCCTTAAGGCCTTACAAAAATTGTTCACTTCATATTACATGTTTTACAAACCTCGGCACGCAGGCCGGTCATACATGAATAAAAACAGTAAACACTTCCAATTCGGCCTTCGAGGGCCGGCTTCGCACTTGGGCTTTAGCCCGCTATTGACCGCTTGGTCCAGCAGCACCTGCAAGCAACAAACCACCGCACGGTGGCAAAACAAGGCAACGGTCAGCAATGCTGACCAAATTATAACGATCTCGCCCCCAACTCGGGGCGACGATGCTCCTTCCCTGCATTTCATTAGCATAAGCGAGCAATATTTATATATAGCCATATCATCATAGACGTTGGCTCGCACGGCCACACGCCCCGTACTCTCAGGGCATATTCTCGGTGAACCGGTCGATATCACATCAATTAAAGCCATAGACATTCCGGACTCACCACCTCCACTTTAACGGCCAAACCTATGAGCAATTCATCTTCCTGGCCTGGGTCACGACAATTTAAGCCATTGACCGCCGAAGACACTAATCTATGCCAACGACAAGTGTCACGTGCCTTTAGGTCTCTTTAACCGAACGACATAGAACGGGTACGGTTCCATCTAACCCGTGCTCATATCGCAACGATAATTTAAGCCATTTGCGCGGGTCAAACTTCCACCGAGTCTCATTTCCATCACAATTCACATAACCCGGTTATGTTCAAGTTGGCTCTCAGGCCACCAAGTTGGCAAGATCTCGTATCTGCCCAGTTTTCCGGGTGCACCTTTGGGTTAGTCCCCAAGGCTCCCTGCTGCAATCTACCGCGTAGAAAACCAGAAAAACAATCCATAGCACGGAGTCTTCTCCGGCATTTATGCAATACAACATCACCGATCCAGACCAACATGTCCGGGTAGGCTTCACACATCATGCCTATGTCCGTTCTCGCTTACGGACTCTAAACAACGGGGACTTCACATATCTACCCGAAGGAATGCCTTCATCTCTCCGCAAACTCGCGAGAGCGGGCTTCCTATGCAAAGAAGGAGAGCTACTCATGCTCAAGAAGAGAATCGTTACCATAGCGTTCCTCTTTGGCGCCATGGAAAAGTAAGCGGATGAAAAGCACCGCACTAGCTTTGCCTCCGTAGATCCGGAGTCGGCTCGCGATTTGGAGCTTCGAAGCTCCTCCAATGGCCGGATCTACCTCCTTCTTCCTTCCTTGGCTCTCCTCTCTCTCTAAGCTTTTAGAAAGATAATAACTTATGAAAAGTGAGGGTTTCTAAGTCCAATCCCGGTATATCCCTTCAGGAACAACCCCCAGCCGTTGGATCCCAAAATAAAGAAACGAACGGCTTTGATTCGGGACTGAAATGCCCAATCTGGACCGAACACGGCCTGGCACATGCCCGTGTCCAGGGCCGTGTGCCTCATCTGCCGTCAAAATCGGCTCGCCTGGAACAACACACGGGTATCGAACATGCCCGTGTTCGACTTGACACGCCCGTGTTCCACCTGACACGGCCGTGTGGCCGGCCGTGTACCCCCATCATTTTTCCCCGAAAACAACCCGAGCACTGCACGGGTTCTAGGACACGCCCGTGTCCTTGCCCGTGTCACGTCAACACGCCTGGACTCCAGGCCGTGTACACGGTCTCGACACTCGACACTTCGTCGAGCGAAGATCGTCGACCTGATGACACGGCCTTGGACACGCCCGTGTCCTAGGCCGTGTGCCTTGTCTCGACACAATGTCGCGACCAAAGTGTCGACTCCCGGGACGAGTGTCGACACAGGTTGACATGCCCTGCGACACGCCTGTGTCGTAGGCCGTGTGCCATGTCTCGACACTTCGTCGAACGGAGAGTTTCGACTTCGCGGGCTGAGTGTCGACACGGGTCGACACGCCCTGCGACATGCCCGTGTCGCAGGCCGTGTGCCCAGTCTCGACACAATGTCGAGACCAAAGTGTCGACTTCCCGGCTCAGTGTCGACACAAGCTCGACACGCCCTGGGACACGCCCGTGTCCCAGGCCGTTTGCCTGCAGCCAGAACCCAAAACTGGCCCAAAACGTCCCCCGTCGCTCCTTTGAGTTTTGGGGCGTTACACATGCTGACCTGGCAGAAAATATTTCTGCAGACCCCACCTTAGTCCTATAAATACACCGTTGAGTTCATCTCTTAGGACATCTCTGTCGTCATTACTCTTTGATTGAGTCTCTGCAAGGCCATGAAAATGCGTGCTAAAAATGTTGAAAAGCCGCTCTCAGAAGAGCTTCAGGCTAGCCTCGCCGTAGCCCAGGTGCGGGCTCGCGCCAACTGCGCCAAGGTTGCCCCTTGGATGATGGGCAAGAGGCTCGCCGGTGAGAAGGTAGTGAGGGAGAAGTCAACTGGCGAGAAGCCGGCCAGCGAGAAGCCAGCCGGCAAGAGCTCCCGCCCAAAGAAGAAGAAGAAGGCCAAGTTATTCAGGCGAGACGTGTTGAAGGAGAACCGAGCCTCACCTACCCCAACTCCTAACTGTGACGAGATCCTCTCTTCTACGCCGGAGGTACCTTTCTCGCCTTTCGCTCTTCCTGTTAGCGCGAAATGTTAAAGAGCTTGAACGTGGTTGCGTACTGAAGTACCACTCTTCTCGCAGGGGACGGTGCCAAGAGATGTCGCCGACTTTCTACTGGCGGACACGGAGGCGACCCGCCTTCACAATGAGGATCCACCGTCTGTTTCGGGGACTGCACCGTTGGTCTCGGGGGCTGCCCCGCCCAAATCCCCGGCTGATTGCACCGATATGGCGCCCGATCACGCCGTCCCTACCGGAGGGGTTGTCATCGAGCCATCCTCTCCGGCGCTAGGATCTCATCCCTCGGCAAGAGAGGGCGTCTCTATTCCCCCCTGGGCGAGACCAAGACCCTAGAGCGCAGGACATTTCGTCCGGGCCGGGGCAAGAAGCTCCATCTGCCTTTTGGAAAAAGCTCGGAGAGCCAGCCCGACCCTTCTCTCCAACTATCGAGGGAGGGTATCCTTCGCTCTTCAGGTATGTGAGATCCTCCCTGTTAGAAAGTAGAGAAAAGAAGCGAAAAGAAGAGAACAAGCCGAATAAACTTTTGAATAATCGAAATTTTATTATCCAAAAAAGATAACTATTACAAAGGTATGCCCTCCCTTATATAGAATGGAGGAGAGAAGAGAGAATACAAGTAAGAGATGTGGGACTAAAATTTACAAGCTAAGCGGACTGTACAAAGTAAACCGCACAGGCCGCGCGGTTAGATAGAAGGACTAACCGCACGGCTTACAATAAGAGATGCAGAGAGGTCGCCTGTGAAGATTGCTAGACCGCCCGGTTTACAAGTCGCCGAGTCAAACCGCCAGACCGCGCGGTCTCCAACCCGCCAAGACAGACCGCCCGGTCTCCAACTTCAACACTCCCCCTCAAGCTGGAGCATATATATCAATCATGCCCAGCTTGTCGCAAACATGCAGAAACGAGGCGGAGACTGGCTTGGTGAAGATGTCAGCTAGCTCTTTATCAGATGTGACAAACGGAGTGCAAATCTGTTCTTTTAAAATCTCTTCACGAATGAAATGGCAGTCAACCTCAATGTGCTTTGTTCTTTCATGGAATACCGGATTTTTGGAGATGTATATGGCGGCCTTGTTATCACAGAACATAGGTAGAGGATGGTTGTACACCTCTCCTAAATCTAGCATGAGAGCCCGCAACCATTTCAACTCACAAGTGGTTGACGCCATACTGCGATACTCAGCTTCTGCACTGGACCTGGAGACAACAGACTGCTTTTTACTCTTCCAGCTCACCAGATTTCCCCCAACAAAGGTGCAAAAACCTGAGGTAGACTTGCGATCCCCTTTGTCATCAGCATAACTTGCATCTGAGTAGGCTTCAATCCTCAGATGACCATTCTTCTGAAACAGTAATCCTTTCCCAGGCGCTGCTTTGACATATTCCAAGATCCGCAAGGCGGACTGAAGATGACATTCCCTGGGCGCTTGCATGAATTGACTCACCTTGCCCACAGCATAAGAAATGTCGGGTCTGGCCACTGTGAGATATATGAGCTTACCAACCAGACGCCTGTACCGCGAACTATCTGAAAGAAGAGGCGAATCATCTGTCCAGGTTTTGTCCTCCCCAATAGCCATGGGACATCGGGCAGGTTTAGCTCCAGTCAATCCTGCCTCTTTTAAAAGATCAAGGGCATACTTACGCTGAGAGAGAACTAAGGAGTCGGGCTTCCGAGAGAGTTCGATCCCCAGAAAGTACTTTGTAGAGCCCATATCTTTAGTGATCAGATGTTGGCGAAGATGTCGCTTTGTCAGGGCTACCCCTTCCTGGTCATCGCCAGTGAGAAGAATATCATCGACGTATACAGCAAGAACAACCAGCCCAGAAGGAGTTTTGCGAATAAAGAGAGAGTGATCAGCAGAGCTTCGCACAAAACCAACAGCCGCCACAATACCGCTGAACTTGTCAAACCAAGCTCGAGGACTCTGCTTGAGGCCATAAATTGCCTTCTGCAGCCGGCATACTCGTGTCTCCCCCTGAGCAACATACCCAGGAGGTTGCTCCATGTAAACGGCCTCGTGAAGATCACCATAAAGGAAGGCATTCTTGACGTCCAGCTGAGAAATTGGCCAATCCCGATTGACGGCCACAGAGAGAAGAACCCGGATTGTGCTGAGACGAGCCACAGGGGAGAAGGTGTCAAAGTAATCAACCCATAGGTCTGAGTAAAGCCCTTAGCCACAAGGCGAGCCTTATACCGATCCACAGTGCCGTCTGGGCTAAATTTGACCACAAAGACCCAGCGACAGCCAACAACATCAGTGTCAAAGGGAGGAGGAACAAGAGTCCAGGTACCCCGCTCAGTGAGGGTCGCCATTTCCTCATCCATGGCCATCTTCCAGTGAGGAATAGCAAGGGCCTCCTGATAGGAGCGGGGTGTGGCAGTGGCAGAGATAGCCAGTGCAAAGGCCCTGCGAGAAGGAGTAAGACGATCATAGGAAACAACAGCAGCAAGGGGGTGTAAGGTGCACGTCCGCACCCCTTTGCGAAGAGCTATAGGAAGATCCAGGTCAGCCGGGCCCGCGGCATCCGGAGCATCCGTGGTAGAGAAAGCTGGCCCGGGAGAAGAGAGCGACGGCAGCGGAGAGGAGGGAGAGGGTGGTGGGGAAGGGAGAGAGAGAGGTGGAGGAAGAGGAGGGGGTGGAGACGGTGTAGTGGTGGAGAGTGTAGGAGGAGACGAGGGAACGAAGGGAACGGCAGGAGAATCAGAAGCTGGGAGAAGAGGAGAAGAGGCATCCGAGAAGTAGGAGGTATTCTCGAAGAAGGTGATGTCAGCAGAGACGAACTGCTTACGAAGGACGGGATCAAAGCAACAGTAGCCTTTCTGAGTGGTGGAATACCCCAGAAAGACACATTTGGTGGAGCGAGGGGAGAGCTTATCACGGGTTGCAGAAGGGGCATGCACAAAGGCAGTGCATCCAAAGATTTGGAGAGGGAGAGGAAACGGCTCCTTGCCCGGATACAAAATGGAGAACGGGGTTTGGCCATGGAGAACCGTGGAGGGAATGCGATTGATGAGGTAGCAGGCAAGGAGAACAGCATAGCCCCAATAGGAGCGAGGAACATGCATCTGGGTCATCAAGGTGCGAGCGACATCGAGCAGGTGTCGGTTTTTGCGTTCGGCTACACCATTTTGTTGTGAAGAATAGACACAACTAGTTTGATGAAGAATCCCATTTTGCATGCAGAATGTAGAGAAGTCACGACTGAGATATTCTGCGGCATTATCAGACCGAAAAATTTTGATAGAAACATCAAACTGAGTTTTGATCATGAGATAGAAGGATGTCCATACAGAGAATAATTCGGAGCGATCTTTTAACAGATACACCCACGTACAGCGAGAGAAATCATCAATGAACATGACAAAATAGGAACTACCCCGACCAATGGTAAGAGTAGGAGAAGGACCCCAGATGTCGGAGTGGATAAGATCAAACGGACGGGTAAAGCTACGAACGTGCTTTGGAGGGAAGGAGGAGCGGTGATGCTTGCCAAGCTGACAGGCCTCACAGTTGAGCGGAGGACTTTGAGGAGGAAGGTGAGGCAGAAGTTGACGAAGAAGACGGGGAGGAGCATGACCAAGGCGGAGATGCCATTGGAGAAGATCTGTGGAGGTGGAGGAGAAGGTGGAAAAAGCAGAAATGTTGTCTAAGCCTCCACTCTCAGTCCCAGTAGCAATCGTCCGTTGGGAGTCCGGATCCTGAAAAGAGCAAGAAGTAGAAGTAAATGTGACGGAACACTGTAATTGCTTGCAAAGAGATGTAACAGATAATAAGTTGCACGGGAACTGGGGCACGTATAGAGTATCCGCCAAGTGAAGAGACGGGGTGACATGAACTATCCCTGTGCCATGAACTGATGATGAAGAGCCGTCAGCGAGAGTAACTGGGGGCAAGCGAGCATGTTTTTCGAGGAGAGAGAAACACGGGAGATGGCCGGTCATATGATTCGTAGCACCAGTGTCGATCAGCCATTTGCCCTGAGTAACAACGTGTGCACGACCAGAAGACGTGACAACCGAGGCGAAAGCCATGAAGGGAGGAAGAAGAAACTGCAGCGGTCTCGGTGACAGCACACCAGCGGCACGAAGGGCCACGACCAAGGTGCAGAGCACAAGCCGCACGACTAAACCAGGAGGTCGCGGCGACTAACAAGAGAAGCGGCTAAGAGCGAAGAGGCGGAGAGGCCGCTCAAACAAGGAAGAATCTGCGTGAAACCGCGGCGGGAACAAAAGGGAAGAAGCTGCGTGAACACGAGCGGCTAGGATTCAGATCAAGGCACAGCGGGGAAGAAGTCGCGCGGACTGCAAAGGGCCGAGCGAACAGAAGAGAGGAGAAGAGCAGGTGACCGCGACCAAGATGCGGGTAAGAAAGGGACAACCCGCACGGTCAGGCAGATCACAGCAGTTGCGAGAATGCGGTCAAGGGCACAGCGGGGAAGAGGTCGCGCGGACTGAAAAGGCCGAGCGAACAGAAGAGAGGAGAAGAGAAACAAGAAGAGCAAGCCGCGCAAACAGGCAGCGGACAGAAACAAGCCGCGCAGACAGAGGAGAAGGCAAGCCGCGAACAAGCCGCAGAACGCGGAAGACAAGCCACGAACAACAGAGAGCGCACAGAATCAGGAGGAAAAGACCGTGTCCTCTGATACCATGTTAGAAAGTAGAGAAAAGAAGCGAAAAGAAGAGAACAAGCTGAATAAACTTTTGAATAATCGAAATTTTATTATCCAAAAAAGATAACTATTACAAAGGTATGCCCTCCCTTATATAGAATGGAGGAGAGAAGAGAGAATACAAATAAGAGATGTGGGACTAAAATTTACAAGCTAAGCGGACTGTACAAAGTAAACCGCACAGGCCGCGCGGTTAGACAGAAGGACTAACCGCACGGCTTACAATAAGAGATGCAGAGAGGTCGCCTGTGAAGATTGCTAGACCGCCCGGTTTACAAGTCGCCGAGTCAAACCGCCAGACTGCGCGGTCTCCAACCCGCCAAGACAGACCGCCCGGTCTCCAACTTCAACACTCCCAACTTTTCTTTCGCTCCCCACCCATTCTAACCAAAATCTGCCCCCAGAGCTGAAGGAGCAAGAAGCAGAAGGGGAAGGAGACGAAGATGAAGAAGAAGAAGACTGGCCCCTCCCCTCTGTCGGCGAGATGGAGGAATTTATTGAGGCCTCCAGAAGAGGCAAGGCACGGAGACAGAGGATTGCGGGAGTCCTGTCAAAGCTCGTGCGGCAGCAACGGGCTAACTCCGCGGCAGTGAAGAGAATCCACGAGACGATGGAGCGGCGGCTGGCGATCGTCGAGCGGGACTGCGCCTACCTCCTTGGCGAGGTGGAATCCCAGAACACGCTTTCCGCCGAAACCTCCCCCGTAAGACACGTCGCGCAGATTCGAGATCAGCTCCGCCTATCCAACTAATGGCTGACCACCCTGACGACCTTCTTCGACCCTCGAGTCCCTCTGAGGTCTGGCAGGCGAGAACTAGGTCATTGGCAGTGGGTGCCGTACTGAGCCCTGTAGGGCTCACCTCTTCTTTACCCATCTTCTCAGCCTACCCTTCTCCTTTGTACCACTTGCCCCTCTCGACAACAAACAATTATTATTATTAGTATTATTACTTTTTATCATTACTGTTTGGGGACTCTCGCCCAGCGAGAGCCCCTTTATATATGTGTCCTTCCCGTCAGGTTTTTGCATGTTCTCTTTGATACTTTGCGAATGCCTGACTCATATGCCTTGCTCAACACCTCTCGCGCTCTGCGACCATTTGTCTTATCCCTAGCCCTCCCTGGAGGTTCTCACTTCCTACAAGTCCAAGGAGAGCTGACGAGGCTGGACGGAAATCGAGGAGTCAGAACGTCCAAATTTACTGACCCGTTGACCATTCCCCCGCCGTATTTTTTAAGAAAAAACTCATAATTAATGTATCTTCTATAAATACGCCGATCCACCAACCTCATTAACTTCTCAACATTTATTTCTTTCATCTCGAACCTTCGTCCCCCTGTCAACTGCTTTCGGCGATCCTTGCAATGCAAAGGCTCTCGACACCCCGACCTTTTTCTCCTCTCTTCTTCCCTTCAAGATGCCAGGCGAGAGTGAAGGCCGCTCCAAGTGCGTGCAGACCTTCCTGGACCATGCCTTCCCCCCTGCCGGCTCATGCAGGTGGAATTTCACACAATCACCCACACCTTCATCCCGCCGAGGTTCGTCGCGCGGAAGCCTGGGAACGAAGACAAGGTTAACCTCGCGCCAAAAGGGGAGCTCGCCATCCCATTGGAGCACTTCGAGGCGGGCTTCCGCCTCCCCCTCTGGCCGGAAGTACGCTAGGCCCTACGTTATTATAGGGTAGTGCCGGCCCAGCTCAACCCTAATTTCATCGCCCTCCTGGTGGCTTTCTACTGCTACATGCGGGCGGAAAGGATCGAGTTCAGTCTGCCTATCTTCCGAAATCTGCTCAACTTCCGGTCTAAGGGAGGGTCGTCTTCATTTTGGGACAGTCAGTGAAGACGACGAGTCTCACCAACAAATATCATTACTTTGCGGAGAGGTTCGTCTTCGTCTCAGGACCCTTCGGCAACATCCCTCTCGCTCCAATTCAATATGACGACGCAACCTATAAGCCTCCTGCCTTCGGGGAGCGAGAGGGCGCTCTTGTCGAGTTCTTTGGATCGAAAGCCTTAGACGTCCCCTTCCTCCGGTGAGACCTGGATTCCCTCCAACCGATACCTCCTGGCGAAGGTAATTTTTGGACTAGACTTGTAACCTTTCGTTTCGAGAGATAGGGTTAACTAACTATGGGACTCGCAGGTGAGCGAGACATTCCCCTCCATCAACCCTCCGACGAGGTCAAGGTACTCGCCGACCCCCAGGCCCTCGCCAAGTCCGCTGCCGCTGCTTGACGGGAGGAGGCGAGATCCTCTTCCGCACCGAGTTCCCATAAGCAGAAGTTGAGCTCCCACTATGCCCCTCCACTCAAAAAAATCAAAGCAGTCAGCCGCGGACAAGGGTAAATCTGTCTCACCGGCTTCCGCTGAGATCCCCGCCGAGACCCCTTCTGTTGCGGGCAAGACGGGTGCCACCCGGCACACCGCCAAGGCCCCGCCGAGACCTCTTTAGTTGCAGGCGAGAGGGGTACCTCCCAGCCCGCCGCTGAGACCCCTGTCGAGTCCTCTCGCAAGCCGGTATCAAAATGGCATCAGAATATCGGCTTCGGCGAGAAGTACAAGGAAGCGGAGGGCCAGCCCTTGATCCCATGGGATCATACCACCAACCGCATCATGCTTTCCACACTTCTCCCCTCCTGGAGGGAGCGAGACTCATGCTCTGGCGATGCCTTCGCATTGGGCTACGACCTCTACGGTCGGTAGGACGTCGACACGTTCGACCGGACGACAACCCGGGACCTCGTCCGTGACGCCGCCTAGGCCCAGCTTCGCGTAGTCTAGCTCTCGTACATGGCTGGGCGCCGCACCTTCACCATCGAGCGCAACCTTGCCGATATGCTCAGGGCGAGGAACGTCGCTGCGGCTGAAGCGGCCACCCTGAAGGCCGACTTGGATGTTGCCCAACATCTTCTCTCCTCTCGCCCGGCCACCGAGGTAAGCGAGATCCTTCAATATTTCTCGTCCTCTTAGTATTTATATATATATATATATGCTTTTCACTTAACCGGACCGTCTTGCAGGATTTCGCGGAAGCTGAGCTGTCACGCGCGAGGGTGGCCAACGTCGAGTGCGAGAACCAGTTACTGCAGGCTGAGGTGAAGCGCTTGGAGGAGGCCCTGGCCCAGGCCCAGGCCCAGTCGTCGCTGGAGGAGAGAGTCGAGCGACGTCACTACTCCGCATATGAGATCGACGTAATCGTTCAGGAGAACACGCAAGCCACCTCCAAGATGGTCATCGAGGTGCTACGGGAGTCTGCGCTTTGGAATGAAGGAGGTGAGACCCTCACTGTGCGAGGGATCTTGCCCTGGTTGTTCGAGCCCATCCCCAAACCTGCGGGAGAGGATGACTCTCCGATCAATGATGCGGCGGAGCTTGTCCTAAATGTGGAAACCGGTGGCAGCTCACCGGGAGAGTCCTCCGGCTACACCCCCAGCGGAACGTCCAGCGGGAGCTCCAGCGAAACCTCCAGCGGGCCAGCTCAATAGCCTCCATATCATGCTTTGTTTATTGTAACCTTGCCTTGATTTTTGTACATTCATTTTTGTAAATTTATCCATTGTAACTTTTGTAAGGGGTGAGATTCCCCCGCTGATACTTACTCCTTTTATATTGTGTCGAAAGTTCTACTTTGTCGCTGCAATATTTATTACCTTTGTACGAACCCTAGGCTCTTAGGATCTTAGGTGGTGACCACCACCCGTTCAAAGAGTTGGACAAGTAAAACTTGTCGGAATGGGCCTGACGAGAGCCTTGCCAAGTGGGTTATGTCGAGAGCCCTGCCGAGAGCCTTGCCGTGAGGGTTATGTAAAGAGCCCTGCCGAGAGCCTGACCGAAAGCCTTGCCGGGAGCGTTATGCCGAGAGCCTGGCCGAGAGCCCTGCCGGGAGGGTTATGTTGAGAGCCCTGCCAAGAGGGGTCTGAGTCATCCCATCCATACCTAGGACTGGTGCTAGCCGTTTGTAAAAATGTTAACAAGAGCTTCGTGACTCCGTCATGATTTCAACTTCCCTGTCTGCTTGGTGTGAACCTGGTTATTGGGTCCACCTGGACCACTTAAACAAAAAATCCCCCTTTTCATTCTCCCTCCAAGAGATCACACGGCTCTGTCAGCTAGTGAGTGCCTGACAACGGGTCTACTCGGGGTCTTGCTTAGTTTCTCAATTCTTCCTTCAAACTCCCTTCCTTCCCCCCCCCCCCCCCCCCCCAAGTGTGCCTACTGCCCTGCCCAGCTAATGAGAGTCTGGATAGCGAGTCAACCCGAGGCCGAGCGTGCCTTCCAGCCCTGCCAGCTAGGAGAGCGTACACGGCGGAATCACCACTCGAGGTGTTCCCTTACCCCCCAGGCGAGCCTACGGCCCTGCCAGCTAGTGAGAGCCTGACAGCGGGTCTACTTAGGGCCAAGTGCGCCTTCCAGACCTGCCAGCTAATGGGAGCCTGAGCAGTGGGATCCTCTCGGGGTTTTGCTTAGTTTCTCAATTATTTCTTCAAACTCTCTTCCTTTCCCCCCAGGTGTGCCTACTGCCCTGCCCAACTAATGAGAGCCTGGACAGCGAGTCTACCCGGGGTCGAGCGTGCCTTCCAGCCCTACCAGCTAGGAGAGTCTACACAGTGGAATCACCACTCGAGGTGTTCCCTTACCCCCCCCCCCCCCCAGGCATGCCTACGGTCCTGTCAGCTAGTGAGAGCCTGACAGCGAGTCTACCCGGGGCCGAGTGCGCCTTCCAAACCTGCCAGCTAATGGGAGCTTGAGCAGCGGGTTCCTCTCGGGGTCTTGCTTAGTTTCTTAATTCTTTCTTCAAACTCCCTTTCCCCCAGGTGTGCCTACTGCCCTGCCCAGCTAATGAGAGCTTGGACAACGAGTCTACATGGGGCCGAGCGTGCCTTCCAGCGCTGCCAGCTAGGAGAGCCTGCGTAGCGGAATCACCACTTGAGGTGTTCCCTTACCCCCCAGGAGAGCCTACGGCCATGCCAGCTTGTGAGAGCCTGACAGCGGGTATACCCGGGGCCGAGTGCGCCTTCTAGACCTGCCAGTTATGTACAACCTCGGACTCGTGAGGGGCGCTCAAGACGCAAATAGAACAAGGATAGGCGAGAGGTACTGATAGGCGAGTGGGACCAGATTGTCCACTCGCAGGAGGTGAGGCGGCTGGTCTCTGCAATGGGCGAGACGCCCCCTTTTTGGGATGCGAGTAGGCCTTTATAGGCGAGAGGGCCTCGTAGGGGAGGATGCCTGCGAGACGTCCAGGAGGGTTCGTCTCGTCGATGGGTGTTCTCTTACTCGCCATATAGAGAGAGGGCCATTTTGACAGATCTATACCCCAGGGGAATTTTACTCTTCTACCCCGATTATCTTTACCCTTTTGCCCTTTATAGTCTGCATATAGCTCCTCAGAACAGCGGAGTTTGGTTTTTGGCAGACCCAACCAAGGGTACTTAGGTAATTTCAGGCCATTTCAGTGGTTATTTGCAGATCCAACTCAGAAAACTATAAATAGACCCATATGAGTTCTTCAGAAACACACACGTTTTTCCCGGGACTTGAGAGGATTTTTCTATGCTTTCTGAGGAGCTCCAAGCCCAGCTTTTGGCTTTGGAGGGGAAGCTCTCAGAGATCTTCCGGGTAAGCGGTGGGACCTCCCTGCTGAGGCTTTGGGTCAGTTTCTAGTCCTTCAAGACCAGTCGAAGGTCGGAGCTTGGGACGAGTAGGTGTTGGCTACGCCCCTATTTTTCGAACTTTTTGTCGAAGTCAAATTTTGGCTTCAATAATTCTGGTGCAGTGAGCGTGGAAGGTAGCCGATACAAGGAAAACTCGAGTTTAGTCCTATGGCAGGAGGTGAAGGTGAAGGATCTGGTTCATGAGGTTCCCCCTCCCGAGGAGAGGAGGTGACAAGGAAGATGCTGGAAGACTTCAGGCGAGAGGTCTTGCAGACCATCAGCTTGGCCTTCTCGGCAAGGAGCGAGTGGGCAATGCCTCAGGTTCCGATAGAGGAGGTCCCGCTCTTGGGCGAGAACGCCCCTGGACAGCGCCCGGGGAAGGAGGTCCCGGCGGAGGCTGGCGAGAGGGACGTGGCAGCGCGAGAGCTTTTTCCAAGCCAGCGTCCCGGGAAGGAGATTCCGACAGAAGTTGGCGAGAGGGAGGCGGCTATACGAGAGCTCTTCCCTGGGCATGGTATCGCTGATCGGGCCAGCCAGCCGAGGCCGCGAGACGTGCCCTCTCGGCAGGCAGGTGGCGAGAGCCCATTCAGTGAGCTCATCATCTCTGCTCCGGTGCCGGAGGGTTTCCGGGAGCCTGACATGTCCTAATGTTCGGGGAAGGATGACCATGTACAACACATGCAGTGGTTTGAAGATGTCGTTTCGATAAGGCAGATGACAGATGTCTTCAAGTGTCGGTTGTTTTCCATCACATTGAAGGAGAAGGCACGGGACTGGTTTCACCAGTTGCCAGCAAGGTCGATCTATAATTTCGAGGATCTGCGTCGAGGTTTCCTGTTGAGGTTCTCAACATCGAAGAAGCATAAGAAGGAGGCGGAGTGCCTGTTCGTGGTGAGGCAGAAGCAGGACGAGACGTTGGGACATTATGTGGATCAGTTTCAGGAAGAGGTCCTCCTGGTCCAGGAGGTCCCAGGGTATACGCTGATGCTCGCATTTACTCTAGGACTGAGGCCGGGTTTCTTTAGCATGGAATTGAAGAGAGTGCCCCCCTCTCTTTTGAGGAGCTAATGGAGAGGGCGACAAAGGAGACAGACTTCGAAAGGGCCAATCCGGCGTTTGCAAGGAAGCTGGCCAGGTTGGCGGAGGACGATGTGAAGGAGCCAGAAGCAGGAAGACGGAGGGAGCAGAGAGAAGAAAGGAGGAGGGAAGAGCCCCGAGGACTGGGGCAGCAGAGACTGCATCAAGGATGGGGGGCCCGGGAGCCGAACAACCGTTTAGGTTGGAGGCCTCAGGAGGGTCGCCCCTAGGAGCTAGGAGGAGGCTTTCAGGGAAGAGATAACTTCCGCGAGCCATGGAGGTACGATCAGCCAGCATGGAGGCAGGGGCCAAGGGATCGCTTCCAGCATTAGCAAGAGGCAATGGAGATTGGTCGGGGTAGAGGAGGAAGGAGAGGAGCTTAGGGAGTAGTTGGAAGAAGAGATGGTGGAGAAGGAAGAAGGGGCAGGGTGGCGTTGCCTTTCTGTGACTTTCATCAGGAGGAGGGTCACACAACGGCCACCTGCCTAGAGTTCTTAGAAGTGAGAGAAGCCAGGGGGTGAGGAGGCAGGAGCCGCAGGTAAGGATCGTGGAAGAGCAACAGGGAGAGATGGAGGATAGATGCAAGGACCGGGTGGATCTAGGAACCCGAGGAGGGATCGGGGTGATCCACGGAGGAGTTGGGATCGAGGCCGCTCGTAAGGGTAGCCTCCAAACCATATACTGAAGGGGGGTAGCCTCGACCTCCCAGGCTCTGCCCCCGAAAGAAAAAAAATTACCTTTTCTTCAGAGGATATGCTAGATTATGAGGACCCATTCTGTGATGCCTTGGTGATCCAGACGGCGGTAGAAAACTTCACGGTCTCCAAAATCCTAGTGGACAACGGGAGCTCCGTAAATGTGATCTTCAAGAAGGCCTTCGATGAGATGCAGGTGGAGACCAGGAGGGTCATAGCTTCGGATGGGTCGTTGTTCGGTTTCTCGGGAGAGAGGAAGGAAGTAGAAGGAGGAGTAGGGCTACATGTGAAGTTGGGGGGCGTGTCACGGAACTGCAGGTTCGTGATCGTGGACGCCCCGAGCAGCTATAGTGTCATCTTTAGGCGCCCCCTCATCAGCGCCTTTTACTGCGTCCCCTCCTCTTTTCATCAATGCCTCAAGTTCAACAACGGAGGGGTGCAGGTTAGGGTCAGAGGGGACCCGAAGGTGGCAAGACAGTGCTACATTACGACAGTCGACATCATATCATGGATGGCAGAGGCGGGGGAGTTGGAGAAGGAGATGGAGGCGCATGAAAAGGTTGTCAGAGAGGAGGAGATGAGCCTAGTGGAGGCGAGAGAGGAGGCTGAAGAGGTTGTCAGGGAGGAGATTGAGGAGGAGCAGAGGGGAAGAGATGTGCAGGAGGTCCAGGGGGGCGGAGGATTGGAGCCGCAAGAAGGTCGGCATGTGGAAGTGGAAGGAAGAGCAAGTGAGAGGGAGGCCTAGAGAGGCATAGAGGTTGAGCAGGAGCAGAGGGAGAGCCTCGAGGAGGCGATGGAAGTTGAGGAAGCAGGAAGGGAGGAAGAGCTTGGACAAGAAGAGGAGGCAATGGCTGGTTGGGAGCAGTCGCGGCTGGAGCCGACAGAGGAGGTGGTGGAGATGGAAGTCTTCATCAGCGCTAGACATGTGCAAAAGGTGCGGATCAGCGAGGGTCTGAGCCCCGAGGACCAGGAACGAGTGTGGGCTTGCATCCAGAGCAACGTCGACATCTTCGCTTGGAGCGCGGCTGATATGCCGGGCATCGATGCGGATGTGGCCTGCCACCGCCTAAACCTGGATCCCAAGACACGCCCCATACGCCAGAAGGTGAGGACCATCGCAACCAAGCTGGAAGAGCCAATCCTCGAGGAGGTCAAGAAGCTTCTGGAGGCCTGCTTCTTCTTGAAGATCCAGTATCCGGGCTGGGTATCCAACGTGGTAATGGTAAAGAAAGGAGGAGGGAAGTGGCGCATGTGTATTGACTTTTTATTATTAAATAAATCATGCCCTAAGGATTGCTACCCCCTGCCTCGAATCGACGCGCTGGTTGATTCAGCCGTTGGTTTTTCAATTATGAGTTTTTTGGATGCTTTTTCAGGTTACCACCAGATCTGAATGCACCATCCCGACGTCAAGGATGTCTCCTTCATCACAAGGGAGGGATGCTTTAGTTATAAGATGATGACCTTTGGGTTGAAAAATACAGGGGCTACATACCAACGCATGATGGATCGAGTCTTCCAAGGCCAAAGGGGGAGGAACCTGGAGGTCTATGTTGATGACCTAATGGTTAAAAGCAAGGGTGTGGGCTTACACCTTCGGGGCCTAGAGGAGACGTTCGCCACCTTGCGGAAGATCAAGATGAGGCTGAACCCCTCAAAGTGTGTTTTTGGAGCAAGCCGTGGGAAGTTCCTCGGGCATCTTCTGACCCCGGAGGGGGTAAAACTCAATCTAGATAATGTAAAAGCCATCCTAGAGCTAGAGTCACCACGCAATGCTAAGGAGTTCCAGCGCTTGACAGGCAAGCTGGCAGGCCCAAGTAGATTCCTCTCTAGGTCGGGAGAGAAATGCTCATCTTTCTTCAAAGTGTTGAGGGGTAACCAAAGGTTCGAGTGGACCGCTGAATGTGAAGAAGCTTTTCAATGGCTGAAGAAGCAGCTCTCCCTGGCTCCTCTACTTCAAAGCCCAAAGGAGGGGGAGGACTTTGCCTTGTATCTCGGAGTGGGAGCAGAGGCGGTGAGCTCTGTTCTAGTTAGGGAAGAGGGTAGGAAGTAGCTGTCAATCTACTATGTAAGCAGGATCCTAAAGAAGGCGGAGCTTCGCTACCCTATCTTAGAAAAGCTGGCATACGCCTTGATCATTTCGGCCAGGAAGCTTCGGCCATATTTCCAAGTGCATTCCATCAGGGTGGTGACAAATCATCCCCTCCATAAGATTTTTGAAGGAGTGGAGCACTCGGGTAGACTGGCCAAGCGGTCTATCGAGTTAAGTGAATTCGATATCTCGTTCGTACCAAGGCTCTCCATCAAGGCACAAGTAGTGGCCGACTTCTTGGCAGACTACGTTGTGGAGGTCGTGGTCGAGGAGTCGTAGCCGCAGGAGGCATGGAAGATGGCGGTTGATGGAGCCTCGAGAAAGCACTCCCTCAGAGCGGGGGTGGTATTGCCAAGTATTCAAGGGGTCACCATAGAGCAGGCTGTGGTCTTGCACTTTCCTGCAACTAACAACCATGCAGAGTATGAGGCTGTGATAGCCAGCCTTCGTTTGGCAAGAGAGCTTGAGATCCAGTATATGAAGGCTTTCACGGACTTATTGGTGGTGGCATCATAGATTCGAGGAGAGTTCGAAGCTCGGGAACCCACCCTCGTGAAGTACTTGTCCAAGATGAGGGCGATCATCAGGAGGTTCCGGACATTTTCCATCCAAGACATTCCCAGAGAAAAGAGTACAGCTGCCAATCGGTTGGCTAAATTTGGACCTCGGGGAGGAGGAACCTTGACTGATCTGTTCCGTCCAGCGATCGAGGAAGGGGAGCTCATGGAAGTAGATCGACGACCCTCTTGGGTGGATCCCTTCGTGACCTTCTTCGTCACAGGCAACCTCCCTGAAGGGATCAAGGAGGAAAAGAGCTTTTGGCATAAGGCGGCCCACTATCTCATGCATGAAGGGAGCTTGCATCGGAAGATGCTTTAGGGTCTTTTGGCACGATGTGTGACGGAAGAGGAGACCCGGTGGAAGCCATTTCGGAGGTAGGACGTTGGAAGCAAGGGTGGTCAGGCAGGGGTACTTCTGGCCCACCCTAAGGAAAGATGTTGCAGAGTTTGCGAGGAGGTGCCAAAAATGCCAGCTCTACGCCCCCCCTCCAGCTCCAGGCAGCTCAAAGGCTCTGAAGCATCACGACACCGTGGCCGTTCGCTATCTGGGCGATGGATTTAGTTGGGCCTTTCCCTCCAGCTAGTGGGCAAAGGAGGTTCCTCATGGTTATGATCGACTACTTCTCTAAGTGGTTGGAGGTTAAGGCACTGGCCAAAGTCACCTCCCAAGTCATCAGGAACTTTGTTTGGGGAGAGATCATCTGCACGCACGGGCTGCCTCAGGCCATTGTCACGGACAATGGTCCTCAATTTGCAAGTGAGAAATTTATAAGTTTCTGCACTAAGCTGGACATCGACTTCAGGTTTGCCTCCGTACACCACCCCAGGAGTAACGACCAGGTAGAGGCGGCCAACAAAATTATCGTGAACCTGCTCAAGAAGAAGGTGGAGAACTTGAGGGGGAGCTGGGTGGAACAACTCCCCTCAGTTTTGTGGGCCTTGCGGACAACCCCGAACACGGCCACCGACGAGACCCCCTTCAAACTTTCCCATGGGTGTGAGGTGGTCCTGCCTGTGGAATTTGAGGTCCGATCCCCACGAGTTGTGGCTGCAGGTGATGGAGACGAGGCTTGAAGGCTAGAAAATGAAGGAGGCTTACGCCTCTCACTAGACATGGTAGAAGAGCTAAATAACGTAACAGCTATCAGGCAGGAAGAGGTCAAACGACGGATGGCAAGATACTTCAACAAAGCAAATCAGGATCAAATAATTTGCGGAAGGAGATCTAGTGCTAAAGAATGTTGATGCTGCGGGGAGGTCCGCCCCCGTGGGCAAGCTCAACCCAAATTGGGAGGGGCCTTATATTGCTGAGAAGGTCCTGAGACCAGGAGGTTACCACCTCCAGGATGTAGAGGGTAGGACCATGAGCCACACCTGGAGTGGCGATGACTTGAAGCGATTCTACCCATGAGAAGCGAGGGCAAAAGTTGTATATTCAAATCAAGTTCATTATAATAAATTTCTCAAATTACTTCTTGTCTTTATCTACCATGAAATTCTAACGATAGGAAGATGATCGCTTCTGCACTTCCCCGAGCGCGGCTCGGCCCCAGGCAGACCCGCTGCGCAGGCTCTCATTAGGTGGCAGGTCCGAAGGCTCGCCTGTGGGGGAGAGGTCTGGTTCTTGGTCCTTGGTTCTGCACTACCCCGAGCGCGGCACGGCCCCAGGTAGACCCGCTGCGCAGGCTCTCATTAGCTGGCATGTCTGAAGGCTCGCCTGTGGGGAAGAGGTCTGGTTCTTGGTCCTGGGTTCTGCACTACCCCGAGCGCGGCTAGGCCCCAAGTAGACCTGCTGCGCAGGCTCTCATTAGCTGGCAGGTCTGAAGGCTCGCCTGTAGGGGAGAGGTCTGGTTCTTGATCCTTAGTTCTGCACTAACCCGAGCGCTGCTCGGCCCCAGGTAGACCCGCTGCGCAGGCTCCCATTAGCTGGCAGGTCCAAAGGCTCGCCTGTAGGGGAGAGGTTTGGTTCTTGGTCCTTGGTTCTGCACTACCCCGAGCGCGGCTCGGCCCCAGGTAGACCCGCTGCGCAGGCTCCCATTAGCTGGCAGGTCTATAAATAGGACCCCCCCCCGGATTTGCCTATAAATAGGTCCCTAGAGGTACAAGGATATGGACATCGAAATCTCGCAAAAGATCTCGACCACCTCTTTTTCAGGACTTCGAGCTCAGTCTTTGAATTTTTTCTTCAAATAAACAAGTTGTGAGCTAGCGATTATCCATCTTAGTCACCACCTTGGCTTAGTCGTCAGCTAGAGTTTACCTTGCAACCTGCTCGATCATTTTTAGTTGTGGAGTGAAAGCTTCTTCAAAGCATCCGAGTACATGATGGGACCTTCCTGTCACAGCATCCAAGCTAAGCCGTCGAGCCCGACCGCTGGACCAGAAATCTTAGACTGCACTTATCCGAATTTTGGGGTGGGGATATTCTCGACTTCAACACTGAAATTTTCTCAGCTTTAACACTGACTAAAATCATCCTAATGGACCTCAAGTGTTTCACCTCACAATCTTATCGGGTCCTCATACATCTTGGTATATATAGTATAGAAATATTCACATGAAAATGATAATAGAAACACGCGGTAACCGATGTTAAAAGTGGAAAGCTCAGTCACGCACGTGATCTCTCTCTGCATTAATTAGATAAGAATCATAAAGACCTTTCTATCACGCACGTGTTCTAAGCTCTAACTAACATAGGTGAAAATCTTAGACTAAAAATAGAATGGATAACGATTACAAATGCGCCATTTAATCTTATTTATTATTTGCATAAATAATTAGTTTATTTGATAATGTCCTAAGAAATTTCAGCATGTGACAAATGCACTCTGATTAGATTGCAAGCGGTTTTGTTCGGTTTGGATTTATGTAAAATTGAAATTGAATCGAATAGTCACGGTTTTTACACACCCAAAACCGAAATCGAACTGAACCGAATCAATTTGGTTCGTTTCGCTTTTTTATCCGTCGGTTCGATTTTCTACATTTGCTTCGAAGTTATTTTATGTTTTTTATATGCATGAATTCTATCGTTAAATTCTGTGAAAATTTTGAACTATAAGAATGACATTTAGAATAATCAGTGCAAAAATAATTGAACTATTTAAAATTGAGCTTGATAGAACTTAAAAATCTATTAAACTAGCAATATGAGGCAACATAAATTATTCACTTATAGTTGAAAGTAAAATGTTCTATAAAAATAGCATCATATATTTCGGTTCGGTTTTTTCAGTTTCCACCATGTACAAATCGAACGGAACCGAAAATGAGATCGGTTTTCAGTCACTTGAAACCGAACCAGTCTGTTCGGTTTAAAAATCGGTTCGGTACGATTTGATCGATTTCGATTTTTTATGCAAATCTTTTTAATCACACACTGTTGGGTAAGCGCCCAATGGTCGACTTGCATTTGAATATGTTTTAAATTGATTTATTATTATACTCTACTGTTGCGAACTAACTCGGCGTCCCGTTCGGACCGGAGTAAATTGGGTCGCCTTATCTCTCGGGACGGTCGAGTGCGCACACAGTCAATGAAAATAGAGAGTTGACACAAGAGATTTTAGCGTGGAAAACCCCCTCAACTGGGTAAAAAATCACGTGACTGAATCTGTGCCGGTAAAAGTCCACTATCAGATTGTGGTTCCAATGCGTTTCGAGAATCGAGGGCAACATGCCGCTCCTCGTTACAACTTGGAGGTGAGAGAGAGTTTCTGACTCCCAACGGGTAACAGGCTGCGCCGAGGGAGTTCTGGATGCGCGCGCGCCGCTGTGCGCGCGCGTATTTGTGGGGCGCGCGCGCGCCTGTACGTGTGCCCCTTCACGGGGCCCGTACGAGCTATATTTTACCCGTGTGTGCGTGCGCGCGCCCCTTGGTCTGCTTTAAAGGTCTTACCGTTGCGTGTTGCACTTCTCACATTGCGTTTGATTTCTCTTTTTTGGTGATAGTGCTCGAAGCGTTCCGCGTGACCACTGCGTCTGCACTCTTTTCTTACTGAGGACCAAATTGCCATTTGGAGGAAGAAGTTCGGGCTAAATGCTGATTTGGAAGTGAGAATTTTGCATGTCGAGGAGAGAGTACAGAATCCTCCCCGAGGTTGGCTGACAGTTTGCGAGAGCACTTTAGGGTTCGGCTTTCGATTCCCGCCTTGCGAGGAGGTGATCGAGATCTTGAAATTTTGCGGGGTGCAGATCTCCCAGTTCACCCCGTTGGGAGTAGTGCGTCATATGGGCATGGTTGTTTTCTTCCAGGAGCATGGCGGGAGACTTACTTTGGAGTGCTTCCGAGTGTTGTGCGATGTCCGCTCCGATGGTGGGGAGCGCGTGGAGATTCAAAGCAACAAGAGTTGGCTTGATTCCGAGGCTCAGATAGATCGTCGCCACGGGAACACTCTTTTTTGCTACATCAGGAACCTTTGGGGCTTGGCGGAGGTGTGGAATTCGCTTCCTGATCATTGTCGCCGCCAGAAGGGGAAAGAGCAGGAATTTTCCCCAATGCTGGGGTTTTCGGAGCCTCGCGAGTTCGCCAATCGCCTGTTCAGCATTTTCTCATTTGTGGAGGAGAAGTGCTTGCTCCAATGCGGCATTTCTTCCGTGTTTGGGCGCACCGCTGAGACGCCTTTCAGTGGTAGTCGGAAGTGAAAGGCCGTTGTAGTTTCCCGAGGTGGCGGGAGCGCGACGCCTTGTTTGTCTTCTCTGGGTGATGATTCTCCTTCAGGTGGCCGTGGCAGTTCGCCTCCCGAGGTGCAGATTCTTGGTTCGTCTGTCCCCCAGTCTTCCCCTGTGGAGGCAGCGGCTCCGAGGCTATCTTCTTCTGCAAAGATGACGGATGAAGTGGTAAGCGCTCTTGTTTGCGTGAAATTTTCAATCTTTATCTTGTTATGCTAATTTTCATTTTCTTCTGTGCAGATTGAGACTCGGGCCCAGACTGTCGTTACTTGGAACGACTACTTTGTGAGTCTGAAGGACGGATATTTGGCCCTTGAGGGGAAGCTAAGGTTGACGACGAGTTCACTTGTCTCTGCGAGGGCGAAGCATGGCCATGACATTTCACGACTCCTTCAGATAGGGTCTGGGCTGAAGTGCGAGTTGGAGGATGCACGTGCGACATTGGAGGTAGAGAACGCACTGGTGGAGAGGACCACCCAGATGTTGAATCATTCCCAGGAGGAAGCCACCGGTTTAGAGACTCAGCTTCGGGTGTCGAGGGCCCGAGTGGAGATGCTAACTTCTGAGAGACATGTGTCGGAGCTGAAGACCGCTGGTCTTGCGGAGTACCTACAATCGTTGAACTACATGAGAGACCGTAGCCTGATCATGAAGGAGGTGCGTGACGAGATCTGCTCCAAGGAGGTGGAGCCTCAAGTGGAAGATGCCTGTGAGTTAGCCCTCAGGCGTGGAGCGGCGAAGGCCTTCTAATTTGTCAGTCGGCGCCTAGGATGCGACACCTCTGGCTTTAGTTTTGACGACGTTTCTGAGGATGAGCGCTATGATATTGATGCTGCTGAAGAGTAGCGCCTCATGTTTATGTATTTGTGTGTTTTTTGTATTCCTCCTCCAGCTATTTGTGTCATGTGTTGTTTTTGTTTTGCAGTTGTTGTGGGTGTTCTTGTGCGCTGACCTGTATGACATCGTTTTTTAATGTCATTTAGTCGTTTTGTTTTCCCTTTGTCTCCTGTGAGTATTGTCTTTGCGAGTTTGGTTCGCAGGAGAGTGTGGGTGAAGTATTTTGCATGAAGCAAATCTGCGATCTCGTTTGCACAGTTCCATTCTGTGGTTTAACTTGCACGGTTCCAGCCCACGACTTAGTTTGCACGGGTCTAGCTCGCGGCTTGGTTTTCACGGTTCTAGCCTAGGGTTTAGTTTGCATAGCTCTAGCCCGCGACTTAGCCGTGAGGGGGGGGGGCAGGCCCCCACGGGGAGTTTGTGCGAGGGTTGCTCGCGGCTTAATTTACACGAGGGTTGCTCGTGGCTTAGCCGTGAGGGGGGCAGGCCCTTACGAGGAGTTTGCGCGAGGGTTGCTCGCGGCTTAACCGTGAGGGGGTGTAACAGCCCAAAGGGCAGAAACATGCATTTTTGGGTGACACGGCCTGGGACACGGGCGTGTCCCAGGGCGTGTCAGTTGACACGGCCTGCGACACGGGCGTGTCGCAGGGCGTGTCGAGGTTGTGTCGACGATTGGGCTTTGTCTCGACGATTTTTGCTCTCGGCGATGCGTCGAGAGGAGGCACACGGCCCAGGACACGGGCGTGTCCAAGGCCGTGTCGCATGCTCGACGATTTTTCTCGACGATCGTCGAGTGTCGATAAGTGAGTGTCGAGTGTTGAACACGGCCTGTGACACGGGCGTGTCACAGGGCGTGTCAAATCAGGCGACGAACTCAGCCCGCCGAAGGTTTCGACAGGGCGTGTCTTTGTGCCGTGTCTGGGCACACGGCCTGGGACACGGGCATGTCACAGGCCGTGTGAAGTCTCGGGATGATTTGGGATTTTTTTCCCCAGGTACACGGCCACAGACACGGGCGTGTCTGAAGGCGTGTTGGTGACACGGCCCATGACACGGGCGTGTCCCATGGGCGTGTCACTGGTTTGGATAAGTCGGTCGACCACCGCTTGAGGCACACGGCCTGGAACACGGCCGTGTTCGAGGCCGTGTCGGGTCAAAATATGTGTTTTTGGCAGAATCGTGGCCGTCCATTCCTTCAGTCTAGATCCAAGGGTTGAAGCTTCTTCTTCTTTTTCCTTAAGGGCCGAAATCAGAGAAAGAATTATCATTTCTTTGGCCTTGAACTTTCTTCAAGTGAAGAGAGAAAGAGAGAGAGAAAGGAGAAAGAAGGAAAGGGGGCTGCTGTTGGTGGTGTTGCGGTTTACCGACGAGAGATCCGACGCCAGCGTTGCGGAGGAAACGCTCTTGCGAGTCTTGCAAGCTAGCTTTGAGGCCATGGCACCGAAGCGGTCGTCAAGGGTAACGACTTTTCTTCCTAGCCATGTGAAGGCTTCCTTTTTGGCATATCTTGTGATTTCCCCCACCAAGAGGTGGCTGATTTTGGGAATCTTTGGGTGGATGCTTGAAATCCCCTTTGTTAGCATATAGATCCGGAAATGGAGTACGGAATAGGCATGCTGTATGAAGCCCATCTGGACAGGTTGGTCTGGATTGGTGATGTTGCATACGAACCGGAGAAGACTCCGTGATAAACGTGTAGTGTAAGGAGTCTACGGGTTATGCCTGCGAAACGCAGTAGCAGGAAGTACTGGGGTGGTAGCACAGGAAAATAACCATGTGATGGTTTTGGGTCCAACCTGTGAGTGAGGCACAGGAAGTACTGGTGGGACCAGGAAAGGCCCTTTTGTGATGCTTGATGTCATAGGGTATCCACCTGTGAAGCGAGTCACAGGAAGTACTGGTGTGCCCAGGAAAGACCCCTGACATTTGTGCTTGTGCGGTGTCCACCTGTGGAGAGAGTCACAGGAAGTACTGGTGTGCCCAGGAAAGACCCGCTATTGCTGTGAGGAAAGGGGTATAGAGAAATACCCAGGCTTGAATGCCAAGAACAGGATTGGTGAGACCGACCCGCGCCTTTGATATAGCCATGAGTACGCTGTACTCGGAGAAGGCAAGGCGATTTGAGCAACGGGGGATGGAGTATCCGACCTGCGCTATGTCCGTCTGACGTGAGACCAAAAAGTGCAGTCTGTTGGAGCGCATAGCAATAGTCTTCGGCCTGCGCGCCATGACACAACGGGGGGCTACGGGCCATCCCGGTGTCCGAAGACTAACTCCGGCTGCACGCCATGGAGTAAATGCTCAAGAGATTTACCGTTGGGTTGTGACCCTGATACGGTGGTGGGCAAGAGGTTGCCAGAACACCAAGAATGTGCCCTGAGTGCACGGACCGTTGGGCCGAGTGGCGAACAGTTGTGATGGCTTGTGTGCGTGAAAGCACCTTTTGATGATATAGCTTGCCATACTTGTGATATGATATGCATGCAGGGAAGAATACCGCTGCCCCGAGAAAAGGGGTAGGGTCGTTATAATTTGGTCAGCTGAACGCTAACCGTTGCTTTTGTTTGCCACCAGTGGGTGGATTGTCCCTTTACAGGTGCTGGAGAGCCGAGCGGAACGCATAGAGGTTGATGTTCCTGCTGGTGTTGCTGCTGCTGCTGCTAGCTCTCGAAGGCTAGCTGTGTACTTTTGTGTGTTTTCTTTTATTGTGGCCGGCCTGCGCGCCAATCTATTTAGGCCACTGTTTGAAAGCCATGTAAGGCCATAAGGCCAACGCTTTATACGTGTTGTAAGACATTCCTATACTGTATAAAATGTGGAGTTTTATGTTTGGACATTCATGAGGAGTTCCAGTTGTAGTCTAGGCTTCCGCTAGAATGCTTTGTGATAGGTGCGATGTGCTACTCTGGTATCATCCTGTACCTTCACCGACTGTTTTGTGATATATCCTGTGGGACCCCGGCCGGACCTTCTAGAATATATCATATGAACGGATGGGGTTGTTACATTTTTGGTATCGGTTGTCTTGGTCTTTCCCTCTCGAAGTCGTGGCCGACTTCTTTTGTGGGGTGGCGAGCACGTGTTTGTGCACACCAAAGTCTACGAATGAACTCCTGAATGTCCATGATAGGAATGCAACTTACTATGTTTGAGGAACCTGCGTGTTCCTATTTTGTGTTGTTTGCTTGGGAACGACCGCTCATGTGTGTGTCTTGTCCACCTTTAGGTGACACTGAGTGGAGCTGGGCCGTCTGAGCCCCAGCGTTCTGATGAAAGTACGGCACCAGCCGCGGTGCCTACACCTCCACCGTCTGCGGAACATGTCCATTTAGTTGCGGAGGCCTTATTTACCATGATCCAAGGCCAACCACTTAGGCAGGAACAAGCGGCTGTGAGGACAGAACAGGTGGTGGCAAGGCCTGAACCTGTTATGGATGTGGTTCCTCGAGCGGCTGAGAAGCAGCTAACGCGGTTTATGAGTTTCCATCCGCCTACGTTCTCGGGAGCGGGAACCCCGACGCAGGCTGAGGATTGGTTATCGCGCGTCAAGCGAGTAATGACGGCGATAGGAACGGCGGAGCATCAGAAAGTTACCTTAGCCACCTTCTTGCTTGAAGGAGAAGCTCGTTTATGGTGGGATGAGATGGAGTTGCATCATTTGGCGGGTTGTCCGTTAACCCAAGTGTCGATGGAAGAATTCTCCCGGCTCTTCCTAGCGAAGCACCTTCCTGTGGCTCAACGGATAGCCATGGAAAATGAATTCCAATGGTTGACTCAAGGTGATGGCAGTGTTGACGCGTACCTGCATGAATTTACTCGCTTGGGGCGGTATGCGGGTTCGATTTTTGCTGATGAACAGAGGAAGACTAATCGGTTCTATGAAGGACTGGGGGACGAGCTGAGGTTCCTTGTGTCTAGTTCTATGAACCAAGGTTTCCAAGCATTGGTTGACATCGCGACCGCGTTGGAAAAGGACATGAAGAGGGTGCAAGGGAAGAGAGCTTTGGCTGGGTCACAACCGGAGTGGAAGGCGCCCCGATCGGGAAAATCATTTTATAAGAAGAGATGGGGTAAGAAGTCCAAGCCTAGTGGACAAGCTCCTTCATCAGTTGCAACGTGAGCAACATCAGGGGCAACCTCCAAGCCAAACACTCGTACCTGCTACAATTGTGGTAGGATGGGGCATATTGCGCGAGATTGTCGGATGTCGCCGAAGAGTGAAAAGAAGGCGGGAGCATCTTATGCGGAAAAAGGAAAAGCGGTGGTGGATTCCTCTGCTTCGCAGGCGCAACCCCGGGTCTACAATCTTGGCCTGCAGGAGGCCATCAAGCAGAGTGATGTTGTCACAGGTATGAGTTAGTTTTGCATATGCGAATGTTTGTATGCTTAGCTTAGGACCCCTATGTTTGTGGTTTGTGTGTGTGACATGTTTGTCATAGGCTTTGTGATGATTCGGGACACGCTGGCGCGAGCACTGTTTGATACAGGGGCATAGCATTCTTTTCTGTCTCGTGAGTTTCTTACGCGTCTTGGGATACCCAATCGTGCAAAGACAGATAACGTCAGAGTGGTGTTGCCGAATGGTTGTTGGATGCTTGCGGATCAAGCTTGCGATGTGGCGGTTCAGTTAGGAAGTCGGGATTTTTGTTTAACCGCATTTGTTTTGCCAATATCGGAATTCGATGTGATTTTTGGGATGGATTGGCTTGCGAAGCAGCATACTATGATTGATTGCCAGTCCAAAGAAATCACGTTGGGCCAGAATACCGAACAGAAGACCAAGTTCGCGGGTATGCGAGGAGTGGGCGAGATGTTGATGTCTGCACTCCAGGTAGTCAAAGCTGTTCGGAAAGGTGCGGAGTGTTACTTTGCACTAATTCAGGCTGTGGAGCCTAAGGCCACTTTGTGCGAGGTTCCGATTGTGGCAGAATTTACAGATGTGTTTCCCACGGATCTCCCTGGGCTACCACCCCAGCGGGAGATTGACTTCACAATTGAGTTGGTGCCAGGTGCGAAACCTGTGGCCCGCTCGCCATATCGTGTTGCGCCTAAAGAGATGGCTGAGTTGAAGGTTCAACTACAAGAAATGCTAGAGCAAGGTTATATCCGCCCAAGTATGTCACCTTGGAGCGCGCCTGTGCTTTTTGTAAAGAAGAAAGATGGTGGGTTACGGTTGTGTATCGATTACCGTGAATTGAATAAGCTGACCGAGAAGAATAAGTATCCTATACCTCGGATTGATGAATTATTTGATCAGCTGGTGGGCTCGACCGTCTATTCGAAGTTGGACCTGAAGTCTGGTTATTACCAGTTAAGAATTCGGGAAGGTGACATTCCCAAAACCGCATTTGGAATGCGTTATGGGCACTATGAGTTCACAGTCATGCCCTTTGGATTGTGTAATGCGCCTTCGGTGTTTATGGATCTGATGCACCGTATTTTTCGTGAGTACCTGGATCTGTTTGTGATAGTGTTCATTGATGATATCCTGGTATACTCGAATTCCAAAGCTGAGCATGAGATTCACTTACGGTTAGTGTTGAACACGTTGAGGCAAAATCAGCTATATGCCAAGTTCTCGAAGTGCGAGTTTTGGCTATCGTCAGTGGCATTTTTGCGCCATGTGGTGAGTGGAGCGGGCATTGCAGTGGATCCAGCGAAGATAAAAGCCATACAAGATTGGCCAATGTTGTCTTCCGTGGCCGAAGTCAGGAGTTTCCTTGGACTTGCGGGCTACTATAGAAGATTTGTGGAAAACTTCTCGCGGATCGCTTTGCCGCTAACCACACTGACGCGGAAAGATCAGAAGTTCGTTTGGACGCCAGAGTGCGCACGAGCTTTTGAAGAGGTGAAGGTTCGATTGACCACGGCGCCGGTGTTGTCTTCACCATGTGGAACTGATGGATTTGTAATTTATAGCGATGCCTCAGGGAGCGGCTTAGGCTGCGTTCTTCTGCAGAGCGGAAAGGTGATTGCTTATGGCTCACGCCAGCTGAAGGTGCACGAGCGAAACTATCCCGTCCATGATTTGGAACTAGCGGCGGTGATTTTCGCACTCAAGCTGTGGCGACACTACCTGTATGGTGTGAAGGTGGAGATCTATACCGATCATAGGAGCCTAAAGTATCTTTTGGAGCAGAAAGACTTGAACATGCGACAAAGAAGGTGGTTGGAGTTCCTTGGGGACTACACTTTCGAGATTCACTATACGCCCGGGAAGGGGAATGTTGTCGCGGATGCCTTGAGTCAGCGAGTTTCGGCTAGAGCAAATTGGTTACAAAGGCATGATGAACGTCTTATCCAGGAGTTGGAGGCATTGGAGATCTATTGTGTTGACAAGAATTCCACTGCCATTGCATGTTTGAACTGGACCGAGGTGCAATGTGACCTGGCGGACCGAGTTCGACGGGCAACGGAGTTGGATGACGATCTCTTGCGCTATGTGAATGAAGGGCCAGAGGGCAAATTTACCTGGAATGACGGTCTTTTGCGAAAAGAGGGCCGGTTGTGTGTCCCAAATGTGGGGAAACTGAGGGAAGAACTGATGTATGAAGCGCATTATACCAAGTATTCCATTCACCCCGGGAGCACAAAGATGTTCAACGATATGAAGAAGCTTTTCTGGTGGCCAGGGCTCAAGAAAGATGTTGCCCTGTATGTATCCAAATGCCAAACATGTGCGATGGTGAAGGCGGAATGCCAAAAGCCGGGCGGTTATTTGAAGTCACTGCCGATCCCAGTGTGGAAATTTGATGATCTTTCCATGGATTTTGTGCATGAGTTGCCAAGATCGCAGCGAGGAAATGATTCTATTTGGGTGATAGTTGACCGGCTAACAAAAGTAGCACATTTTCTCCCGAATAGGCGGGATGATTCGGTTGAAAGTTTGGCAAAGTTATATGTTGATCAGATTGTGCGGCTTCACGGTGTTCCTCGGAGCATCGTAAGTGATCGAGATGGGCGCTTCACGTCAAATGATTGGAGGCTAGTTCACCGACTGTTGGGCACAAAATTGACTTTCAGTACGACCTTTCATCCCCAAACGGATGGCCAGACTGAACGTACCAACAGAACAATGGAGGACATGCTCCGAATGTGCGCCCTTGACTTCAGAAAGAGATGGGAAGATCATCTCTATATGGTCGAGTTTGCATATAATAACAGCTACCAGGCAAGCATTGGGATGGCACCATATGAAGCCCTATATGGGAGGAAGTGTCACACTCCCTTGGCTTGGGTCGAAGCGGGTGAAGCCCGGGTTGTTAAACCAAATGAGGTGGATGAAGCAAACTCAACCATTCGAACTATTCGAGAGAGATTGCTGATTGCTCAAGATCGACAAGCGAAGTACTACAACGCCAAGCACCGGAACGTAGAGTTTGCGGTTGGCGATTGGGTCTACTTGAAGATCAAGCCATTCAAAGGTGTCTCCAGGATTCGACGATTGAAAAAGTTGAGTCCAAGATATTTGGGTCCTTTTGAAGTGGTTGAGCGAATTGGCGAATCGGCTTATCGGCTAGCTCTGTCGGCGGACTTGGGTGGGTTACATGATGTCTTTCACATCTCGGTGCTTCGGAAGGCCGTGAAAGATCCAGCTCAAGTGATCGCGGAGGATCGTGTGCTGGTGGAGTATGGGCTAACAACGAGAGTTAGACCCATTCAGATCGAAGATCGAGCCGAGAAACAGTTGCGGAACAAGACGGTCGGTATGGTAAAAGTCCGATGGGACAACTGCGGCCGTGAAGAGCTGACATGGGAACGCGAGCAGACCATGCGAGCAGAGTTCCCGGAGCTGTTTGTGTAATCTGTAGCGAGAATGTTATAACATCAAATTTTTTTATGTTGTAACATTTTTCTTGCTGGTTTCTGTTGCTTTCCTGTCTCTAAATTTCGAGGACAAAATTTCTTGTAGGAGGGTAGGATTGTAACAGCCCAAAGGGCAGAAACAGGCATTTTTGGGTGACACGGCCTGGGACACGGGCGTGTCCCAGGGCGTGTCAGGTGACACGGCCTGCGACACGGGCGTGTCGCAGGGCGTGTCGAGGTTGTGTCGACGATTGGGCTTTGTCTCGACGATTTTTGCTCTCGGCGATGCGTCGAGAGGAGGCACACGGCCCAGGACACGGGCGTGTCCACGGCCGTGTCGCATGCTCGACGATTTTTCTCGACGTTCGTCGAGTGTCGATAAGTGAGTGTCGAGTGTTGAACACGGCCTGTGACACGGGCGTGTCACAGGGCGTGTCAAATCAGGCGACGAACTCAGCCCGCCGAAGGTTTCGACAGGGCGTGTCTTTGTGCCGTGTCGAGGCACACGGCCTGGGACACGGGCGTGTCACAGGCCGTGTGAAGTCTCGGGATGATTTGGGATTTTTTTCCCCAAGTACACGGCCACAGACACGGGCGTGTCTGAAGGCGTGTTGGTGACACGGCCCATGACACGGGCGTGTCCCATGGGCGTGTCACTGGTTTGGATAAGTCGGTCGACCACCGCTTGAGGCACACGGCCTGGAACACGGCCGTGTTCGAGGCCGTGTCGGGTCAAAATATGTGTTTTTGGCAGAATCGTGGCCGTCCATTCCTTCAGTCTAGATCCAAGGGCTGAAGCTTCTTCTTCTTTTTGCTTAAGGGCCGAAATCAGAGAAAGAATTCTCATTTCTTTGGCCTTGAACTTTCTTCAAGTGAAGAGAGAAAGAGAGAGAGAAAGGAGGAAGAAGGAAAGGGGGCTGTTGTTGGTGGTGTTGCGGTTTACCGACGAGAGATCCGACGCCAGCGTTGCGGAGGAAACGCTCTTGCGAGTCTTGCAAGCTAGCTTTGAGGCCATGGCACCGAAGCGGTCGTCAAGGGTAACGACTTTTCTTCCTAGCCATGTGAAGGCTTCCTTTTTGGCATATCTTGTGATTTCCCCCACCAAGAGGTGGCTGATTTTGGGAATCTTTGGGTGGATGCTTGAAATCCCCTTTGTTAGCATATAGATCCGGAAATGGAGTACGGAATAGGCATGCTGTGTGAAGCCCATCTGGACAGGTTGGTCTGGATTGGTGATGTTGCATACGAACTGGAGAAGACTCCGTGATAAACGTGTAGTGTAAGGAGTCTACGGGTTATGCCTGCGAAACGCAGTAGCAGGAAGTACTGGGGTGGTAGCCCAGGAAAATAGCCATGTGATGGTTTTGGGTCCAACCTGTGAGTGAGGCACAGGAAGTACTGGTGGGACCAGGAAAGGCCCTTTTGTGATGCTTGATGTCATAGGGTGTCCACCTGTGAAGCGAGTCACAGGAAGTACTGGTGTGCCCAGGAAAGACCCCTGACATTTGTGCTTGTGCGGTGTCCACCTGTGGAGAGAGTCACAGGAAGTACTGGTGTGCCCAGGAAAGACCCGCTATTGCTGTGAGGAAAGGGGTATAGAGAAATACCCAGGCTTGAATGTCAAGAACAGGATTGGTGAGACCGACCCGCGCCTTTGATATAGCCATGAGTACGCTGTACTCGGAGAAGGCAAGGCGATTTGAGCAACGGGGGGTGGAGGATCCGACCTGCGCTATGTCCGTCTGACGTGAGACCAAAAAGTGCAGTCTGTTGGAGCGCATAGCAAGAGTCTTCGGCCTGCGCGCCATGACACAACGGGGGGCTACGGGCCATCCCGGTGTCCGAAGACTAACTCCGGCTGCACGCCATGGAGTAAATGCTCAAGAGATTTACCGTTGGGTTGTGACCCTGATACGGTGGTGGGAAAGAGGTTGCCAGAACACCAAGAATGTGCCCTGAGTGCACGGACCGTTGGGCCGGGTGGCGAACGGTTGTGATGGCTTGTGTGCGTGAAAGCACCTTTTGATGATATAGCTTGCCATACTTGTGATATGATATGCCTGCAGGGAAGAATACCGCTGCCCTGAGAGAAGGGGTAGGGTCGTTATAATTTGGTCAGCTGAACGCTGACCGTTGCTTTTGTTTGCCACCGGTGGGTGGATTGTCCCTTTACAGGTGCTGGAGAGCCGAGCGGAACGCATAGAGGTTGATGTTCCTGCTGGTGTTGCTGCTGCTGCTGCTAGCCCTCGAAGGCTAACTGTGTACTTTTGTGTGTTTTCTTTTATTATGGCCGGCCTGCGCGCCAATCTGTTTAGGCCACTGTTTGAAAGCCATGTAAGGCCATAAGGCCAACGCTTTATACATGTTGTAAGACATTCCTATACTGTATAAAATGTGGAGTTTTATGTTTGGACATTCATGAGGAGTTCCAGTTGTAGTCTAGGCTTCCGCTAGAATGCTTTGTGATAGGTGCGATGCGCTACTCTGGTATCATCATGTACCTTCACCGACTGTTTTGTGATATATCCTGTGGGGCCCCGGCCGGACCTTCTAGAATATATCATATGAACGGATGGGGTTGTTACAGGGGGGAAAGCCCACACGGGGAGTTTGCGCAATGGTTCCTCGCGGCATCGTCAGGAGGGGGGCAGGCCTCCACGAGGAGTTTGCGCGAGGGTTGCTCGCGGCTTAGTTTTCACGAGGGTTACTCGTGGCTTAGCCGTGAGGGGGGCAGGCACCCACGGGGAGTTTGCGCGAGGGTTTCTCGCAGCTTAGTTTGCACGAGGGTTGATCGTGGATTAGCTGTGAGGGGGCAGGCCCCCACGGGGAGTTTGCGTGAGTGTTGCTCGCGGCTTAGTTTGCACGAGTGTTGCTCGTGGCTTAGCCGTGAGGGGGGGGGGCAGACCACCATGGGGAGTTTGCGCGAGGGTTGCTCACGGCTTAGTTTGCACGCGGATTGCTCGTGGCTTAGCCGTGAGGGGGGCAGGCCGACACGGGGAGTTTGCGCGAGGGTTGCTCGCAGCTTAGTTTGCAGAAGTGTTGCTCGTGGCTTAGCCGTGAGGGGGGCAGACCCCCACGGGGGGTTTGCACGAGAGTTGCCCGCGGCTTAGTTTACACAAGGGTTGCTCGTGGCTTAACCGTGAGGGGGGTAGGCCCCCATGGGGAGTTTGTGCGAGAGTTGCTCGCGGCTTAGTTTGCACGAGGGTTGCTCACAGCTTTATTTGCACGATAGTTGCTCGCGGCTTATCTTGCCCGGGGGTTGCTCGTGGCTTAGTCGTGAGGGGGGCAGACATCCACGTGGAGTTTACACGAGGGTTGCTCGCGGCTTGGTTTGCACGTGGGTTTCTCGTGGCTTAGCCATGAGGGGGGTAGGCCCCCACGAGAAATTTGCGTGAGGGTTGCTCGCGGCTTAGTTTGCACGAGGGTTGATCGTGTCTTAGTCATGAGGGGGGCAGGCCTCCACGGGGAGTTTGCGTGAGGGTTGCTCACGGCTTAGTTTGCACGAGGGTTGCTCGTGGCTTAGCCGTGAGGGGGGCAGGCCCCCACTGATAGTTTGCGCGAGGGTTGCTCACGGCTTAGTTTGCACGAGGGTTGCTCGTGGCTTAGCCGTGAGGGGGCAGGCCCCCACGGGGAGTTTACGCGAGGGTTGTTCGCGGCTTAGTTTACCGGAGAATATAAGTACTCAATCCGGTTACAATCGCGAGGGGGCAGTCCCTGGCGACGACAAGGCGTTGGCTTGCACTAACGGCGGAGAATGTAAGTACTCAATCTGACCACCGGAGAATGTAGGTAATCGATCCGGTTGCGCAACCTAGCCTGGCTAAACTATTTCTCAGTTAGACATTAATAAAGCGAATAACAAAAAGATAGTTTTCGCAAGCCCGAGCTTGCGATTTTTACAATAGCAAATAAATAAATGAGCGGAAAAAGAAACGACTCAAGGATGAAAGTGGCGGGAACGGGATTGAAAAATATCAAGGAGAAATTTTTGGAGTATTGCGGTGTAGTCAGAATCAGCTTAGACAATAACGAACTGTACGTCATAGGTTGCTGACCCAGATGCTTCTTCAAGAGTGACCAGAAGAGTAATGTTGTCGACGACTGGTACTGGGGCACTCTCCGAAACACGTGCATTTACAGATGTTAGCTCGAGGTTGTCAGTGGTTAGTTTGAGTTGAAGTAGTGTTGATAAAAACAACACATTAACGGTAATCCCCCCATCCACCAGAACTTGATTCAACTTGGTGGATGGCTCGCCAATTCGGATGGTTGTACGTCTGACGCTCTAGCTAGGAGGCTGCCTCTTTCTTTATAGGAATTGATCAACCACCCCCAGACTGACCAATCGCTGTATCTCTTCCTTTAGCCGATTTCACTCGTCGGTGTTGTGGTCATGACCCTGGTGATACTCGCAATATTTTGACAAATCTCCTCGGCCAGGGGGAGCGGCCTGGGCCTGCACAAGGCCGGGTGGTTACGAATCGCTTCAAAGATCTTGCCTTGGGGGCATTGAGCTCTGCAAACTGACGCAACTCTCGCTCTTGGTATGTTCTTGTGCGTTGGTCGCAGTTTCTCTTGTGCTCGGGGTACTCACTGTTCTCTATCCCCCTTTTCTGGACTTTATACGGGCATGGAGTTTCAGGTGTGGCTCTCTGACCGTCATGAACCTTTTGATAAAGAGAGCTACGAGTTCAATGTCGATGTTTATCCTTTCTTCTTGTAGAGAAGGAAACCAAGCTCGAGCCTTCCCTTTTAGTGTTGTCGGAAATGTCTGGACCATGAGTTAATCTGAAGCGTTGAGAGCGTGCATGATATCTTCAAAACACTTCACGTGTGCCACCGGGTTGCCGGTTCTGCTGAAACTGTGGATTTCGAAGCCATCTTCTGGATCTGGTCCTGCCCAAGAGTCAGGTGAGTCGTAGTTGGGTAGATGTTCACTTAGTTTCTGCTTCGTGGTCGAGGCATCGAGACTCATCACGTTTCCAAAGTTCTCTTCATAATGAGAACTAGCGAGGTGGCGATCATGCATCTCTTGGAGTAATGCTGCGGACGTGGGGGAGCTACTTGTACTGGATAATTCCTTATCTATGTCGTACTCCTTGTGCAGACAAAGTCTGGTTGAGGCGGAGAGTTCTCCTGATGACGGTAAATCAGCTTGCTTGAATGACTGAGGAAATCTTGGCTGGTGGGATGTCAGATCATTCTGAATTGCGTACATCACGTTAGTGCGGGTGGTATTCAGAGGGGAGTATTCTTGAAGTGGATGTTGCCCGCAATTCCTTGTAGGTCACGCCGACGGTTGTCACTACGGCGCTCAGCCTGACGTCGTTCTTCTTGTCCTATGAGAGTTTGTTCTTCTCTTTGCGGAACTTCTTACGCCGGACCATGATTTGGAAGAGGCAGGGGAATGGCTGGTGCTAGTGGCAGAGTAGGAGCGGGGGGGTGCTGCTAAATTACTGAGCAGAGTGAGCATTTCGGTCTGCTGCTCCTCCATCTGGAGAACACGTCTCTCAAGGGCGGTAATAGGTGTGAATGCAGCGTCTGCCTCCAACGGTATGCTAACAAGTGACCGGGTGCGTGTCAGTTCAGTGTGTCCACCGGGGACGGATCCTTCAGCAGCGCGGATGCTTCTTTTCGCCATTGAAGCAGAGCTTGGATGTTGCAAGGAGAGAGGTCTTGACTTCTGAAGGATGTTGGGAATCGTGGTTCTAACAGACGGTGTCAAACTGTTGCGGACTAACTCGGCGTCCTGGTCGGACCAGAGTAAATTGGGCTGCCTTAGCTCTCAGGACGATCGAGCGCGCACACAGTCAATGAAAAGAGAGAGTTGACACAATGGATTTTAACGTGGAAAAACCCCTCAACTGGGTAAAAACCCACGTGACCGGATCTGTCGGTCAAAGTCCACTATCAGATTGCGGTTACAATGCATTTGGAGAATAGAGGGCGACAGACCGCTCCTCGTTACAACTTGGAGGTGAGAGAGAGTTTCTGACTCGCAACGGGCAACAGGCTGCGCCGAGGGAGTTCTGGATGCTAACTTGGTGGCTGGTGTGCTTGAGCGTTGGCGGTGGTTGTCTTCTTCCCTCTTCCATGCACTTGGGGACTTGGCTCTGTTTGGCACATTTTATTTTGCTAGGTCCAGTTTGGACAATAACGGTAGGTAAGGACTAAGGAGACATCTACTGCATCATCACAATAATCATAATTGTCTAATTAAAAATACCATAATAAAGTAAAAAAAAATATTTTAAGGAGGTCACCCAGGTTCGGCGGCCAGAGGGCCAGGCAGCTGAGCCGGGGCCGAATCGCCTCAGTGGACCCCCAACTACTGGGTAGTTACCTGTTAGTGGGGAATTTCTCCAATACTCGCACCCCACACGTGGGGGTGCGTTTAGTCTTCTAAGGGGATCCTATCAAAAGTAATATAACATAAATAAATATATAAATAAAATTACAATTTATTTGTCAGCATTCAAAATTTTGTGGTAGCACATGCATCATGAATTTTATTCAAAAATTTGTGGTAGCACGTATATCTTGAATTTCATTTTTTATATATACGTAATCGGGATAACAACAAAAAATTGACTACAATACGTGTAATTTGGATTTATTCATTTTGTGTGTGTGAATAGACAAATAGTTGAATGATGACTTTGAAGTCACATGGCATGCCTAGGTTTATTAAAGCATGAGGATGATTGGACAATGAGAACATGTTCTTTGATTTATTATTATTATTATTATTATTATTATTATTATTATTAAGATTTTAAATGAATCTCTTTGGTTGGCAGGATATCTTTTAACAATGAGAACATGTTCTTTGAGATATCGCTTGGGCATATCTTGTTGTATTAGTTTTTTAAGCATACAAAGAAATTTAGGGTCCAAGCGTGTGGAAGCATCTGTTGGGTGTGGTTCGCCATCCGGGTATTGAATGGGGTGCCACTCGGGCATAGTCGGGTTAGCTCCTGGCATGAGTGCAAGGAAACTCTATGATATGATTTAGTGCAAGGGAGCCGAGTTGGTTTCGGGCATGAGTACATGGGAGTTCCGGACACGGTTTAAGTGCGAGGGAATCATGCGAAAAGTTTGATCGGTTCTGCTAAAAAAAATAAAGAAATTGGTAGCGTCATTTCTAACACTTCAGAGTTTTGAAAGAGTTGGTAGACGTCATTCCTTACGGCTTCTAGGTAGGTGTTTGCGTTGGATATTATAAAGATTGATAAGAATGTATTCTTTAAGGGCAAACCTCTAAGAAGACACTATCATTTGTATTAGTTCAACCTAAAAAAAATCACAAGAGCTTACTATGAGTGACTATCAAAGATGTTTCTTCCACCTCTCTTTTGTGTCACTATGAGTTGGGTTAGTGAAGGATGCCTTAGGAGCGTGGGACACTAAGGGCTTCATTATTCAGAGTTTAAGAGCACTCTTGGAGAGTATTAGTGCTATCAATCCAAATAGCATCCATGAGCGACAATGAAACTATATGTCATCATATTGGTGATACCCTATGTGTGATGATAGGAACAAGAAATGTTTATTTAACATGGGAGGAATTCAAGTATGAATTTCTAATAATAATTACACAAAGTACACAAAGGAAGAAAACATGAGTTAAACTATGTCACTTAGAGCATAAGGGCAATGCATGAGAGTGCATGAAAGAGTTTTTAGAGCTACTATTCTAAATATCACCCGTGAACAAGAATGAAGCAATATGTTGGTACAATTCATAGATTAGCTTAAGTCATGAGCTTGAAGAAGGCTATTACCGTATTAAATTGATAGGCTCCTACATTTTCTCAATGTTATGTGTCAACTCAAAGTTAAGTCCCTCTAAATTGGTATTCAAAGTGAATCCTATTCTTTTAAGTCATCTGCATCATCTTCATTGTCCTACATGATGGTCATCAGTGAATCACATTCCGAGTAATCAATAAAGATACGAGGCTTCATGTACCAAATGAGCCTTGCTTTAGGCATAAGCACCATTCTTCTTCTTCTTTTCCTCATGTATTGTTCAACTTGATTGATATTGCATTCACCTTAATATGTGATGGTTATCTTAACACCATGTTCATAATGTCACTAGGGATAAGTGCTTATAACTTCATCGCGCATTGGACTCCTTATGAACTATAGCTTACACCATAGCTAGAATAGCTTCTTTCCTCTCCATGAGTTCATTGGTATCAGCATTCAGAATGACATGCACCTCCTTAAGGGTTCTCTTTCACTTGGATTCTGACTCCTTCATGCACTTGAATGCGTCTATGACCCTCCCATGATTGTTTTCCATGAGAAACTCCATTGCGGGCAAGCACCATTATACCATAATCAACACATCTCTCAAACTCTTATTGGAACACTTCTCTCACATGTTTTTGGTAAACACAAACAATTCTCATAGTCCATGCATTTGTTATTTCACCTTTCGAGATGCATTTTTCATAAGAAAATATGTAATAACTTAGACAACACAACAACTTGTTATCCAAAATTTATTTATGCATCTAAGGCTCTGTTTGGGACAGCTCTGGCGGATTGAAAAGCTGCTGTCCGGATAGAACTGTTTTAAAATAGATTTCTGGGAGCAGTTTTGAAAAGCTGCAGAGTGTTTGGGTATTCTGTGCAGCGCTCGGAATCGCCCGAGGAAGGACGTCGGGGGCTCGGAATCGCCGTCAGGGGCTCGGAAACGCCGGAGGATCCGACTCTAAGCATGTTCCATCTGAAGAAACCATTAGATTTGCAAAACCTGTGAGAGAGAAAGCTATTTTGCAAGAGCAGAAGCTGGGGGGAGGGAGATTTCTGAAAAGCTGCAAAACAGCTCTTTGAAAGCTCTTCACAGGGAGTTGTACCAAACACATATAAACAGCTCTGGCGGCTGGAATAGAGATTTTCCAGCCGCCAGAGCTGCGCCAAACAGACCCTAAGTGACTTTATAAATTAGCTTATATATGTAGCTCCATGCACCGTGAAAATTGTGAAACCATGAACGTGGGTAGAAATTGCAGAGGACGAACCATATTAAAAGGTTTCAAACTGGTTCAACTTGACTCTGCCCAAAGATAAACTTGATCGTTTCGCATTAGCTTTGACTTCAGGTAACAAGTTACAAAACATTCATTAGTGTCACACATAGCTCTCCAATCACATCCTTTAGCGTCTAGGTCTAGCGATATGGGTGATTTTGATGTTGTTGTATTTTATAAGAAGAAACCTTATTAATTATCATGACAACGATCATTTTGACTCTTGCAATGCTATAGGTACCACTCATCTAATTGTCATGTGCATAAATATGCACATTTGATGCCCACTCATCCCTACCAAAACTACTTTCATACTTGGGCACGGGGGGGGGGGGGGGGGGGGGGGGGCTTATTTTCACCGGTCAAGCGGTTACGACCGCATGAACCGGACCTTAAACAGGGCCTTACTGAGAAAATTTTAACAAAGAGGGATCGGACATTACATTCCTCCAACAGTTTTTTTTTGAACATCTTAATCTTATCAGAGCCGTTTCTCCTTCATTCGGCCCCATTTTTAACGTATAAATATAGTCAAAATTCATTGTTTAGACGAAAGTAATTCAAATCAACTAACTATTTTGTAAAACTGTTGTGGGGCCTGTCCCCAACCCGCCCCCCTTAGATCCTCCCCTAGGTGAGCGGGCCACATGGCCGGATCGTGGGCACTTGTTGGTTGGTCCGGAGGTCGGATGGGGAAACTTGGCCATACCCAAGTCATCAAAACAGGCCCCACCGCACACAAGTGCTTGCCTCAGCTATTGGCCACGTGTTGAAGACCACCCCTTCAAAAATGGCAGCAAGTCTCCACGTCACCCTTTTCCCAGCCAAAGTGCCTACGAGCACGTGCATAAAAGGTGCCGACCAAACACCTCAACTAAATAATACCCGCACATGCCCCCAAAACTAGGATCCATATCCTCTCCAACAAGATCTTTCAGAAATATATCTAGTGATACATAATTTTTTTTGATTAAAATTTTTTATAAAAGAATGAGATTAGTGAACCCGTTAAATCAGCTTGAAATGCATCTGTACCGCGATATCGCTAGAAATGAAGAGAATCATCAAGCCCAATACCATCCCTCACTTGCCCCTTAGACACGAGATATTTACTTGTGTTACTGGCACGGTGATAAAAAAAAGATCACCGTTCAAAAACAAATCCAACCATATGATTATGATCTCAACAGCGCAAGTTGTATGCAGAAATATGGATCTGGATCCCCTGGATTTCCTCCGGGAACTCCAGGGGGTGGAGTTCCACTTTTCCGACTCGCTTGAGCGGAATCAGAAAAAATGGTTAACACGAAAATTGTAGATATCCCCAAGACGAACAACTTTCATGTTGAACATTTTTTGATTTGAAGTCGTTTACACCCCCGATTTGGGCTCCGAAAAAACTCAGTCTGAAAAACATTAATAATTAATGTTTTTCAGACCGAATTTTTTCGGAGCTCAAATTGAGGGTATAAGCGACTTCAAATCAAAAAATGTTCAACATGAAAGCTGTTCGCTCCTCGAAAATACAGTTGTATTTGTGTGTTGACAAAATTCACATTTTAGATAAATCATGCATGAAAATTCGTGCTAGCAAAATTATACAGTGATATGTGTTAAGGGACCAACAATTTCGTCCCGGGACCCTAGCTCTACCGACCATAAAAATCAGACACGTGTCCACCCCTGGTCCTGCCCCGCTTCCCCGTCTTAAGCTCCACGTATTTATATTTGGGGCTACCCCCACGACTTCCATGGACACGGAGAAGAGAGGGAGAAAGAGATGGGAAGGATTAGAGACGCAGAGGCGGAGCTAAATCTCCCGCCGGGATTCCGCTTCCATCCCACAGACGAAGAACTGGTGGATCACTATCTCCGCCGGCAAGCGGAGGAGCAGCTTCTCCCGGCTCCGATCATCGCCGAGCTAGATTTGTACAAGTACAACCCATGGGACTTGCCCGGTACCGTACTCTTTCCTCTCCCAATTAATACCCCTAGGCTTCAGCTTCATTCCTTCTGAAAGATCTTTTACTAATCCGCACAGTTTGAGCAGCAGATAAGGCATTGTTTGGGACGAGGGAATGGTACTTCTTCACACCTCGTGACCGCAAATACCCCAACGGATCCCGCCCCAACCGTGCCGCCGGCCGCGGATACTGGAAGGCCACCGGCGCCGACAAGCCCGTGACAGCCAGATCCAGCACCAGGCCCATTGGGATCAAGAAGGCACTCGTTTTCTACGACGGCAAGGCGCCCAAGGGCACCAAGACCGATTGGATCATGCATGAATACCGCCTCGCTGACGCCGCCGGGAGAAGAAATAGCGGGAGTTTGAGGGTAAGTAAGATCAAACCGTGCATAAACTTAATAACGATCCGCGAAGAGGGAAAAAATTGACGGGGGATTGCAATTTCTTTGCAGCTGGATGATTGGGTTTTGTGCCGGCTGTACAATAAGAGAAACGCATGGGAGAAGATGCAAAAAGGGGCGACGGATTTAACTGAAGAGAGCCAGGACACGGGATCATCGGAGAGTTTCAGGACGCCGGAATCTGACATCGAGTTGCCGGAATTTGACGGAACGTCGTGTCAGAACCGGAATTTGGGTGCGGCGCAGCTTCTGGTGACCCCGCCGGGGATAATAAAGGAGGAGTATGATTGGTACTGTGAGTTGAACCTGGACGATCTGCAGAGTCCGTTTGGGACTTTTCGATCAACGGCGCCGTCGTCATACTATTTCTCTGGCTTTTCTTCCCCGACGCCGATGAGAGCCTTACCGCCATTTTGAATGGATGTCGGTCGGAAAGCATGGCCGGGGGAAGATATTTATGTAAATATTATTTTTCCTGATATTGTATACAGTTTTTTTCCTTCTAGAATTCATACCTATTTTATATTAATAATGTTTTATAAAGGAAAAGTATCGAAATAAAAAAATAATATCTGTAATTGATGACCCTTAATAATGAACATAAAAAAAATGTCAAGCCTTTGAACTAATATAAAAATAGGTGATTGTTAACCGCAACCCGTTCTTTTACTAGTCGCACTCTAAAATCTCTTAATTTTTCGCGTTTTTTTCGAAATACGGCTTGTACACGCAATATCAAGAAAAGTAATTTTGCAAATCTAATTCTTTTTTAATTCATATATCTAAGGGGAGGAGCAATTTGTAAACGGGAGAAATCTAAATAGGGGAGGTAAATGTAATTTCAAAAGATAGAGGGGTGCAACCTGTAATTATGCAAACTCCCAGGGAGATCCCGGTAATTAACTGATCAGTTACCACCGCATGAACCTGACCTTAATTATGTAACGGCCGTTGAGCTCTAATACATGTTATATATATATATATATATATACCATATTATAAAGAAATATGTAGGTCTGCAAATATCATGAGTTCGAAATTGAAAGGAAATTAGGTGGCCGTAGGATTTCAGAGATTTGATCATGAACCGTTGGATCAAACCAACCCTCTCTCTTCAGATTTTACTAGGGGTCCTAAACCTACTACTAGAGATCTTAAAGTTAAGTAGATAACATAAAAAAGGCCTTAAAAAACAACACTCCCATGAATTTAAAATCAGCCCGCTAACCCGCCTATTCATAGAATTCAAGATAAGTCAGGCAGCCCGCAAGCCCACAAGCCCGCGCAATTTCAATCATTCATTCTGGAATTCTATATTTAAATCCAAAAGGTTCAAACCTACCAGCAGTGTGGGACTATAAAAGCTTGATTTTATATTTACTAAGATACGGGCGTACGAGCAAGGGAATTTGAGGGTCAAGATTGTCTCAAAACGAAAACTGATCATCATGAAAGTTGTAGATCTCGGCGATACGAACAACTTTCATGTTGATCACTTTTTGATTTGGACCTCGATTTGGGCAACGAAATCTGGGGCGGCGGAACTGCTACAGTAAACCGTTCCGCCGCCCCCGATTTCGGGGCCCAAATCGAGGTCCAAGAAAAGTTCAAATCAAAAGGTGATCAACATGAAAGTTGTTCGTCTCGCCAAGATCTACAACTTTCATGTTGATTACTTTTCGTTTTGAGACCATCTTGACCCTCAAATTCACTTGCCTGCACAGCCCGCGAACCCGACGAGGGTCTCCGGTCAGTGCGGCGGCGGCACTGGCGGCGGCGGCGGAGCAGACCGCTTGGCGGGGGGCAAGCAAAGCCCGGCGCGGGGCGGGCGAAGCCCGCCGTCGGTGGCCAGGTACTGTGGCGTGCAGCCATCGGGCCGGAGGCCCGTGCCTGCGACTCGTGTGTATATATATATATATATATATATATATATATATATATATATATATATATATATATATATATATTATATATATATATATATATATATATATATATATATATATACGAGCATCTTCGCACGGGCTCCGCCCGTGCTCGATGCTCTTCGCATCGACGGTACCCCAGCTGCGACGGTACCTCCGCCCAAACTCGGCCTCTCTACAACACTCGATCAATTGACATGGCACATGGAGCTCCCGTGCCATACGCGACAGTACCCCCGCCGCGACAGTGTCCCGGCGCGGCAGTGCTTCTGCACCTCGCAAACCCTCGTGCCCACAACCCCTGTGTTTGATGTCCATTGATAATTTGAATGACAAACACAATTTTGTACGGTCGGAGGCAGAATGCGGGAGAAGACAATCCGAGAGATATCAAAAAACGTAGGGACATTTATAAAGACTTGCAGAGAAATTCATAACATCACTGGCGGCGAGGAATCGCCGACATTGTTCTGGATGATCTCGCTCTCGCGCATGAGGCGGTGAAGAAGTTCCTATTGCTCTCTGCCTGGCATTGCGTCGGTGGCAGCTCCAATCTGGTGAGCAGATTGCTCTTGCTTAGCTCAAATGTTTGAAATTGATTTGATATGCAAAAAGAATCCCTCCCTACGAGAAACTGTTGATTATCCTAAATGCTACATGATGCAGGATTCAGTGGCAAAGAAGTTAGAGATACAATATCAGTATGTGACATGGAAATTTGAGAAAGTCTTATCAACCATATCTTATGAGCATTTCGAAATATCTGATGAAGATCAGGAGTATGTATGAGAATTGATTCCCCTGTATTCAACCATGTTCTTCCTATTCAATTTAGAAACTTCATCAAAAGAAATCTCAACTTTTGTGTTAATTGGTCTGCCCACATGTTTAACATGTCGTTCACAACTGAGATGCGAGATTGAAAAGAATGGGCCTTCAAATCTGAATGTGTTTGAAGAAATGTACAACATGTTCCACTCCACCAATGCCAAAGAAGTCCCTCCTCAAGATAGTAGGAAGACCAAGATGATGGTACTTGTTTGAGCAAACCGCATTGAAAAATTTGAATGTCTCACATGCTTACAATTGAGTAATGCAACATTGAATATATCACACTCCTTTAATTGTGAAATTGAACAAACTACTTTTTCTACAAAAAATGTGGAAATCAGCTTTAATCAATCATAATCAGTTTTAATCAATCATAATCAGCTTTAATCAAAGACATTTTCTCACATTGAAGCAAAGCAAACAATCTGAAATGGAAATTAGAGTGTTTTACTCACACTTGTGGTATTTGTGTTTCTGAGCTCATTGGACCATAGAAGTAAGAAAATCAGATAATGAAATGCAAACCTATGGAGAAGCAAGTTCGGCCTGAGCAGTGTTGTGCTGGAGAAAGAGGATTTGGTTGGTTTTTTTTGTTGAGGAAGACGATGGGATTCCACCATCTTTTGCTGGAGAAGCAGCGGCAGAGTACCACTACGAAAAGAAGAGTTACACCGGGATGAGGAGAAGCAGCAGTGGCGTGAAGAGAAGCATTAACAGTGGCATGAAAGCGGCGAGATCTTTTTCGGGATTTCAGCGGCGTGAACGACAACGTGCAAATCAAAATTGCAATCAGAAGGCAATTTTATAATAGATAAATTATGAACATAATTAGTTTGGGATAATGAACAATGTTTAAAGAAGATGATTGAGAAGTAGCAAGCATATTAAGTTGAATATTGGACAGGGGACATTCATAGAAAATGTCAACTGTTTCTATGAAACTTATGCTTCGTTTGGTGCAGCGTTTGGAGCTCTCCATTTGAGGCCAAAGCCACGACACAGCGGGTAACCAAATGGCTAGCGGAGGCGTTTGCTCCATTTGCACCCGCCGCGCCATGGAAAATAGAGAAAAATGGAGGGACTCCAACCGTGGCATCCCCCTCCGGTTCCAAAAGCCATCCTCCTCCCGCCGCCGGAGCAAAATGTCAACACAACTGTAGCCTTAATAGAACAACCATCATAAAATAGAGAAACGACATAAATTATTATAGCTGTAAGGTTAAAATGAATATGATGTAATGATCCTCATTATGTTGGACGCATAAGTTCTAAAAGCACAGTAAAAAAATTATAATGTAATGATCCTCGGTATTTTGCAATCTGTTCTTTCCCAGTTGTAATTGGGGAATTTGCACGCTTGAGAGTAATCCATCCCTCTTGTTAACATGGACAATAAATTTTTGATAATCATCATAAAAAAAAATTTAATGGTACCAATGCTAAAATTTTTTTACAGTTTTTGTAATCACGCATTCTTGGTGTGCAGGGAATCACCTAGTTGCTGATGACGGGTTTCTTTCCAGCTCCCTCTTTGAAGAGATTACAAACATGGTGGCTTTCAACAATGTAATGACGATCACTCATGATAACGGTGCGTGTTTATTTCTAATGGTCGGAGTTCAGAGGAATATAAGTTTTGCTTAGGACAGTTGTGGCGATCAGAGAAGTTCTATTTCCATCTTCACATGCTAAAAATTAACTCCCCCTACTTTTTTTTAGAGAAAATAAAATGAGTTTTTCGCGTGTTCATAACGTTTTTCTGGATGCTAATTAAAAAGCAGGACACATTAAAAAAGTAGATGGAAGGTCCTTGTAATTAAGCAAAGTCCCAGTGAAGGTCCACATAATTAAACCTTTGTTTATGTGTACATTTATGTGTCTTATCCATTCATTAATATATATAATATATATATGCATGGGAGCTGTCGGTTAGACACCAAATTTGTGATAAAAAATTAAAATTATTAGACGCAAAATCAATGTTTGGCTGGGGTGGTGCTCGAAGCACAAAGTAAATGAGCTAACCATGGTTTGAAATTGAATTATGATTGAATCAGCCAATGGCAAAGATTGCTTGTAGCCAAAGAACCGGGATTACATTCGCTTCACTAACAGTGTTTACTTTGTTAATAATATAGTACTCATGAATCATGATCTCTTGCAACCCAAGCCAAGTTCTTGGCGCTGGAATTGTGACTTTTATAGATCCTGTAGAAGAAGAAAGTCGACTAATCTTTTGTTTTTTTGTTGGTGCTGTGCCTTTTTATTGGGGTTTGTTTGGATTTAATGAATTAGACGGAATTCAGATCTAGTTTATTTCACTGTTTGTAAATTGTCATTATGTATGCAGTTCGCATTTAATTTATAATTTTTTGGTGTTAAACTACAAAATACAGATTGACTGCAGGTTCAGGCAGCGAGTACTATAGTCAACACATATACAAACAGTATATATTATAATGATAGCAGATTATAATGACGAAAGTAAGCAGTTCTTCTTAGCGTTCAACTAATATATCACCATACAAAAAACACAGCACAGTAATGTATTGCAGTAAGTTCCAGTGCTTTTGTGATAGCTCATAGAAGAAATTGTAAGAGTCTCTGTAGGAATTAACCAGGAGGAGCAAAGCAAGTCTGTAGCAAAAAACAGAGAAGAGAGTAGAGAAAATTACCTAGATGTGGTGGCGTGGTGCAGGAAGAGCAGGTGCGGCGCTGATACGAAGGAAGGGGATTTTGAAATGTGAGGGAGAGCTGTGAACCTGCACCGTAGGCGAAACCGGGAAGGCAAAAAGCAGATGGGGATATACCAAACCGAGAATCAATGTTCAAAATCGGGAAGAGCGTAAAGAGCAGGTGCGGTGCGGTACCTCCGGCGGACGTGGGGATGGACTGAGAACACCTCCCTGAAAGACAGTGGGCCTGGTGGTCGCGTGAGGAGGAGAAGCGCGGGAAATGGCGGAGGAAGAGAGAAGCGAGTGAGAAGAAGATGCGAAGGTTGGGGGAAATATACCGTGGGAACAGCGGCAGAATATGCGGCGCGGGCGGCACGCGGCGCGGGCCGCACGCGTCGGGGGCGGCACGCGTCGGGTGCGGCACGCGGCGGGGGCGGCACGCGGCAAGGGCGGTGCGATGACGCGGCGAATGGTGAGGGGAGCGTGGGGCAGCGATGTCGCCGTTCGCTCCGCACGTATGGCTTCGAACGTCGGCTGGTAGGAGAGGCGGCGCCAACTCCGGCAAACACGCCAGCAAGAAGAAAGAACAGAGGTTTCTACTCTGGTGAGGATTTCCTGAACGCAATCTGTGGGAAGTCTGCAAGCTTTGGAAATGTCTTCTTCCTTCGGGCGCCCTACCTCGTCCGCCTCCATTGCTGAAGGGTGGAGTGAGAAATCTGAATAAACCTCCGGCTTCACAACAATGGCGATGCCGGCCGGGCAGAGCTCTTTCGTCCCCGGCTTGGAGTGTGAATTCAATATATAAGCAATTCAACAATGCCGGATAATAAATTGGTTTCCTTTTCAATTGTTTCTAATTATATCGACGACGCACCTCAGGTAAAAGCGGAGAGGAGTGCGGCGAGGGAGATCACGGAGGAAGAGAGAGCAGCGACGGAGGAGATCCGAATGTTGGGGGAAATGTAGGCATCGAACAGAGGAGCCGGACGCGGGGGTAGAGGCACGGGGCGGGTGCGGGACGCGGCGGGGGCGGCACGGGGCGGGGGCGGAAAGCGGCGGGTGCGGCACGCGGAAAGAAGGGGGCGTGCCAGGTTGCGGGCGATGCGGCTGCGGATGAGTGGTGCGCCGTCGACGCGTGGGCGCAGGTGGAGCGGAGCGGTGGGGGCGCTGTTCCGCGATTTCGGCCGGCGGACACGCGTGGACGCAGGGGAGAAGCCGCGGGAGGGCAGGTCGGGGATTTCGCGTGACCGACGCCTCCTATACAAAAATCCTTATTAATATAGATATACGAGCATCTTCGCATGGGCTACGCCCGTGCTCGATGCTCTCGGGCGGCCTTCGGCCGCATTCAGGCGGGCTTCGTCCACCTCCGCACGGGCTTCGCCCGTGCTCGATGCCTCGTTGCGGGTTGCGCCCACATCAAAGCGGGATGCGCCCGCATCAAAATAGAATGCACCCACATCAAGACGTGCAGTGTCCGTAATATATACATATGAGTACTCAAAATGACCGTAAAAAAATATAAATAAATATACAATTTTTATTTTATGTAAAAAAAATTACGTTTTGTAGTAAAAACATTAATTTCACGCAATCTCTTCTCTCCCTTTCTCTCTCCCTCTCTCTCTCCTCCCCTCTCTCTTTCTCTCTCCCTCCTCTCTCTCTCCCAACTCTCTCCCCCCATCTCATGCTCTCTCTCATGATCCAATGGCTCTTGTTTAATCTATGGTGTGCCTCCAAATACCTATATTGCTTTATATAATAAGATATATATATATATATATACGAGCATCTTCGCACGGGCTACGCCCGTGCTCGATGCTCTCCGGCGGGCTTCGGCCGCATATAGGCGGGCTTCGCCCGCCTCTGAACGGACTTCTCTCATGCTCGATGCGTCGTTGCGGGCTGCGCCCGCATCAAAGCAGGAAGCGCCCGCATCAAAGCAGGAAGCGCCCGCATCAAAGCGGGACGCACCCACATCAAGACGGGCAGTGCCCACAATATATACATATGAGAACTCAAAATGTCCGTAAAAAAATATAAATACATATTACAATTTTTATTTTATAAAAAAATTATGTTTTGTCGTAAAAATATTAATTTCAATCAATTTTTCTCTTCGTCTTCTTTCTCTCCCTTCCTCATCTCTCTCCCTCTCTCTCCACCCCTTTTCTCCTCCCCTTCCGCCATCTCTCTTTTTCTCTCTCCATCTCTTTTTCCTCCCCTCTCTCTCTCTTTCTCTCTCTCTCTACTCTCTCTCTCCCAACTCTCCCCCATCTCATGCTCTCTCTCATGATCCAATGACTCTTGTTTGATCTATGGTGTGCCTCCAAATACTTATATTGCTTTATATAATAAGATATATATATATATATATATATATATATATAAACGAGTGCCCGACACGGGGCTCCGCCCCTACGGCCAGGCGCGACAGTACCCGGTCGACGACGACGGGCTTCGCCCGCCCCGGTTCGATGCTCTCAGGCGACCTTCGGCCGCATCCAGGCGGGCTTCGCTCGCCTCTGCACAGGCTTCGCTCGTGCTCAGTGCGTCTGCACGCTGCGCGCGCATCAAGCCGGGCCCAACACGCAAAATCATATGGGTGACAGTACCCGACCGGCGACGACGGGTTTCGCCCGCCCCATCAAGGCGGGTTTCGACTTGAAATAGCATCATAAAAGAGTCGAGTATGAGTACTCAAAATGACCGTAAAAAATATACATAAATATTATAATTTTTATTTTGTAAAACAATAAACGTTTTGACCTAAAAATATTAATTTTGACTTTAATAAAGTTGATTGATTTAATGTCATCACCTCGAAAATACCACTGATATGTCTAATGACAACCTTACTTGAATAAACCGCTGACATGCCTAATGACAACCTACCATAGTATGTGTAGGAGCTGTACTAAAAAACTTTTTGAATTTAAATGAATTTTCATCATTATTTCTAATTTTTTGATAGTGTAATTACTTGAATGGACATTATATTTTAATTTTTTGAAATAGATTATAATATATATCAAGTCATTAAAATATAAAAATGAGAAAATAATTGATATTTTTGAATATTTCACCAAACACAACTTCTCCCTTATAATAGTGAAAGATATATATATATATATATATATATATATATATATATATATATATATATATATATATATATATATATATATATATATATACTTGTAAATAATCTGAAGTAATATTTTTGTGGTTTCGTTGATTAAAAATTATAGTTAAAGGCTTCATTTGGGGGGACTTATTCACCGGTCAAGCGATTACAACCGCATGAACCGGACCATGTCATAACCGCCTGACGGTGAAAACAAGCTCCCCAAACGGAGCCAAAGACAGATCAAGCCTTTGAAAATTAAACTGAATATCTACCACTTTAAACGCAGGCCCCTTTATTCATGTTCTAGATTCTCCTCAGCCTCCACTGCATTCCCAGCAGTCACCAGGTCACAATATCACCATTTCCAGTCTCCCCGCTCCGCCGGATCGGCATTTTAAGCCGGACTGCAGCCTCCTCTGCAGAAATAACCATCACCCTCTGCCGGAATTCCATTCCCAGCCACCGCCCTCTGTTCTACCACTTTCCTGAGCTGGGTTATTCATTTCAGAGCCGATATTCAGGTATAATCCACACTACTATGCATTTAGGGATTTGGATTTCATAATTTTTTTGTATCATTTGAACATGTGTATGTCCTGCAATTTCTTTGAACATTGGTGTTAACATTAACGACGAGTGCGGAACTAAGTTTGTTGACTAACCAAGATTCACTTCATACCACAAATCTAAATGTTGGACAGCACTTAACTATAGATAAAGTTTTTCCAAGTAAAGACGAGCTGGTGCAATGAGCTCGCAATGTTGCACAAGACCTGGACTTTGTTATTACTATTAAAAGGGCTGATAAGCTAACAACCAGAGAAAGACCTAGGATTATAAATACTTGTTGTAATAGAGTTGGGTTCTCTTATGAAAATCAGCACAATAAAGATTTTGTGAAGAAAATAGCTTTAAGCTATGGGGATATCCTTTTTCTTTACATGGACAAAGGAGAAGGATCCATCCCCAAATGATTGGAAGGTTATGGTGAAGTGTGGATATCATAATCACAATTTTGTTCATCTAAAAATCCACTCTCATGCTGGTAGATTAGACGACAATGAATGGAAGATAGTTCGGGAAATGTATTTAGCAGGTGTTAAGTCAAGAAAGATGTTATCCACCTTAAAAGAAAAAAAAATCCTAGTAACTCTGTATGAGTTGATAAACAAATAACCATTAAGGAATAAACACATAACAACTAAGGAATAAACACATAACAACGACATACTTTTTACTACAAGTGGAAGAGGTTACAGATAATCCTATTTAAAGGAAAACTAATACATTAACTGCTGACAGAGAACAGATGGCGGATGGGAAGAGGAAATAAAGACAGAGCTGCGGTAATAAAGGATGCATAGGAAAGGAGCAGAATTCAGATGGGAGAAAGTTGTTTTCCAACACTGTCCCTCAAGTTGATCCCGTATGAAACATTTAGGGCATCGCGCAGAGTAGCGAAGCGTCTTCGTCCCAGGGGTTTCGTGAGGATATCCACGAGCTGGGTTTCAGTGGGGCAATGTCGAACTTCAATTTCTCTTTTATCTACCATTTCGAGTACAAAATTATACTTTAGGGCAATGTGTTTACTTCAGTTGTGGAAAACAGGATTTTTAGAAAGAGCGGTTGCGGACTGATTATCGCAATAGATAGGAATAATCTCATCTTTCTCTTCTAGTTCTGTTCGAATTCGCTTGAGCCAAGCAGCCTCGCAGGAAGCGGCGCAGAGGGCCATGTATTCAGCTTCCGTTGATGAGAGAGTGACCGTTCGTTGTTCTCTGGAGGACCAGGAGATTGGTGTTTGTCCATAACAGAAGATATATCCACCAGTGCTTCTCTTGTCGTCGGCTAAGTCACCCCAGTCGGAATCACTGAAGTCAGTGATGGTAGAATCATCTTCTTTCTGGTATAGAAGGTCAAAGCTCTTTGTTCCCTGGATGTAGCGGAGGATCCTTTTGGTGGCGAGAAAGCGACTTTTTTTTGGTTTGCTGACAAATCGAGCGGCGATGCCGACGGCTAACTCGATATCTGATCTTGTGTTGGTGAGGTAGAGAAGAGAACCCACAAGGCTGCGATATTCTTCGGGATCAACATCTTCTTCTGCCTTGTTGCTCAATTTTTTTCCAATTGACATGGGTGTTGAAGAGGGATTGCAATTGCCCATTTTAAATTTCTTTAGGAGATCACATGCATAATGCTCCTGGGAAATGAAGATTTGCTCAGGGTTCTGCTTGATTTGAAGTCCTAAGAAAAATTTGAGGTGGCCAAGGTCAGTCATCTCGTAACGCACTTTCATGTTAGTCTTGAAAGTTTCAAGTTTTTGAGAGTTGCTGCCAGTAAGGATGAGGTCGTCAACATATAGACAGACAATGAGAATTTCTCTGTCACATCTGTTGATGTAGAACGAGGCGTCATTGGGACTTCTGATGAAACCTTCTGAATTGCATAGATAAGAGTCAATGTTGGCAGTCCAGGCTCTCGGGGCCTATTTCAGATCATATAGACCCTTATGTAGTTTGTAGACTTGTTCTTTGTGCTTTGTTTCATACCCTTCCGGCTGCTGGACATAAACCTCTTCATCAATGTGTCCGTTGAGAAAAGCGGATTTCACATCCAATTGAAAGACAGGAAATTGGTGTTGAGCAGCATAGGCGAGGACCAGACGGATTGTATCCATTCTGGCCACAGGTGTGTAGGTTTTATCGTAGTCGCGTCCAGGAATTTGTGAGTAGCCTTTGGATACAAGGCGAGCTTTGTACCTGACGGGATGTCCATTTTCATCAGTTTTTGTTTTATAGACCCATTTGAGCCCAATGGCATCGTGTCCAGGTGGTTTGGGAACAAGCGACCAAGTCTGATTCTTCTCAATTATAGCAATCTCTTCATCCATAGCTTGTTTCCAGATGGGCTGAGACGATGCAGCTTTGAAGGTAGTTGGGGTGCCTGAAACAAGAGAAAGATTGCAATTCTGGTATAGCTCTGTGATAGATTTTGTTTTTTTGACTGGAGATGATGAATATGGGCAAGAATCAGAATCCGGACTGTCATCATGTGGCATGGTATTATGCAAGACATGGGGAAGTATCTGGACAGGGTTTGTGTCGACGGCAACCGCATCCCCAGATGATGAAGGTTCAATGATGGGGTTGGAAGGGAAGGCCGAGGCAGAATCGTGTCCAGGAAAGAAGCATTGGTGTCATCGACAACCGCCTCACCAGATGATGAAGGTTCAATGATGGGCTTGGAAGGGAAGGCCGGGGCAGGAATCGTGTCCAGAAAAAAAGACTCTGTTGAGTAGGAAAAAGGCCATAATTTTGACTGCCAGTTCCAGGTGTCACCATCATTTAAGGTAACATCACGAGCAATGGATATAGTGTTTGTAGGAGGATGATAAAGTTTGTATCCTTTGGATTGTTGGGAGTAGCCGATCAGAATACATTTCTGGCTCTTATGATCCAGCTTGGAGCGGTGAAGAGCAGGTATGTGCTTATAGGCAACGCATCCAAAAATGCGAAAATGGCCAATAGAAGGTTTGTGGTTAAGAAGAGCTTCAAAAGGTGTGAGTTGTTGTAGGGCACGTGTTGGGCATCTGTTAAGAAGGTAAACGACAGTATGACAGGCTTCTGCCCAGAGAAATGTGGGGAGAGATTTGTGGTGAAGCATGAACCGGGCCATTTCAAGAACTGAGCGATTTCTATGTTCGACGGTCCCATTCTGTTGAGTAGTATAAGGAGTGGTGAGTTGATGATGAATGTCGTGCTCAGTACAGAAAGAGTGAAAGTCGTGGGAGACAAACTCACCCCCACGATCACTGTGAATGCTCTTTATATCTTTTCCCAACTGTTTTTCTATGTAGATTATAAAATTTTTGAATGTGGGGAGAGTGTCAGATTTGCGGGAGAGAAAGAAAATCCACATGAAGCGAGAGTGGTCATCAACAATGAGGTAAAAATATTTGTTACCGCTAGGAGTAGGCGTGGTAGCGGGTCCCCAGAGATCAAGATGGATAAGTTGAAGGGCTTCCCAGCTTTTCTAGCTGGATGATGAGGAAAACGGATGTCGATGTGCCTTGTCGGTTTTACACCCCTCACAGAAGGTTTTGTTGAATTTGAGGGAAGGCATATCCCGAACCATTTTGTTCTTGCAAAGCATACGAAGGGATTGGTAGTTAAGGTGGCCATAGCGAAGATGCCATAATGTGGCAGGGGAGATGTCGGGGGTTGTACATATGAGGGCAGTGGGAGTAGGTAAGTGGAGAGAGTAGATATTATTGGAGGAGATAGGAGCTGACAATATCTGTCTATGGCTGATTGTGTGGAAAATTTTGCAAGTTTCATGCTCAAAGATGACTGTGTATCCCCTTTTTGTAAGTTGTCCCACGCTCAGAAGGCTCTGGGCAAGGCTGGGCACGTAGTTGACGTCATGAATGTATTTGATGGCGCCCTAGGTGGTTTGGAAGGCAATAATTCCTCTCCCTTCAATAGTGTGGGCTTGTCCATCCCCTAAGAAAACATTAGATTTGTAAGTTTCATCAAGATTGATGAAGGCACCTTTGTTGTGAGACATATGGCTGCTGCACCCAGAGTCGTATACCATGTGTGTGCATCTCGGGATTGAGTTTGATGGCTAATATAGAACATGGATTCATTGGAGTCATCTTCCATGAATCTGGCAGTTTCACGGGATTTGGACCAACAGTCTTGAGCAGTGTGAGTAGGCCTGCGACATCGTTTGCATCGAAGGGGGCAATCTTTGTTATCGTGTGAGCTTTTGTGACAGAGTGTACAGGAGGTTTTGGTCTGTGGATCAGGGGAATATTGTGGGTAGGGGGGCAGTTGTGGTAATGGAAGAAGAGGGGGGAATATTGTTGTGGTGATGGCGTAGGAGGAGAATATAATGAAGGAAGTGGAGACAAAAAAGGAGGTGTGGCATGATGAAAAGGGGAAATAGATTGGGGATGGGGGGAAATGTAATGTTGAGGGGTGTTTTTGTGGTAGTTGAAGAGCATAGGGTTGTGGGAGGAGGAAAGATAGTTTCCTTCAGGTGTGGTGGGTGGTCGGGTGGTCGGGTGGTCGGGTGGTGTCAAGATAGGAGGGAGGTATAGAGTGGGATGGAGGAGGTTGAGAGGTTTGGGAGATGAGAAGATGGCTATGAAACATATCATTGAGGGAGGAGGGGGTAGGTTGATTTTCCTGTTTTATTCGGTCTTCAAGAGACTGGAGGGAACTCATGAGTTTCAGGAGAGGGAGAGTTTCCAAGTCTTTAGCTTCTTCAATTGCAGCAACAACATGGTTTAAAGAGCGGGGCAGCCAGTGGAGAATTTTAGGAACAATTTCAGAATCATCAATGGTGATGCCCATGTTCTTTATTTTATTGATAACGTTGGTGATCCGAGCAAAGAAACTTTGGATTGTTTCTTGTTCACTCATTCTAAGAGAGTCAAATTCTCTCCAAAGAGTTTGAATTTTAATAGAGATAACTTTCTTTGATCTCTTGAATTCTTCTCTCAGGATTTCCCATGTTGTCTTGACAGATTTAGCACCCATGATGCGGGGAAAAATAGCATCGGTCACGCCTTGTTGAATGAGGAGTAGAGCTCTGGAGTCCTTCATCTTCTCCTTCTTGCTGATTTTTGGGATGATCCCGATAGCAGTGGGTTGTGGTTGAGTGATTCCAGATTCTACAATCTCCCAGAGATCTTGGGAATGGAATAAGGTCTCCATTTTTATGCTCCAATAATCATACATTTCTCCATCAAAGATGGGAACAGTAGGTTGATGGTAAGAAACACTGGGTGCGGGGGAGGTAGATGATGAGGCCATGAGGGGGGATTTGCGAAAAAAGCAAAGAGGATCCCTTGATCAAGCTAAGACTTGATGGAGATGGAGATGGAGATGGAGATGGCTCTGATATCAGTTGATAAACAAATAACCATTAAGGAATAAACACTTAAACAATGACATACTTTTTACTACAAGTGGAAGAGGTTACAGATAATCATATTTAAAGGAAAACTAATACATTAACCGCTGACAGAGGACAAATGGCGGATGGGAAGAGGAAATAAAGACAGAGCTGCGATATTAAAGGATGCATAGGAAAGGAGCACAGTTCAGACGGGAGAAAGTTGTTTTCCAACAATATGATATTGCGGCCTATATACAATGAGAAGGTTAAGATGTATGTGAAAGAATTGGGTGGTTTCACTCCTACTTAATTTCTTTATATGTGTATCTCTGAAGCAAGGTATGTAAGTTACAATCATGTCAACCTAAACACGAACAAATTGGAAAGTATATTTTATTAACATCCGGCCTCCGTCCATCTTAGCAACATGTTTTCAGTTGTTTTTATCATGGATTGCATATATAAGACTAATAGTTATCGATTGTCTTTACTAATCATTGTTGGGGTGACGTCTATTAATATGACTTTTTCTGCATTTGTATTCATTTTGAATGAAACTGAAATAATGAATAGAGATTGCATTTAGGAATGTTATCAAACTTGTTTTTCCTCATTCCAGAATAATACTTTATCCGGCACACATTAATAAAAATATCCTACCTCATTGCAAAAAATATTTCAAGGTTTGTGTGCATGTTAACTACATAGGGGAGAAGTATCTGAAGGTCATAAGTTCTATTGTGACAACTTGGATTGAGCCTTAGACACTGTTTGAGGGGACTTGTTTTCACCGGTCAAGCAGTTACCACCGCATGAACCGGACCTTAATTAAGGTCCGGTTCATGCGGTGGTAACCGCTTGACCGGTGAAAATAAGTCCCCTCAAACAGAACCTTAGTCTTTCATTTCAGCATGGATAAATTTTTGCACTTTGGCAATTCGACAATGAATCATACCGAAGGCAGACATAGTCACCTAAAACTTTTTCCTGAAGTTTATATCGGTAATTTAACCACTACTTTGAAACAATTGACCAAATGATTAACCTCCAATACACGGAGATTAGAGGGTCATTTAGTCAAAATTCTGAATTACTTGGTTCTGTATTTGTTGTAGCTTTAGTCGCAATTAAAAAGACGAAGAATTGGTGAAATCTGGCTCCCCTAAAGCTGCTGATTGCTTGCATAAAATGGTGAATATAATTAGTTTATCTTGTGTGCACTAATTAGTCAATTACATGAATCAATCTAATGCATTCCCATTATGAATGATTAATAAGCATTAGAAGCAATTGCAATTAGAACTGCAAGGTTAAGAAATTGTTGAAGTGAAGGAAAAAAATCAGTCATTTAGGCTCCGTTTGGTGGGACTTATTTTCATCAGTCAACCAGTTACGACCGCATGAATCATACCTTAATTAAGATCCGATTCATGCAGCCGTAACCATTTGACCGGTGAAAATAAGTTCTCACAAACGAAGCCTTAGTGACAGACAAGCGGATTTGAATTGTGGACTAAATAATACTACCGATATTTAAAGGAATGAATTAATAAAGTGAAAATTGCGAGGCTACCAAAACTTTGAAGCCTCTAATTCCCTTACAGTTGAAAGGTCATCCAAGAGGAAGCAACAACAAATTGAAAGATGAATTCAAATCGAAAAGAAAAGACCCGTCTCTTTTTGAACATGTTAGTATGAGTGAACAACTCGAGCACAAGAAGAAATTGCAAAAAAATTGGTTCGAACAAGATTCGGTTTGTTGATAGCGTACGGAAGGAAATACCACCATATATCTCTAAACATATAATTGAAATCATAAATGTGATCGGTCATGGACATTGTGGTTACCGGGTTATTAGTCATGCATTGGACATGATAGAAAACTGTACGGAATGAGCATCAATGGAATTTCAAGATGACAATTTATATACAAAAATATTTGGGAGTATAATGCTTAGTGAATTAAGATTCTCTTGAGTGTAATGTAGGTCCTGCTTCGAATGACAAGTGAATATCAATGTCAGACATGAGATTAGTAGTTGTATCTTGCTATAATGTTTGTTCATTACTCAAGATCAATCTTTCACATTTCGATCTTTGCATTCCTCCTCCAAAGATGCGAAAGAAAAATATTATTGAATTTGTCAACGATAATCATTTAATTAGACTGCTAATATCCGAACATTCTCCATCGCCGCCGCATGTTTACTCTATGGACGAGATATCATGAAATAATTGCAGAAAGATGAGATTGATTTCTGAATCTACGGAGCTCGGGACTGAGGTAATATTCTTTGAGTTGCAGATACGTCGAAAGGGTGGTGATGCAGAAGGGTATTAGAAATTGCAAGTCATTGAATGCTATGAAATGATCAACAAACTGGAAATATCTCAATGAACACAATCTATAAGCAATTTCTTTTCTGCATGCATACCATTATTTGCATGACTATTTCTCAAGGGGGTTCTAAGTTTAGCGGTTGTGAGAGATTTTTATAAGCGGTTGAGGGTTTTTAACCTCCGCAAAATCAACACTGCTTTCGAACACCGAGCTGATTTTCCTAGTTTTTTTTGGGAGCGGTGTGCATTTAACAAAATGACATGCAAGTAAAATTCCGTGATGTGCATCTATCATGGATGTGCATACAACGATGTTAGGTGTGCCATTAATATTCATATTAATTAATACCTAGATTCCCAAGTTACAATTGAGCCTTTATGACCAAGTTTTATTGATAATCTAGTGCTTGTTTCTGTCATTTGCATAAAAACGATAATAATGCTGCTATCTTATCCCATGAGTTCTTCATGTCAAAATTCATACAATTCGTTAATGATGGCTATATATCCTAAGAAACGATTAGGGTCATTTCTTATATATATATATATATATATATATGGTCATTTAACGGGACCTCCCCTCTAACTTTGCTAAATTACTGACAGCACCCCTCTTATTTTCGAAATTACAAAAACTTCCCCTAAAGTTTTCATTGCATTACAAAAACCTCCCCTAAAGTTTTAATTTCATAACATCCATGTACAAAAACACCCCCCTGGGTGAACAGCGTGCAGGGAGTATTTTTCTTCATGGATGCAATGAAATGAAAAGATCAGGGGAGGTTTTGGTAATGAAATGAAAACTTAAAAAGAGTGTTTTGTAATTTCAAAAATAAGAGGGGTGCTCTCACTAATTATGCTAGTTTACAAAGGAGATTTGGGTAATTATTTCTATATATATGTGTGTGTGTGTGTGTGGTAATTGAAATGTTATGGGCATGTGGGCATGCACATTGCACACCATCAAAATGAGAATCTAATAAATCAAAGCATTGGAGAATAAAAAATTAGAACAAATTGAACTATGACAGGCTACATCAACAAAATTCACAGGATGGATTATCGAAGAAACCTGGACTGTGTGAACCCGCCGTGCCGGCGACAAGTATCCACTCTCTCTTTTGCACGTGAGAGATGATCGGTGGCGCCAATGAGAGAACTTGTGGGTAGTAGTAGGTTCAGAAATTGATGATTTGAATTCCGATCATCAGGAGCCTGGACTCCTCGTGGGTGAGACGAGGCATTCATGAGGATTGGCATAAAAGTAATCCTCTTCCTTGGGTCTACCAGGAATGACATTTCTTGCTGATGGCAGACCAATCCTGTTGTGATGAACCTCATTGACTGCACTCTTAAACTGATCCCATGATAGCCTCTCTTCTTGGTATTGATCCAGAAGCTCCACCAGTAGTTTTCTGTCCAGTGTGATGGTTTTCCTGAAGCCCTTGTACCTTACAAATAAAAAAATATTAACAAAATTTATTTCCTATTTATTAATTACTGAAAACTAACGTGGAGGAGAAAGAGTATAGGAAGAACTGATGATATGAAAACATACTACAACTCCTAGAAACTATGGAAGATTCTGAGCCCTCTCTCTATTTATAGTATATGGATTTTGTCCTTTAATTCGTGTTGCGCTTTATGAAATTTGCAATTTAAGGGGCATTTTGGTAATTTATAGCATGGGAATTCCTACTCCTCAAATCGCAAGCCGCCTGCAAAATACCTTAGCCGCCGACGATTTAGATGCACGGGGCTGTCCGACTAAGATCTACAACACTTCTTTTTCATACCGTCGATAACCTGCTAGGGCATCACTTCCCTGTCCTCCGCCGCAGATGAGTAGCCACCAGCGTGCTCTGCACCACGAAACAAACATCTCTTCACTACACTGAGCAGATTCTCAATCGACCATGCCAAGCGGGTTCTCCATCGTCCACGGCTTAATAGGTTAGCGACTATCACCTTCCTCCTACCCCTACTTCCTCATCCCTACATACCCAGCATCTCCAGGGCGCCGACCCAGGTTGGGCCTGAAAATTTATTTGATGTCATGCTCCTTTTTTTGGAATCCTTTTTCATTCAACCTTGTGCGCCCAACCCCTTACTATCATTTTCCTTCCCCCAATCCTCCTGGCGCTAAAGACCACGAACACCAAACAAATGTTTGGTAGATGGGAACATCGTTAGACTGCATTACTTTTTTTAATGCAAAAAATTTAATTAATGATCTGTCATCTTCTGTTTACTAGTTCATACTCTTTCTGATGTTCCTTCACGGCAAACAAACGACATATGAGAATTTCAGATACCGCTAAATCCTTTCAGGCCCAACCTGGGCCTGGTTGAGAATTTCAAATAGGTCTTCTTCACAAGCATCCCTCCCTCCAAGAACAACTTCAGGGCTAGGGTCTTGGCAAGCTCCAAAGATTTGTGCATTGAGATGTAATCCCAACTTTGTCATTCATTTTAGGATTTATATGTCCTTTGAAGCATAAAAAACAAGTTTTATTCTCTATTTCAATTAAGATGTCACATATTTGCTTATACATGTTCTTTTCAAAATGCTGATGGGAGTTCCTCTTATGCTGTGTAGTTTACTTCTGCAAGTTTTTCTATTCAAGTCACTAAGATATTATCGTCATCTTGGATGAGGAGCCTTTTCGCTAATCTTTGGGGTAATATTGATCTTGAACTTGGTGTTTAATGTTTTATCCTTTTCAAAAATCATTGAATTTGCGAAATTTAATGTGCTTAGATCTATTATAAAAGCAAAAATTTCTTGGGCTATCAGTAACATTATAGTTGTAATTTATAAGTAAAGGAGTATAAAGATTATAGTTTTAGGTGTTCAGAGAATATGGTCAGATACAAGTCTAAGGCCTGCCTAGCTATCCACTTAAGAGCTTCAAGGTGGAACCCCAACACGGACGGAGTTAAAGATCGGGGCGGAGCACCGTCATGACCGCAATTAGGACTAGGTCCAGGGGCCCGACACAGACAGAATTAAAGATAGGGCCAGAGCCCACAACCGCAATTAGGAATAGGGCCGAGCCCCGCCACGGCCGCAATTAGGATAGGAGCAAACAAATTGAGGCATCAATCAAATCCTGTCTGCAGGATCCCAAACCCAGCAAAACATTCATGTAAAATCATTGAGAGGCATCTATCTCCTCATTCTTGATCTTGCCTCGCTGAAGGCGGCCACACTATGGTTCTTCTTCATGACATCGCCCTACCTCGCCCTACTCCTTCCCCAATCTCATCAATTTACTGTTGATCCAATTCCTGCCTTATGAGGTAAGAATGAGGAAATGAGATTATATCCTAATTTCAAACCTCATTGAATTATTGGTTGGGATTCTTATAGAGTTACGGTTACAAGTGAAGTGAGTTGATGGTGGCTGTGCAAAAAGGTCAGAGGGGTGTTTTCAAAGGTTAGTGGTATGGCACAGGGGGTTGTTGGCATATGTAATTTGCGTCTGGAGTACTGCCTTGGACAAGGTACTGTCGCGGTCAGGGTACAGTCGCGGCCGGGGTACAGTCGCGGCCGGGGTACAGTTGCGGCCGGGGATATGGGTGGAACCCCGTGCCTATTCAAAAGAGCTTTCAACCGATGCTCACTTCTCGAAAGTACAATGCGGCTCGATCCTAAAACCTCGATGTGCGGGGACACTGAAGAAAAACAAAGCACCCAAAGTTTCAAAAAGAGGTTGATGCATGTACACCTCACAAGTTTGTATTCTAGTTTTCAACTGTGCTGCAATCTTTTTTTTTGTTCCTATCAGGTGCAAGTGCTAAGCTATAAAAAATATGTGCAGAATTCAACAAATATTCAAAGCAAATTTACACTGTTGGAATCAAAGTCAGGGTAAAGAAATAAAGGATGTTAAAGAATGCACAGCCTACATAAGCATGAATCTACATTGATTTGGATTATGTAAAAGGAATAAAACTCCAACCATTATTTAAAGAACCAAAATGAACACGTTTAAATTGAGTTGATGTAGAACTCCAACCATTATTTTAATTGTTCATCTTTTTTGTTAGAGGGAAAATCTATCATAGAAAACTAGCTAATTGAAGGGTCAAACGATGGAGAAGAACAAAACGAAGATGTTTTATTTCTCTTTTTTTCACGGTTCTTATTTTTCTGTTTATTGTTTAATTTGTGGTTTTATTTAGTTTGGTTTATGGTTAAAACTATATATATGGTTAGACCAATTGGTCTTGGGCAATCTTTATGTAATCAAAATTTAAGTTTTCTCTCCACCACATCCCACGACCACACAACCACACAGTTACTGCAGCAGGGATCCATGGAACTGTAGGCAATCTTTATGGAATCAAAATTTAAGTTTTCTCTCCACCACATACCACGACCACGCAACCACACGGTTACTGCAGCAGGGATTCATGGAACTGCTCCACGACGCACACAGTATCATTCTTCCTAAACGATGCCCCACCAGGTCTAGATCAACAGATAGCGTCTATGGCACCCAAGTTGCCTCAATTGGCACTGACAACGACCAAGGAGGGACTCAATTTCAAATCCTACTTCTACCAACCACCGTCACCATGATTAGATCTCAGATGAAGAATCATAACTTCATCATTATACTTAGCTAACTTACAATCTCGATTAAGTCTTTCCTCTCCTAGTCAGTGGCCTTAAATATAGTCTAGAAACAAATGCTGGAAAGATGGGATTTTAGAGTTGGCCTTATATATAGTCAGTGGCCTCGCAATAACAAAGATAAGAAAGTTTTTCATGGGCTCGAGGAAGGATACCTTCGGTGTCCTTCAACAACTCTCGCCATGTTTCCATCGTAGCTAGGAATGAAGATATCACTAGCAATAGAAACCAGGTAGTCAAGTGCAGCCATCTGTGTGGAGTGATTTTGGAAAGGGTTCAGCTCATTAGAACTTAGGAGTGTCTCCTTCCTAACCTGCGATAAATGAGATTTAGAGATGTGTTGTTTAGGGAGCCTTTGAGAAAATGAAGTAAATAAACCTACTATTTTAGGAAATGCAGCCTTCAAAGCAGCCAGCCTTCTTTCCCCGCCATATATTTCTCCAGAGGCTATAAAGATCTGAGTGTCCCTTGGAATTCCTAATGCCTGTAGAACCAATGTCATTTCCTCTGGTGTGAGAGGACACAAACCTTCCAATCTTTTAGTCTCTGAGTCTATCTCTTTCTCTTTCCACCATTTATATGCATATCTGAAATCCCAAGTAGAGTTCAGCCAACTACCAATAATATTTTGAAAGCAAGTTTGAATTTAATGAAGAAATGACTCAAGCGACTAATTTGATACGGAGGATATTATGGAGAAGTAAAGATAGATTTTAACAAAACCCTCATTAGGCAGTTTTATTTTGGCTAAAAATTAAAATAATTCCATCCCAAGTCAGCTCAAAATTGTTTGAGTTTTAGTCAAATTTCAAAAAAGTATACCAGCTAAAGATATAACTTCTAGAGTTTATGCCTGTGGTTAAACTGAAAAAGTGCCTTAGCAGTACTATACAATAACAGAATATGATAGAGACTTGAATAAAAATTTTAAACAGTTGTTGTAGCTGTTGTACGATGGATCCAAGGGATAGTCGGTGAAAAAGGTCTTCGATATCAAAGTTGAGCATGTTAGCCATGAGAATGCAAAGATGGAAGTGAGAGAAAACTAAAATGGATAAATTAAAGAATGATTACATTAAACAATAGGAGTGAACTATATCAATAATAGAATAATAATAAATATATCTAGATGGTTTGGATATATACAATAAAGTTTTAAAAAAATGCATTGTTATATGAGTAGATAGAATTAGCAAGCTTAGGTAGGTGGCCCTAATTAGGTATCAATGATGATTTGATATGGATAAAGACCTCCGGGGCATGCATCTTTCTCTGCATATGTAGCCGAAAAGCATTATCATACTTTGTATATCCCACACCCTATATATCGTAGTAGTATCTCTTTATGTTTATCTTTGAGATTTGTGATAGGCTCTCCTTCACGAGAGAGGCTCTTAGAGGGAACCAACCCTCAAGAGTTTGGATCAACCTTGTCTCGACATCTACATCCATTCTGTGTTCAATCTTACATTTTCAGTTCATGATAGTGTGCAACTATCATGATTATGACGATTTGAGGAAATTAGCTAAAGTGAGGATTCAAAATTACAACCACTTTTATGGGCTATAAACTACCAATCAATGGAACAATTATTTATTTGTACATGCACCGTTCAAACATTTACATAATAAGAAATTTTGCGTTGAGTCAAATCAAATATCAAGCAGCTCACTATATACTCGAAATATATTTCGAGCCAAATATCCCGGCTTAAAAATCACATGAACTTGTTAAGCTTGATCTTGATTCAACTAAAAAAATTAAGGGAGTTTCAAGTACTTTTATCACCCTCAATGGATAGTGCTGAGATGTAAAAAATGGCAATGATAAATAGCTCTGGAGAAGAAGAAAATGTGGTAAAAATATGACGGGCATATCCAAAAAAGAATATATTACAGGCACAGCTGTAATGACATCTATCAAAATCAGATTATTAAAAACAGACTAACTTACTCAGTGTGATCATGCAAGCGAATGTTATGATATTCGCCTTTACACAAACAGAAAAGATTAATGTTAAAGGACTAAGAAAGAAAGTAGATAGATCTAAATCCACATGATAAAATCTGTTCATCATGATTTGCAAAGAACATGATTAATATATTCCCTGAGAAGCATCCATGAGGATGAATGAAAAATGAAGATTCATTGACCCAACTATTTGGAAAATACTAAGGATGACGAACAAGTTGGCATGCAAACATACTTAAAGAACAAGAATAAACCTCATTTCAGTGAGCTCATTAATTTCACCATCAGAACATCCATGCGTACAGCCAGAAAATGATAGCATATCCATCTCGTATCGCAGATGCAGCACAACAAAAGAACCTTTCTTCCGAAGAACAGAAATAATCTTGTCACCCAAGGCTTCAATCTGCGGAGTAAATTTTAATGCCTCGTAATTGACACGGCAGCGCAACAATTGGAGCTCAATGGGAAGGAAATTGTTCGCTAGCCGAGCATCTGTTTTATTGAAATGAAGTACTTTGTGCTTCTGTATAAGGGGTAAGATCTGCATCAAATATTAAGTGCTTAAGTGAAAAAGCAACATTGTATACATCAAAGAAGAAAATTAAGATGAGCAAATAAACAGAACCTGCTTTAAATAGTATGTTTCTCTAGACCAGCTGATAGGCGGAATGGAGAGAAGACCCTTGCCATGAATTTTGGCATTAAATTTATATGGGAGTGATTTAACAATCTTGACCTCATCTCTTAGTGAATTAATGAAATGTCGAACATTAAATATATCACCAAAATCACTGTGAACAATACTCAACTGGTTTAGGACATACATAAATTGACTCTGCAACATCTTAAAGCAAGTTTATGATTTTGGGCATACCTTGGATCTGCCCAAAAGGACCTTTTATCAAGTTCAGGAACAACTAATGTCAGATTTAAATAGCACGCTATTGTGACCATATCACAGATCTGCAGAAAAACCACTTGAAAAAACAAAGGAATAGATGCGATAGCTACTAAAAAATTGACCTCATGAATCAGTAAAGGAAGCTCGGCAAAATTACGCACAGCAGCTCGCATCTGGTTGAGACCTCCATTGCAAGAAACCAGAAGATGGCCATTACTTTTGTAAACTCCTGGAAAAAATACTCAGCATCAAGAATGTATATTGATTATAGGGGCACGCACATCATTGCCACAGTCTACATGAAACTACTGAAGTGATTTTTTTTTCACATTTTAGGAAGGATGGGTGATCGGCATGTGTCTATCCTCTCATGAATTCAAGTGCGGTAAATCAACAGAGCCACAGAAAACTCATTTTACCATAGAACAACTGACCCAACAAATTATACCACATATAATATCTTAAAAAATAGCTGAAGATATAGACAACGTTTGGCATGGCGGTGGAGGTCGTAAATGCGGTGGTTATGAACTGTTGTTCGCCCAACCTCACCTAAGGAACAATTCATCCACTTTTATGTTCAAAAGTAATTTTATTTTCTTGGTGGTGGTCATAAACGTTGTCATGCCAAACATACATTCTACGAAGGCGGTGTTTTTGTCCAAACTTACCGGAGCAAAAACATTGTGCCAAACGGAACCAAAGAGTGTGATGTGGTGTGGCGACTTACACTTACGGACTTACCATATATGGCGTGCCCGGATCGACGATTGGACTCCGTGGATGCGTCCGTATTCATGTTGCGAATCAATTTCATATATAGATTTGTGTTTTTCGGTTAATATTTCATGTAGTTTTGACCCAGAAACCAACAGTAAATCATAGTTGTTGATTCCGGGTGCCCTAATTTAAGTTTATTATAAATAGATTGTTAGGGCTACCGTCATTTCTCATTGCTGAAATTTGGAGAGTCCTCTTCTTCATTTCTGGTGATCTCTCCGCGGTACCGAATCCGTGGAACCCCTAGGTGACGACTCCTTGGGTAAGTATTGTATCTTTTGATTTTTTTTCCTCCTCCCCCACCCTCCACCTTTCCATTGTTGTTGTCCAGCCCCTGCAAACAGCATCCCCCCATCCATTTTCCCCTTTGTCCAGCCACTACCACTGGACAGAACCCCCCCCCCCCCTATCTGCGCCTCCTTCAAATCACCAGCCACCGCCCCCTCAGCCCCTGGCCGCCGCCCCTCCACAACATGCCGCAAGCCATTTTTTTGTCCAGATCCGGCCAGCAGCCCCTCCCCTCCCTATTCCAGCCTTGTTCCCGCCTTCCCCACAGCCCGCAGCCCTCCCCTTTCACTGCCACCACCCCAAACGCCTACTTGGTTGTTTTTAGCACCAAAACAGTCCAGATCTGGCCGTTTCCAGCCAGATCCAGCCGCCCCGCCTCTTCCCCTTTGTTGTCATCACCCCCCCCCCCCATCATGTGGATCCTCCTCGAAACAGCCACCTAACACCAAATCTATCCAGATCGGGTATTTTAGCCTGGTTCCAGCCATCCCCCACCCCGATCCAACCCTCCTAATCCCCAACCAGCCCTCCCCTTACCCGATCCAGTCCACCAACCATCAAATTCCCTCTTTGAGCCCTCCAACATTCAGATCTTTTTATTTACAGCAGCCCTAACATTCGTAATGTGTTTTGTATTGGTTTGTTTGGTTGTAAACATTGTTATGGTTCGGATATTCTGTGTTCGCTTGGGAATCTAGTTTATTATGTTATTTGCTCTTAAGAAATCTCTAGCTGCAGGAAGGTCGTCGCGCGCTCGTGCTTTGGCCCTCCACGAGGACGTCGCGGAGGAAAGCTCAAGCCTTCTTTGCTTTAATAAATTATCCTGCCTTATTTGAATTAATTGTGTGTGATTTTATTTTTTTTTGCTGAATTTTGATTTAATTCGTCGAGCTTTGTATAACATGTAGGGTTAGGTCACCGTTAATCCGCCGCCTATAGATTCCTCCTGTATCAATTGGTATCAGAGCCAGGTTACGCACACTTTTTGATACGCAGTTGTAGAGTCTATAGATTTTTCATTATGTCTAGGTGTCATAATTATTCCTCTCATTACTTTGGAGGTCTCGAGTCCACTTGCACCCGCCCTCATAGATCCCCTTCAGGGAGACCCTCACGACACTACGATGATTATTTGTGATCGCAACACACCACTACCAGAGATCGTGTTGACCCACCGACACGACCTCACTATGCTAGAGACGATCACTATGATGGTTGTAGTCGTTTTTATCCGTACACGCGAGCGGATCGTGTTGATCCTTCGACATGACTCAGCTACCTTAGGGATGATTATTATGAGGATGGTCGCTTTGAGAGAGATCTTGAGATTCAGTTTTATACTGTTGCCCCTCCCTTTGACGGCTCATCGAGTCCCGAGTCTTTAAGTTATTGGATCATAGATATGGAGTATTATCTCGACCATTTTGAGTTATTTGGTGAGCATCAAGTCAAGTTTGCGAAACTTAGACTTTTAGATCAGACGAGAACTTATTGGTCTAGCGTTGAGAGGACCCGCGAGCGAGACCGTTTTTTTCACATCACTAGTTGGGTGGACATGAAGCGTACTTTATGTCAGAAGTATCTGTCTTCGTCGTATCAGAGTTGCTTGCTCGACCAATTATTTTCCCTTCAGCAAGGATCCATGTCTGTCACTGAGTACAATGATTGCTTCGATGAGTTAGTTGCGAGCAGTGATATCCGAGAGGACCTAGCCATGGCCATTGCCCGATTTTGGTCTGGACTTCGGTCTGACATACGTACTAAGGTAGTTTATCATAGCTCGAATTCTCTCGAATCGACATATCAACTCGCCCTTCGTTATGAACAGTCTTTAGGATCCGCAAGAACTGGTCGATGGGATTCTCATCCTGACATCCGCAGTACGAGCCCCTCCCATACTGAGGTCACCATGATACCTATCACTGTCCTATCAGCCATGACAGAAGTGATACCTGAGGCGGATTGCACTCACCCCAGTGAGGTGCTTAGCCCAACGAGTAACCTATCTTTTGTTTCTGATGCTCCTCTAGTGACCCCGATTGAGAGTGAGTCTGAGCAACCTATTGAGTATGCAGTGTTGTCCCTCACCCACACCACTTCTTCTGTCATACACCGGGTTAGTTAGTACATCAACCAAAGACCTCATTCTTGAAACCACGCCCACAGACTCATTCTTGAGAGTAGATTTATGCCCCCCTCATTGTCATTGTCATGAGTCACATCACGACCAAGAGCCCAGAGTCTGGCGTTGATCTCGTTACTCTCGTAGTGGTTATGTCATCCACCCACAGGGACACTACCCCTCACGAGGGTACTCATATGGAGGATCATGACCCTAGTGATGAATTCTATGACGACCCCCCTGTTGAGCCTCGTGATGAGCCACCACATCCTGGTGAGGATGTAACTCAGGTGAGTCGCTCGTTTACGACTTTCGAGTTAGTAGAGCCTCTTCCTTTATCATCCCTAGCCTTGCCCCAGAGGATGAGTATTGTGTGGAGCATCAAGTGTCTAGGGCACCACCTGCTGACACATCACACTCTCGATGAGTTTTGGGATGCACCGCCCACCTGACGGGTTCTTTACTTTCAAGGACACTCACCACACTATACAGTCACGTCTTCTAGTCGGTGCACACGATTTTCACTTGGGCGGTCATCTCATTCGCGATGACTTTTTTTACACACCTCCAGGTGAGCCCCCTGATGTGTCACGTTCTCTGAGAGACATTTGGCCCTTTATGAGATCGCCCTTGTGTGTAGATGTCCCGCGCGGTTACCTAAGCACTCAACACACACGGGATGAGTTTTTCTACACTCCACTGAGAGAGCCCCTGATAGGCCACCATATTTTAGAGACATCCCGGTCATTATTAGATTTCCCGTATGAGACATGTAGTATCTGTCATGTTTCATTTGCATCATTTGCATATGTCTGTTGAGTCGTTTCATCATCATTTGCATGAGTTTGTTCTGTTGTATGTTAATTGTTTGCATGTGTGTCATGAGTTGGTCCGACGAAAAATTCATATTAGTAATAAATCTTGTAAATCACATGCGGATGTTCATTGGCAAGTGCAAGTACTTCATGAAGGAGAGCATGTGATGGTGAGAATCTGCGTTCTGAGGCTCCGTGCGAGACTTTATAAAGGTTCGAGCGTTCAGCGAATGAGTCCCTACTCAGTCTTGAGACGCGCCGGATAAATGTTTATGAGCTGGACATCCCCGCGAGCATGGATACCCATACTATGTTCAATGTCGAGGACCTGACGCCCTACTTTGCACCTCATGAGTATTCAGGTTCGCATCTTGGCGGCCCTCTCAAGCCTTTACCACCGTTTTTACCACGCACCACTGAGTCTAGACCCGAGCCCTTGCCACCGCATTCATTGACTCGTGCTCAGCCCACCTCTGACCCCCACTTACCCGGGATGTTGTCCCAAACGACTTCTCCATTGGCACCTCAGATCCCACCAGATCCTTCTACTAGTGTATTGAGAGATGAGCGTACCACTGAAATCATTATACATGAGGCTGACCCCTCTACAGACGGCCTTGGGTGCCACTACCTGGTTTGCTGGCGTAGACAATCCTTCACCGACGACGCCCGGATACTACCGACAGAGCTTGATCGATTCGCCTCTGGACTTCGACTTCAGTACGACCATCTTCATTCATCGGAGATGGAAGCTCTTCAGTCCAGGGAGTTGATTGGCGAGTACATTTTCCATCAGCGACATTTGGACGACCTCTGGTGGACCTCATCGAGTCTTGCCCGACATTCTTCGAGAGAATTCTGACCTCTATTCATCGGGAGATGAATTCTTTCAAGCCGGGGAAAGTGAAGCGACGTGGCGACTTACCATATATGGCATGCCCGGATCGACGATCGGACTCCGTGGATGTGTCTGTATTCGCATTGCGAATCAAATTCATATATACCTTTGTGTTTTTCGGTTTATATTTCATGTAGTTTTGGCCCCGAAACCAACGGTCAATCATAGTTGTTGATTCTGGGTGCCCTAATTTTAGTTTATTATAAATAGATTGTTAGGGTTGTCGTCATTTCTCATTGCTAAAAATTGGAGCCCTCTTCCTCATTTCTGGTGATCTCTCTGCGGTGCCGACTCCGTGGAATCTCTAGACGACGACTCCATGGGTAAGCCTTGTATCTTTTAATTTTTTTCCTCCTCCCCCACCCTCAACTTTTCCATTTTTGTTGTCCAGCCCCTGCATACAGCAGACCCCCATCTGTTTTCCCCTTTGTCCAGCCACTACCACTATCCAGAAACCCCCTCCATCCGCACCTCTTTCAAACCTCTAGCCACCGCCCCCTCAGCCCCTGGCCGCCTCCCCTCCATAGCCAGTCGCAGACCATTTTTCTACCCAGATCCGGCCAGCAGCCCCTCCCCTCCCTGTTCCAGCCTTGTCGCCGCCTTCCCCACAACCCACAGCCCACCCCTTTCACTTCCACCACCCCAAACAACTTGCTTGGTTGTTTTCAGCCCCAAACCAGTCTAGATCTGGCCGTTTCCAGCCAGATCTAGCCGCCCTGCCTCTTCCCCTTTGTTGTCATCACCCCCCCCCCCCCCCCCCCCCCCCCGCCCATCCCGTGGAACCTCCTCGAAACAGCCACCCAACACCAAATCTATCCAGATCTGAGTATTTTAGCCTAGTTCCAGCCATCCCCCGCCCCAATCCAACCCTCCTAATCCCCAACAAGTCCTTACCTTACCCGATCCAGTCCACCAACCACTGGATTCCCTCTTTGAGCCCTCCAACATTCAGATCTTTTTATTTACAGCAGCCCTAACATTCGTAATATGTTTTGTATGGGTTTGTTTGGTTGTAAACATTGTTATGGTTTGGATATTATGTGTTTGATTGGGAATATAGTTTATTATGTTATTTGCTCTCGAGAAATCTCTAACTGCAGGAAGGATCGGTTCATCGCGCGTTCGTGCTTTGGCCCTCCGCGTGGAGGAAAGCCCAAGACTTCTTTGCCCTAATAAATTATCCTGCCTTTTTTGAATTAATTGCGTGTGATTTTATTATTTATTGCTGAATTTTGATTTAATTCGTCGGGCTTTGCATAGCATGTAGGTTAGGTCACCGTTAATCTGCCGCCTATAGATTCCTCCTGCGTTAGAGTGCATAGACAATATGGATAGATCAACCTTTGAGTCATCTAGCCACATGATTTAATATGTTACAATAGATTCTAAATGTGTATAAAATACATAAATAATTAAATACGTTCAACCTTTTGTAGTTTTAATGAGAACGCTGAAAAAAGCAAATATTCTACCAATGTATGCATGAGATTTTTGAATGTCTTTCAAAGTTTTATTTATTTAAAATTATGCATGGGAGAGCGATGCTGAGAGATCGCTAGAGGTCGGATTCCTTCGCCGCGTCCTCCACACCCCGCGGGACGAGGAGAATTGGCGCCGCACCACTATCTTTTTCACATATTTCTCGAGCACAGGAGGCCCCTGCAAGCTCACTATTGATAGTGGGAGTTGCATCAACATTATTGTTAAGAAAGGACCTGAGAGGATGTAGCTTACAGCTGAGTCCCATCACCATCTCAACTGAGTTTTGTGGGTGGATAAATCCACCATTCATGTCACGCAGCACTGTCTGGTTCTGATACGATTAGCATCTACCGAGGACCAGGTTCGGTGTGATGTTATCCATATGGATGTCGTCCACGTTCTTCTTGGGAGACCCTAGCTTTACGATCGTGATGTCACGTGTTATGGCCAGTCCAACACGTGTGTATTCTACGACAAGGGTCGAAAGATTACTCTTACTCCGCCCAGGGATCCTCCCAAGGGCAAGGCTGACTCGTCAGTTAGTGCGGGGTCGTCAAGACCCCTACATGTCTTGAGGAGGTGATTTCCTGAAAGAGAGCCTAGATACTGGGGTCATGTTTATCGTAGCGGCCACGATGGCGACTGAGATCCCTATCGAGACTGAGATTACTGACCCGGATGTTCGACAGATGATGGATGACTGCAGAGATATTATGCCTGAAGAGCTCCCTGATGAGCTTCCCTCACTTAGGGACATCCGACATGGGATTGATCTGATCCCTGTGCCATCTTTGCCCAATCTTCCGCATTATCGCTTAAATCCGACTGAGCATGTTGAGCTAAAGCAACAAGTCGATGATCTACTGCGGAAGAAGTTTATACGAAAGAGTTTGAGTCCCTGCGCCGTACCAGTCCTTCTTACCCTAAAGAAGGACGGGAGCTGGCGGATGTGTATCGATAGTCGTGTCATAAACAAGATCACGGTGAAGTATCGTTTTCCAATTCTCCGCCTTGATGACCTCCTGGACTCAATGAATGGTGCCCAGATCTTTTTGAAAATCGATCTTCGCAGTAGGTACTACCAGATTAGAGTTAGAGGGGGATGAGTGGAAGACGACCTTCAAGACGAAGGACAACTTGTACGAGTGGTTGGTGATGTCGTTCGGATTATCGAACACACCCAGTACATTTATGAGGGTTATGACTCAGGTACTGTGGCCCTATATGGGCAAATTCTTGGTCGTATATTTTGATGATATATTGATATACAGTCATGGCCGCACCGAACACTTACGTCATATTCGCCTGGTGTTCGAGCTCCTCCGAAAGAAGCATCTGTACATCAACTTGAAGAAGTGCTCGTTCATGTCCACATCCGTTCATTTCTTGGGTTATGTAGTATCGAAATCTGATATTTCTGTCGACCCTGACGAGGTCAGGGCGATCCAAGAGTGACCCACCCCGACGAACATTCATGAGGCTCGTAGTTTTCATGGACTTGCCACCTTCTACAGGAGGTTTGTCCGTGTCTTCATTTCGATCATGGCTCCCATCACGAGCTGCCTTAGTAAGGGTGATTTCGTTTGGACGAAGGCCGCCACTCGAGCCTTCGAGGAGATCAAGGAGAGACTGTCTACAACTCTCGTTCTACGTTTACCAGATTTCTCCAAGCCCTTCGAGGTAGCATGTGATGCGTCGGGAGTTGGTATCGACGCAGTCCTTAGCCAGGAAGGTCACCCGGTGACCTATTTTAGCGAGAAGTTGAACGAGTCCCGACATAAGTATTCAAATTAAAATCGGGAGTTTTATGTCAATGTGCAGGCTTTGCGTTACTGACGACATTATCTCTTGCACAAGGAGTTTATTTTATATGCAGACCATCAGGCGCTTAGATATTTTGACCCTCGGAAGAAATTTGGTTATAGACATTCCAAATGGGTGGAGTATATGCAGGAGTTTCACTATGTTCTAAAGCACCGGACGTGTGTTGAGAACAAACCGACAGACGCATTGAGTCGACGAGTCAGCATCCTCCACACCATGAGCACCCGAGTTGTGGGATTCGAGAAGCTGGTTTACGCTTATCCAGAGTGCCCTGATTTTGGGGACATTTATGCAGCGCTTTCGAGCGACCCGCCCGATCTTCGGGAGGGTTATTCAATATCTAAGGGGTATCTATTTTTGGGCTCTCGCCTCTACATCCCTACAACCTCCCTTCGAGATTTCCTTGTTTGGGAGCTTCACGCGGGCGGAGATGTGGGGAACTTTGGTAGGGATAAGACGATTGTGTTGGTTGAGGATCGTTTCTTCTAGCCCAGCCTGAAGAAAGACGTCACTAGAGTAGTCAGACATTGTGGAGTCTCAGACGACAAAGGGGACTCGCCGGCCCACAAGACTATACACTCGACTACCCGTCCCTGAGAGGCCCTGGTCTGATATTAGTATGGATTTCATTCTCGGACTCCCTCGCACTTTGAGGAAGCTCGATTCGATATTTGTAGTAGTGGATCGTTTCTCTAAGATGGACCATTTTATCCCTTGCCGAAAGACCGCTGACGCCTCCCACGTGGCGGCTTTATTCTTTAGAGAAGTGTTTAAGTATCATGGTCTCCTCACTTTCATAGTCTTTGATCGTGACGTACGATTCATGAGCTATTTCTGGAAGACCTTATGGAAGAAGACGGGTACGACCCTGATGTTTTCCTCTACCTATCACCCGCAGACGGATGGGCAAACCGAGGTGGTTAGCCATAGTCTTGGGACACTTCTTTGTTGCCTCGTTGGGGATAGTCCGGCTATTGGGGATTCTATTCTCCCTATAGCCGAGTTTGCGTATAATAGTTCTGTCAATAGGACTACGGGTTTGAGTCTGTTTCATATTATGTTAGGATACGAGCCTAGGAAACCTATTGACTTGGTGGATATTCTCATAAGGGCAAGGCCCAGTGAGTCAGCTGAGTCCTTCATACAGCATGTGCATGCACTACACGAGTTGGTATGTAAGAAGATTGCAGCTATTAATTATTATTATAAATATCAAGCAGACCAGTACAAGCAGGTACAAATCTTTGAGGTGGGAGAACATGTATTGATTCACATTCGATCTGAGAGAGTCCCCGGAGGACCAGCAAAGAAATTAAGCGCACGCAGAATGAGCCTATATACAATCGTACAACGGATTGGTACGAACAAATATGAGATAGACATCCCTCATGGTATGGGCATTAGCCGAGTATTCAACGTAGAGGATTTGACTTCTTACTACGAGGAGCATGTGTATGTGGACCCCTTTACCACACCTCTACCCAAGCATTCATCTCCCATGGCCCCTCTACCTGAGCCTTCACCTCCTAATGCCTCCACCAGTCCCTCTTTGTTACCACCAGCAGAGTCGCACCATGCAGATCGCATTGCACTATCGACGGTTCCACCGACACAACCGTCGGCCGGAGATACATCATTACCAGACGGAGATACATTATTGTCAGACGGAGATACATCATTGTCAGACGGAGATACATTAGTACCACCAGTTTCTACCGATGATGTGCATCAGATTATTGGTCACGACTTTTATACCACATGCGGCAAGATATTGTACGTTATCTTGTCCGTTGGAGCGGTCGGCCCCTGCACAATGCTACATGGATTTCTTCAGAGGAACTCGCCCCGCGGCTACACAGTGAGTACGACCACCTCCACTCATCAGAGTTGACGGGGCGCCTCAACCGACTCTCGCGTATACCCGCAGGAGACGGTGACTCGCTGCCTGGTAGGAAAATCGGAGTCCGTAGTTGCATCTGGTTGATCGTTTCGAGTCACTTTCATATTTTGCGTTTTTTTTTTATTTTGAGGTGTGTTTAGCCCGATCGGTCCAAAAAATCTTAGTCGTATGATCGGTGAGGTTTATTTTCTGATTAGGTTTGCAGTTACAAAAGGCGGTTTCGATGTTAGGCTACGAATGAGGCATTGGTTATGTTTGGGAGGCATCGTGAGTTTGGAGAAAATCACGAGCCCTGCGGTCAATCTGTGTGACGCCGACTTCTTCCTCTCTCGCTGGTGCGACGTCGGCCTCCGCCCGTCCTCCCTCTCCCCGGTAAACCTTTCGTCCTCACTCTTTCTCGCCTCCCCTAGTTCCGTCGATCCCGATCTGTCCAAGCCCGCCTCTCTCACCACCTACCATCAGAAACCACCACCTTCGCCCGTATCCAACCACCCGCTGCTCCCTTAAAACCATATGCCGGCCCTCTTCCTGCCCCACCCCTCCGCCTCCAAGCCAATTCCTAACTCTTGCCTCCATTCCTGAAGCCCACCCCTGCCTCTAATCTCAATCTTCTCCCCAAATTCCCCTCCCGATTTCAGTCCTGAAGACCACCGCCGCCACCAGCCTTAATCCCCTTTCCTAATTCCAAAATCCAAACCCCTCCTGTCGTGGATCCACTATAGATCAGCCAACCCCGACGTTGTCGTGCCCGTGGATGCCTTCCACAAACTTCATCGTCGCCGCCCGCATATGTGAACTGTGGTAAAGTCCTGTCTTTTACTGTTATTTCTTTCGGCACTTATATTATGTTGGATTTCTATTTTATATGCTAATAGTTCCGTCGTGTGTTACTTGCGGGATTTATTTTGTGCTTGTTTTATTTTACTTGCGCCTTGTTGGTCTGCAAAATTAATGTTTTGTTCTCTCTCAAATAATTAATTGTGACTGCACGTGTCTTGCTGCTAATCGTATAAAAAACTAATTATTAGCTGCAATTTTTGGAGCGGACCACTGTGCACTTGCATTACACCGCATTGAAATTAGGATTGCATTTAGAAATCCCTTTTGAGTAAACCTACTACTGCATCAAAAAGCATCTCTGAAACCAATTGCTCCATGGGGTCCTTCTTGACATGACCATATTGAAATGATTGCACCAAGATTACTTGGAGCCCAATGGGTGCAACAAAGACAGTTGAAATCAATGGAGAATATGCTGGATGACAGAATGGGGCGTAGAGACTAAGTTGAAAGTCTCTATGGTAACATGCCAAAGGAGGGTTGCAAACTCTGAGCCTTCATGCCCGAAAATGTCTGTAGTCATGTCACCAACAACATTGGATTGACCTTGACTCAAGCATAGAAATAAGAAGGTTGATGGTAGGATTGGATATCTAATCTTAGACTCTAAAATTAATGTCTTTTCATTCTTCCCCTATTAATCCCCATCTTTTTAATAGTTCACGTCTATTTTTTAGCAAGGGGTATATTATTTATATGCCTTGAATCCAAACCCGTATGACGATTCCAAAGCTCATCATTATGTTGTATTTGTGCGTCAAATGACTCCGCACGTGAAGAATATTTGAGTATCTCCTCTCTTATAATTGCCACTATTCTTCATCTAGTGAAACGATATGTTGTTGCCCGTGGACACAACTCATCTTGAGGTGAACCACATAAATCTTGTGTTTTTTGTGCTCTGTTTTTCTTTTCTTTTTGCTTGATTATGTAATAGAACATAGCGTAATGAAATTGAGAAGGACCAACAAAAAAATAATTTCAATCCTTCTCTATGCCAATGTACTCCAAGTAGGACAAATCAGCGTGGCTTCGGGCTATTCTCTACCGAATAAATTTTGATTCAGCACTAATTCATTTTATATCACTAAAATTTGTTTCCAAAATATTATGTATTGATTATACTCGAGGTCATGCGCTGGGTCCCCCCGTACACAATGTACAATGGCGACGATACTCGATCATCATTTGAGTGATGGCTGAGTATTATTACCATCGTGCATTGCGCACTAGGGATCTTGTGCAGTGCCACTAGTATCTATAAACAATACATTTTTGTTGCCTTATATAGTAAATAATTACCGTGATCTGTTAGAGCATAGAAATTTAAAATAAAAGAGAGCAGTTTCATTTAATGTTTTTTTATTTCAAGCCAGTGCAATGACCAGCCCAAGCTTTTCTTTTTTTTGATTAAGTACATGTATTTCCAAAACTATGTAGTTATTAGTGAGATTATGACAAAAGATAGGGCACAATGGCGACAAAGGATCCATACAGCCGACCCCACTATAGTGGGATAAAGGATTGAGTGTTGTTGTTTGTTGTTATGTGTCCTCTTTCTAAATTTATCAATAAAGTTCATTCTTAAAAATAAGATAGCCTCAACAAACAGACTGAATAAGGATGATGACAATAATGATTTAATGAATAATAACACATTCTAGTACGCTTCCATAACAACATTTTAAGTTTTTACTATTTCATCTATCAAACATCTCCAAAATAGAACCCTAAACAAGGGTAGTGTGCTGCCCAAGCAATTTTTTAGGTACAATAAGTATCATAACCCACACTGACTATCTCACACAATCAAAACTCTGCATCTATGAAGAAACTTTAACTTTCATGTAAATCAACACTTAGACAATTAATGCTCTTTATGAAGCCAACCCTTAAAATCCTGATTCAGGCCTGTTTGCTCTACTTGTCTAACAAAACAAACAAGGGAACCCTAAGTAGTAAGCACTAATATACAGAAAACACCTAACTATTGGACATCGTTTTTATCACCTAACACTGTACATAGCCCTAAACCTTAGCACAGAAAATCAACAACAACAAAACTTTAAGAATCTTGCCATTAATGAGATCAAAATTACCGCAATAATAGAATCAAAGATCCGGATCGGTAAAGATCAAGAAATCAACTCACTTCGGGGCAGTAACGCCGGCGGCGAGGTCTTCGAATCCCCGATCAGGTTGGTGCTTTCGAGAATGGAGTAGTTGGTGAAGTTGAGATCCCTCCCTCGACTGCCGGAGCAAGAAACCGGCCATGATCTCGAGATCCGCGGTTGCCAGACCTGCGGCATGGAGGTCAGCTGCATCAGCACCGTCCACACCATTATGCTCGTGCCAACCCTCAGCACCCAGATTCTCACTCCCGGCCTCCTCCCCATTCCGACATCGCCGCCGCGTCCTCCGGCCGCCCTCTTCTTCTCCGTCATCACAGGCCGCTCCGAATCTACACGCATTGCCGTTCCAGTAAAATATCTCAAACCAAATCCCCGAAATAGAGTCGAAGAAGAATCGAGTAGATGCCTTTTCTTCCTCACTGGAATCAACGCCGGAAAATGCTGATGAGAATGCGACAGTTGGACGGACGATTTGAAGAGTGGGAGTTGGCGATGATCTCCCACTCCCCTTCTCCTACCCTCTTTTTCTTCCTTTTATCGATTAAATATATTACTGCTGAAAATTAATGGTAATAAATACGTTTCGTCTGTTAAGGAAAGCAATAACTCGGGGTAAGGATACGGCAAGCACACCGGTAAGGTTACCCCACCAGACTTCCATAGCAGAAATTTTTAGGTACACGTGGGCATGTGGAGGATGGTGCCCGCAATGCATTGCGAGCCGTCCGATCAACAAAAACTTATGTCCATTTTTAAATATTTTTTGCTCCCTTTAATGTTGGCGGTCAGATCTCACATTCAACGCCTAAAAATGTATTGCACGTAGAGATACGTGCACGGGGTACCTAAAAACTGCTCCTTTCATAGCCGGCTTTTTACTTCTAGTTTGGCTATAACTAAATACCGTGTGCTAATTAAGAGGGAAAAAATGGCATTTATTTTTCATTGTGTGAGTATATGTATATGCGCGCGCACATACATGAGTGGCAGTGCACGCCCCCCGTGCCCTGCTCTACAGTATCCGGTCAGCGGCGGCGGGCTTCTCCCGTCTCTGACCGGCGGTAACATTGGTCATGGGCGGCGATATGGTCGTGGGTGATGATATTGGTCATAGGCAGCGACATTGGTCGTAGGCGGCATCATTCGTCGGGAGGGTGGGGGGCATCATTCGTTGAGGGCGGCAACAATCTTCGAGGCGGCGACTTTCGCCGGGGGCGGAAACAGGAGACGAAGTCCGAAAGTGTCGTCGAAGATAATGAGTGGGAAATGAAGCATGGCACACCCAAAGCGGGAGTTCTAACAGTACTCCCTCCATGTACCATTAGTTACAGAAGTTATGATCTTACTGATGTCCCATTCATGTGTATGAGTGCTCTAAAACACATAAAAACTAATCACCTACAGATATCATTTTAACTTCAACTGATTTTCATGTTCATTGAAATTGCATTTATTGTATTGAATATTTGCTTTCTATCTTAAACATCTCTAAATTGATATAGTTTATTTTAGTCTAATTTTTCATTTATTGGAACCAATGTACATTCAGAGCTATGTGAAGTAATATTCTGATTGATAAGTTAACATATCTTTTAAATTGAAAACATGAAGTAACATTAGGCTTGCAATAGGAATTTGTAACTTTTATCTACAAGAAAATGAAAGTTACAAATTCCTATTGCAATTTGAGCTGTTGGATTGAATACTCAACTGTCAAAGAAGAAGAAAATATATATTCATTTTTAAGTTAAAATGAAGAGAAATAAAAAGGACTCACGTTCACAAAAGAAATGTCTCTAATAGATGAAGACAGTGGAGAAATTAGTGAGAGCATGAGTTAAATGAGGTAACAAAAATAAAAATGGAGGTAGTAAAAGTCATTCTAGAGATGACATCCCCGAAGAATTCTAAAGAAGTCTAGAGGCTGGCCAGAAGGCTGGCAGGTCTTGGCCGCATCCTTTTCAAGGCAGGAGAGAAGTGCTCTCCATTTTTCAAAACTCTCAGAGGCAACCAGAAGTTTGAGTGGGCCGCGGAGTGTTAGAAGGCTTTTGGAAAGCTCAAGCAGCAGATAACTCAAGCTCCTCTACTTAAAGGCCCACAAGAAGGCAACGATCTTCTCCTCTACCTAGGAGTGAGAGCGGAGACAGTCAGCTCTGTGCTCGTCAGAGAAGAAGGGAAGAAGCAGCTCCTCATCTACTATGTGAGTAGGGTGCTAAGGCAGGCAGAGACGAGATATATTATCATGGAGAAGCTAGCTTTTGCCTTGGTGACTTCGGTGCGTAGGCTTCGGCCATACCTTCAAGCGTACTCCATCAAGATTGTCTCTGACCATCTGCAACAAAGTATCTTGGATGGAGTGGAGCATTCGGGAAGGTTGATAAAATGAGCGGTAGAGCTCAGCGAGTTTGATATCTCTTTCTCACCAAGAGTGGCGATCAAGGCCCAGACAGTGGCGAACATCCTGGCCGACTTCTCGGCCGTGACAGGAGGAGACGACTGCTCTTCCAGTCCAGTCTTGTGGAAGATATTCATGGACAGAGCTTCGCGCAAGAATTTAGTGGGAGCAGGCGTCGTGCTGGTGAGCCCCCAGGGAATTAGGATCGAGCAAGCAGTCGAGATCCTCTTCCCTGTCGCAAACAACCAGGCAGAGTACGAGGCCATGGTAGCAGGCTTGTGTCTCGCCAAGAAGTCGGGGATCTAGGATCTCAAGGCCTTCACCGACTTCATAGTGGTCGCTTTGCAAATCAGGGGAGAGTTTGAGGTGCGCAACCCCATTCTGCAGAGATACGTGGCAAATGTTAAAGGTTTGATGAGAGGTTTCCAATCTTTCTTCATCGAGCATGTGCCCAGAGAGGAGAACTCGGAGGCGGACTATCTCGACAAGTACGACCCCAGGGTCGGAGGAACTGTGACAGATCTGTTTCGACCGTCCATCGAGGAATGAGAGATGATGGAGATCAAGCAGAGAACTTCTTGGAAGGAACCGTTTGTTACATTCTTAATGACAGACCAGCTTCCCGCCAGCGAGGGAGACCAAAGAAAATTTCGATACAAAGCAACTTTTATTTGATGTACGAATGGGAACTGCACCGCAAAACCATTTCGGGCTCTCTAGCCAGATGCCTGTCAGAAATAGAAATCCCTCGAGTGCTTGGGAAAATTCATTCTGGAGAGTGCGGTAGACACTCTGGGACTCGTACTCTAGAGCAGAGGATTCCGAGGCAAGGCTAATTCTGGTCGACCATTTGGAAGGATAAGGAAGCCTTCTCGAAGAAGTGTCTGGAGTGTCAACTCTTTACACCTCTCTAGTTGTAACTGGCTCAACAATTTTGCTCAATCACTGCTCCTTGGCTCTTTGCTATCTGGGGGATGGATTTGATAGGTCATTAGGTCCTTTCCCCCAAGCCAGTGGTCAGAGTAAGTGTGTTCTCATCATGATCGACTACTTCTTCAAGTGGATTGAGGCAAAAGCTCTTGCTAAGACTACATATCAGATCATGAAGAACTTCATCTGGGGAGAGATCGTCTGTAGGTTTGGGATCCCTCTCGCTATCGTCACCGACAATGGCCCACAATTTCCCAGTCTGGAGTTGGAAGACTTCTGCAAGTAGTTAGGGACAAATCTTTGACTCGACTTTGTACACCATCCTCAGAGCAACGGACAGGTGGAGGTCGCCAACAAGATGATCATCAACCTCTTGAAGAAGGTCACCAACTTGAAGGGGAACTGGGCGGAGCAACTCCCCTTGGTCTTATGGGCTCTCAAAATAACTCCTAACTCGGTCAAGGGGAAACACCTTTCAAGTTGTCTCATGGGTCTGAGGCTCTCTGTCACAACCCGTATTTTTCATCGCCAATAAAGGTGTATCAGAGTAAGGGAAAAATGAGCGTCATGATGCCAAATCAACAGGGGATAACTGCGGACGCTCCGGCAAAACACCTACTTAATCATGAAGAAAGATTCTTTAAGTTATTTAAATGTAAAATCAGTTTAAGTGTGGTAGTTAACCGTATCTCTCGACTTAGTGGCTCATCTAGTACACGAGGAAAGTGGTTATACGCTGCAGAAATTACTTCTTTTACAAAATTAGACGCCCTACATGAGTTTAGAGGTTCCCAAAGGACACCTCAAAGTATGCAAGTTCTAAATTTATAATAGCAATAAAAGTGTATTCTTTTTACAGTCGTTAAATTTAGTGATTTAATATTTTAAAAACGTGCAATGCATGAGGTAATAATAGTAGTTTTATACTTAAAATACCTATCATACAATCCTAACATAAAACATCCCAGACAGCAAGTAATCCAATACACAGAAAGAAAACTAAGCAGCTAGCAAGTATAAAAAACAATCATGTGGGCGTCAACAAACTGACACAAACTCACATAAAGTAAAGTATGTCTGAACTAGCAAAGTAAACAAAACAACAATCTACCTCGCTACGGCGAGGCAAAACCACAGCCAAAACAGCTGCCCAGGAACTCCAAAACCAACACGGCTATCAGCTATAGCTCTGAACCTGAGGCATTCCAAAGACAGAACACATCAGCAAGAAAGTATAAGAGATGGCAGCAAGTAAGCCAAAAGTAAACAAAGTCAAGGGGTACCAAACCAAGACCCAAGAAAAAAATACTTACATAAAGTACATCAGTCAGGTACAAAGGTAAAAAGAGAAACATTTACGTGAAGCGTCATGTATAACCATAGCACCCCAAATGCACGAGACTATAAGGGGAAAAGGTCGAGATTAAACCATCAGGAGAGAAACAAACCCCTATTAGCCACTTGTGGTCAACTCCACCAAAACCAAAACGGGCGGGGTGACTAACCCCGAAGACAATTTATCCGTCTAATTGTGGGGGAGACTGGATACTCCACCATTCACCGCAAATGCCCAAACACACGGTAGAGCCCCACAAAGTACTAATAGGAAGAACAAACGTTGTGGCGGTGATTTCGTCCACAAATAACACCCGCAACAAAGGAAACTCAGAAGGAAAACCTCGTAACGACCCGAGTTTAGATCTCAGAGGCCCACCACAACCCTTCCTGGTCTGGCGGAGTGTCTCGTCCCACGGCGTCGCCACGAAGAAAACTATGATACAAGTCTCAAGACAACAATGGTACATCAGATTCTACTGGACAATTCTAGATTATGAGCGGTTGATCAACCTTTAGGAATAATTTACAATCCTAAACGAACTCTAATACGTCCTACTTAAACATTGAGGAACGGTTATATGAGTAAGTTTCAACCACATATAACACTTACAAGATTTGGTAACAAAAACAATAACACGGTGATTATAAATGAAACTGGATAAGAGATCTAAACAACACTAAAATCAGCAAGTTATTAAAAATCAAGATATCAAGAAGTTAGTAATTTCTGCAAATCGGGATAAAGAAGGGAAAAGAGCGAGATAACCATCACTTGTCTTGGTTTTACCAGAGAAAGACATCCAAATCGCATCACGTCGTAGATCGGGGCTAAAGAAGACGAGGGAAGTTGAAATCTAACAAGAATGGCCAAAAATAAGAGTTAGGGCCGAAAACCCTGGCGAGAAAAACTCAAGTAATGGGGAAAATTTTACTACGATGGCGAAGCTCTCGCTGAGAGCTTTCCGGATCTATGATTGGTTGGAAATTTCGAGAACCGGAGCACCGTCGGCGGCCACCGGAAGGATAGCGGAAAAACTTTCTCACTCTCGCTCACGCTACTCTGGTTCGGGGGATGAACAGGAAAACTTGATCTAAAATGAAGGAGTAAAAAGGTAGGTATATATATACTAAGGGTAAAATTAGGATAACTGCACTTAAGAAAAGAACTGGGGTCGGCTGAACCGGGCTTCCCGAGAAGAAAGAAGGTTTTCTTGAGATCAACCAGACATTTCGAGAACAAGGAGGCAGTTCTCGAGAACAAAATGGCAGTTCTCGAGAGCAAGGAGGTTGTTCTCGAGAACGAATAGGTTGTTCTCGAGAACAGGAGGCTTTTCTCGAGAACAAAGAGGCTGTTCTCGAGAACAAGAAGGCTGTTCTCGAGAACGAAGAGGCTGTTCTCGAGAACAAGGAGGTTGTTCTTAAAAATAAGGCAACAATTCCCGAGAACAGGGAAGCATATCTCGAGAACAACTAGGCAGAACTCGAGTATAGAATCAACTTCTCAAAAACAAGCAGGAAGGATAAAATCAGCTCGACGTTCGTCGAGCTCAGCCCGACGTTCGTCGAACACAAAGGAAAAACTCCGTTCGACGAATTCTGCTTGAAGTTCGTCCAACATAAAGGAAAAAACTCCGTTCGATGAATTCTACTCGAAGTTCGTCGAACACAAAGGAAAAACTCCATTCGACGAATTCTGCTCGAAGTTCATCGAACACAAAGGAAAAAACTCTGTTCGACGAATTCTGCTCGAAGTTCGTCGAACCCAAAACCCAGAACCGCTTGACACTTTGTTGCGCTCAGCCTGACGTTCGTCGAGCTCCGCTCGACGATTGTCGAGCTCCGAACAGCGCCCAAAAACATCGTCGAATGCTTAAGGTTGACGAAAAAATTAACACTACTGGAGGCTTCACGAGAATCAAAAGGAGGGCTATACAAGAATTAGAACAAGGCATATCGCTTGCATAATATGAACAATAATAATCATATTTAGATATTTGAACAAGGAAATATGAGTTGAAAACAGAGGCCCAAACGCGTGTTGAATTAAACGAATTCAACAACAACGACAACCCTAGAATCCGACGTACCATTTTTGAGACACTATCATCAAAAGCCTACACAAGCAAAGAAAATCCTCACAAGTATCCAAACACGCGTCGAGACTCCAAAATGCTCGGAACGCAACAAAACTGGACAAGCCCAAGGCCTCAAAACCTCATCCTTTATATCAAGGAAGACATGCAATCCCAACAGAATCCAAAAATCAGGATAAACAGGCTCAACGGACGCGAAAACACACAAACGGTGCATCGCCGTCAACAAAATGAAAAAGGATAACACACTGACGTCATAATTATGACGTCGACAAACCAAATAAAAACATCAGAAAATCGGGGGCGTTACAGTCACACCCCCGTAAATAGAAGTTGCGTCCCGAAATTTAACACAACCTTAAAACCAAACCCAAACCAAAACCCAATTATTACCAAAAACCTGAAGACATACCTGAACCAAGGGAAGAGATGCGGATGAGATTCTCTCATCACTGATTCCAATTCCCACGTCGCGCTCTCGACGTCTTGATTTCGCCAGAGAACTTTAACTATGAGGATGGTCTTTCTCCACAACACACGATCTTGAGAATCCAAAATACAAACAGGTTCTTCTACGTATGTAAGGTTGGGCTGAATCTAGGGCACCGAGTCAAGTACTTAACGATCACTACGGATACACTTATGCAACTGGCTCACATGGAATACATCATGGACACCAGGAAAGGTAGCAGACAACTCCAGCCTATAAGCTGATACTCCGATGCGCTCAAGAATCTGAAAAGGTCTCACATATCGGGGGTCTAAATTTTGATTCCTTTCAAACCTTTTAACATCTGACATCGGAGAAACTTCCAGAAAAACCATGTCCCCAACAGCGAACTCCAGATAAAACCTTCGTTGATTAGTATATTTTTCATGTCGTTCGTATGCCACACGAAGCTTTTCTCGAATATGAGTCACGACACAATTTATCTCTTCAAGGGCTTCCGAACTAGCAACGGTCTCTCACCAACCTCAGCCCAAAACAAAGGAGTCCTGCAATGCCTCCCATATAAGGCCTCAAACGGGGCCATCTGCAGACTCTCTTGGTAATTATTATTGTAAGCAAACTCCATGAGTTTGAGACGTTCATCCCAAGCACCACCGTGATCCAAAATATAACATCTGATCATGTCTTCTACAATCTGATTAACTCTTTCTGTCTGACCATTCATCTGTGGATAATAGGCGGTGGAATATCTCAAATCGGTACCCAACCCCTCCTGTAAACTCTTCCAAAAATGAGACGTAAATCTAGAGTCTCGATCTGATACGATACTAACATGCACTTCATGCAATCTGATAACCTCATCAAGGTACAATTCAGCTATCTTCTTCATAGAATATCCAATCTTAAAAGGTACAAAGTGAGCACTTTTAGTCAATTTATCAACTATCACCCAAACAGAGTCGTGCCCACGGGGAGATCTCGGTAAGCCGGTGATGAAATCCATCGAAATACTCTCCCACTTCAAACTTGGAATATCAAGTGGTGTCAATTTACCTTCATGCCTTCTATGGTCAGCTTTAACACGCTGATACGTATAACATTCCAACACAAACTTCGCGATATCATTCTTCATTCCTGACCACCAAACAATTTGATTTAGATTTTTATACATTTTGGTGGAACCAGGATGGTAGGCAACACTGGAACCATGAGCTTTTGTATAAATTCTAGCCTGAATATCACCAAAAGCGGGGATGCAAAATCTACCCCGATACTTCAAGGTATCCAACTCATCAAAAGAGAAATCAGGTAGCTCTCCCGTCTCAGTTCTACTCCGGAGATGTAACAAATCCAGATCATCCTTCTGGTGCGCTCTAGTTAAGGAAATCCAAGATGGCTCTTCTGTTTCCAAACTAGCAGACACAACACTACTCCCAACTTCAATGTCCATCAACAAGAATTCTTCTACCAAAGACTGTATAGACAAATTAAAAATTTTGGCGGTCTTTCTACTTAAAGCATCGGCTACTACGTTAGCCTTTCCTAGATGATAAAAGATTTTCACTTCATAATCAGCCACATATTCTAACCACTGACGCTGGCGCAGATTTAATTCCTTCTGAGTGAAGACGTACTTCAAACTCTTATGGTTTGTACAGATCTTGCACATCGCAACATACAATAAATGTCTCCAAAGCTTTAGTGCATAAATTACTGTAACAAACTCCAAATCATGCGTAAGATAGTTTCTTTCATGAATCTTCAATTGCCTTGATCCATACACGATCACCTTCCCATTTTCCATCAAAACACAACCAAGTACAATATGTGATGCATCCACATACACAGTGTACTCAATCCCTTCGGTAGGTAAGGCTAAAACTGGAGCAGTACACAATCTCCTCTTCAACTCTTGGAATGCTTCTTCACACTTATAACTCCAAATGAATGTAGTATTCTTCTGGGTAAGTTTAGTTAAAGGAGCAGACAACACTGAAAGTTATTCCACGAATCTTCCATAGTAGTCTGTCAAGCCTAAGAAGCTCCTAATCTCCTTAGGTGTAGAAGGTCTCTCTCATTCCATCACAGCAGAAATCTTGGTCGGGTTTACGAAAATACCGTCCTTGCTTACAACATGCCCCAGAAAGGACGCCTGAGATAGCCAGAACTCACACTTGCTCAACTTCACATAAAGCTTATGCTCCCTCAGGGTCGACAAAACTAATCGCAAATGTTGAGTATGCTCCTCAACACTGCGAGAATACACACAGACGTCATTTATGAACACGATCACGAAACGATCCAAGAAATCCTTGAATACTCTATTCATTAAATCCATGAATATAGAGGGTGCATTGGTCAAACTGAAGGACATCACCAAAAACTCAAAATGTTCATGCCGCGAACGGAAAGCGGTCCGTGGAATATCTGCCTCATGAATTTTCAACTAGTGGTAGCCTGAACGAAGATCGATCTTTGAAAATACTGAGCTGTCACGCAACTGATCGAATAGATCGTCAATCCTCGGCAAGGGATATTTATTCTTAATGATCACCTTATTCAATTCTCTATAACCGATGCAAAGACTGATCGATCCATCCTTTTTCTTTACAAACAATATAGGAGCACCCCAAAGAGAAGAACTTGGTCTATTAAAACCACACTACAACAATTCATCAAGCTGAGTACTCAACTCATACAACTCACGCAGAGTCATGCGGTACAGTGCAACAATACTCGCTTGGTAAACTTCCTCGGCAGATTTTGACATCGTATGCGTGCTTAGAAAGCACGGCTCAAAGACCAACCCCCTTATTTATAGGGTTCAACAGACATCCATTAGTCGCAAGTAACCCAGATACTCGCTGGAGTAGCTTGTAGCGTTGAATGTTTCTTTCTGAGCTTCTACGTCGTTCGTAAAGAGTGGAGATTGTGTACAACCCATATTCGCCGAGGGTAGACCCACCAGAGCCAGGTCAGCAAGAGCCAAAGTCAACAAGTCAAGACAGAAGTTAGAGTCAATACTCAAAATAGTAAAAGGCCTTGGCGAGTATGGCGAGCTCTCCTCCCATACTCGTCAGTTAGGCGACTAGGGCAGCTATTTGTCCAACCTGAGCAAGCTCCCCCAAGAAGTCGTCTAGTCATCGAGGGGTGGGGCTATAAATAAGACCCCCCTAGATTTGCTCATAAATAGGACTCCGGGGGTACGAGTAAAAGGACTTTGGAATCTCGCTAAAAATCTCGACTATCTCATTTCCTAGACTTCGAGCTGAGCATTTAGATCCTTTCTTCAAAGAGGCAGGTCGCGAGCTAGGGACTATCCATCTTAGTTGTCATCTTGACTTAGTCTTCGGCTAGAATCTAACTCATACCCTTCTCGACCATCTTTAGTTGTGGACGGGAAACTTCTTTTATGCATCAGGGTACGTAGTGGGACCTCCCTGCTGCAGTGTATGGGGTCCTTTTCGTTACTTATTTATTTCTACATCTTGGCCTGTCAGCCGTCGAGCTCGACCGCTGAACTGATATTCTTAGGCTTCCTTGATCCGAATTTTGGAGTAGGGATTTTCCCGGCTCCAACACGCGACCTTGCTTTTTTTTGTGGACCAACCCCGGTGACAAGAGGAACCTCCACCACAGGTGGTACATCAACTGGCAGAGCTCCTCCTGCATCCGGAATCATCTCCTCATCAGGAATAAGCTCACCAACTTCCTCCTTAGCATGCCCATCATCAGCAGCAGTCTCTACTGGCCCATCATCAGCATAAAGTCTCTCCTCCGTGGGTGGAAACTGTGGAACCTGTGACTCCACAGGATTCTGCTCACCAACACTTGATATTCAACAAAAATCACATCTCTGCTTCTGATCATTTTCTTGTTCACAGGATCCCAGAGTCTATAGTCAAACTCCTCATGGGGAAATCCCATCAAGATGCACTCCCGGGACTTCTCATCAAGCTTCGATCTCTCTTCCTTGGGGACATGAACGTGGACTTTGCACTCAAACACCCGCACATGTCCGTACGACACTTCCTTCCCGGACCAAACACGCTCTGGAATATCACCATTTAGAGGTGTAGGAGGAGACAGATTTATCAGATGTACAGCAGTTTGAATAGCCTCAGCCCAAAACTGTTTGCTAATGCCAACTTGAGAAATCATACATTTGATCTTCTCAATAATCGTCATGTTCATCCTTTCTGCTAACCCATTCTATTGCGGCGTCCTCGGGATTGTCCTTTCATGTACTATGTCATGCCTTCTGTAGTAAGCGTCGAAGGCACCAGTGTACTCTCCCCCGTTGTCAGATCGAACTCGCTTTATTTCTTTCCCGGTCATCTTCTCCACCTTCGCTCTGAACTCTTCAAACTTTTCTAGAACATCACTCTTCTGCTTCACAGAATATGCCCAGACTTTCCTGCAGTGATCGTCAATGAACGTGACAAAATAAGCGGCTCCGCCCACAAACTTGGGCTCAATAGGACCACACACATTAGTGTGTATCAAGTATAGTAACTCTGCCTTCCTCTTTGGTTCAGAATCAGTAAAGAAAACACCTTTCTGCTTACCGGCCAAGCAGTGCGCACACGTATCAGGAAGCCCTCCTGATAGCTCCGGAAGGACCTTGTTCTTCACCAAGATCTTCAAGTTCTTCTCGCTGATATGCCCAAGTCTGCGATGTCATAACTCCATAGAGTCGCTCTCTGCCGCATTCACACTTGGACCACAGATCTTGGCTTTAGTACGATAAAGGCCACAACACTTCCTTCCTCTGGCTACTACCAAAGAACCCTTTACCAACCTCCAGATCCCTCCACCTCTAATGCTTGTGAAACCACCATCATCAAGCCTACCAATGGAAATCAGATTCATTCTCAAGTCAGGAATATGTCTGACGCCCTTGAGAACAATCTTCCCCAATTCAGTCTCCAAGTGGACATCACCACTACCAACAATCAACGACTCACCGGAATTTTCCATCCGGATCACACCAAGATCTCCCGCAGAATAGGTATAGAAGTAATCTCTGTGAGGAGTGCAATGATAGGATGCACCTCCGTCCACGATCCAGTCTGTGTCAACGCAGTCCTGGCAAGACGACCTACTGCACTGCAAGTATAACGGCTCAGCCTCCACAATCGAAGTCGTCGCATCACCAGGGGATTCTACTACCTCCTTGGTCTTTCCCTTCAGGTCTCTTTTCATTTGGAAGCAATGCGTCTTTAAATGACCCTTCTTCTTACAATAGTAGCACTCGATGTCCTTCTTATACTTGCCCCTGGACTTACTCCTGCAACTGTCCCTGTGCTTCACATCCTTCTTCACAAACCGGCCTCTTCCCTCCATGAGAAAAACACCCGAAGTGGAAGATCCAGAATCCTTCCTTCTCAGCTCTTCGTTCAGGAGACAACCAGACACCATTTCCATGGTTACCACGCCATCAGGTGCTGAGTTGCTCAACGACACTACTAGAGTCTCCCAACTCTTGGGTAAAGAACTAAGGATCATCAGAGCTTGGAGTTCATCTTCCAAAGTGATCTTCATGGACTCCAACTGATTGATAATACTTTGAGCAAGGTTCAGATGCTCAGTCATCTGTGAACCTTCCCGATATTTCAAATTGACAAGCTTCCTAATCAGAAATTCCTTGTTACCTGCAGTCTTCCGCTCGTACAAGGCTTCAAGCTTTTTCCATAAGGCCTGAGCCGAGGTCTCCGTGGAAACATGATGAAAAACAGAGTCATCGAGCCACTGTCTAATGAACCCTACTGCCTTTCGATCCATTTTCTTCCACTCTTCATCATCCTTAACTGAAGCAGGTCTCCCCATCAATGGAGCATGGAGATCTTTACAATATAAGAGATCCTCCATCCGAGGCTTCCAGATGCTCCAATTCTTGCCATTCATACTGACCATCCTTGTGTTCTATTCCACTACTTTCTCAAACAAGTAACTCTATTACGGTCCACAAGTCGATTTATTTCAAGGGATCAACAAGAGAGGATAGGGAGCGGACCGATGGTCGTCACCTACCGCACCAAGTTAGAAACCGAGAAATAAAAACGACTAGCCAAAGAACCTCCCTCTGATACCACTTGATAGGGAATGGGGGTCCGAAGATAACGACAACTCCCACCGATCAATAGAGTCAAAATAATAAGAAGCAAAACAAAACCAACAACACAAACGAACACAGAGATATACGTGGAAAACCTTCACCACTTGAAGGTCAAAAACCACGGGGCACGGCACAACGAAAATCCACTATAATAAATAAGATTACAGAAATTTATCTAGGTTTGCTCAAACCTAGAAAGCCCTCCGGATTTGACACACAAATCCACTCCTCTCTACCACCAAGACAAACAACAACTCCTCTACAACAGGATAAAATCCTACTCTCTCTTCAAGCACAATAGCAAACGAAGATAAGAAAGGGTACACCTGAAACCGTAGACGAAAAAGCCCTTGAAACGGTAGAGAAAACTCCTTCCAACAGCACAGAGGAAACACCTCCTTCAAGCGGCCAACCCGCACCTACAGCAGCAGCAAAACCGGACAGCAAACCGGCGGCGACAGCGGCGGCGAACTCCTCCTTTCCGAATGGCGAACCGACGGCGAACTCCTCCTTCGTGAAACAGCGAGCGCGGGCTTAGTTCGCTCTCCTGAAACCCTTCCACCTTGTTCTCATCGGGGTAAAGAAGAAAAAGGGGGGGGGGGTTTAAAACAGGCCCCAAAAATAAAAAAACCTGGTTCACTGTTAAAATAAAAACAGCAGAAAAAAGTTGCAACATCAAAAAACTCAGGTTGCAACATATTGATTTATGCACAAAAAAACCTTTAGGGGCTGAACCCCAACATAGGATACCTATTGAATTGTTTTGTTTAATGATAGAAATAATGAATGGATGAGATCTCACAAAGCTCAATCGGACGGACAATATAGACGTGCTTGACACAAAACAAGAATATCCTTATATAGTAGAGATATATATATCTTATTATATAAAACAATATAGGTATTTGGAGGCACACCATAGATCAAATAAAAGCCATTGGATCATGAGAGAGAGCATGAGATGGGGAGAGAGTGGGTTCGGGGGGTGTGCTGTGCAGAATTTGCACAGCGCCGTGCTGTGCGGGATTTGATGTTTACACGTGGCGGGATTTAATCCAACGGTGACATTGCAAATCCCGCACATCACGGTTTATACCCACTATTTTAGTAGGCGGGAATTAAATATATTAATCTCCTTCAATGTAGGCGGGAATTAATTCAATATTTTAGAAAACAGAACTAATTTAGTGGCGGGATTTTAGGTAGGCGGGAGTGCTAATTTAGTGGCGGGAATGATAAATACCGTGATGTGCAAGTATTTATGAGCGATATCTTACGAAAACAAACAACAGACCAACAGGGGATAAATCTCCTTCAATGGCATCGCCGACAAGGTCTCCGCAATACGGCTTCGACTGGACTCCATCATTGGCGCCGACAAGGTTTCCGCAGTACGGCTTCGACTAGACTCCATCACTGGGGCCGCCAATGTTGCTGGAATATGAGTACGAACGTGCCCCATCACCTGCCGCCTCCAATGCATTCCCGCCGGGACAACTACGGCAAACAGCAAGCTTGTTTATAGATCTACTATGTCGAGAAGAAGGTAACCAATACAACCCATACAGCCACTTCGATGGATGTTAATCATTGTTTGTTATTCCTATCTGCCATTCAAAATGCTTGTACATCAATTTTTTGCTTTATTTTGTGTAATATCTTTGATTAGGTGAAAACCAAATGACGAGCACAAACACTGTCATCGAAGGCAAAGATGTCGATGAGTTAAATTATACTCCACATGTGGACCAACAATTTACTCCTTGTCTTGGAATGGGGTTTGATTCTGATGAAGAAACATATCAGTTCTATAATGAATACGGAAGACAGGGTGGTTTTAGTATCAGAAAACGTTATCAAACTCATATCATAAAAGATGGTGTCCTGAACAATAAGAAATTTGTTTGTTCAAAAGAGGGAGAAAGAGCAAATATGAGAAATGAGAATGCAGTTTGTAGTAAAGTAAAATTGACACAAACTAAATGTAAAGCATGTTTGGGCGTCTGATTCAGTCGAGAAACCAAAAACATGGTCCGTGGCGACATTTTCTGAAGTCCACAACCACGAGTTACACGTAGCAGAAGTGACTCACATGATGTTATCACAGCGGTGATTAACCCCGATACAAAAAATCAATGCTTCTATTGCTGCAGATTTGGGTTTATCTTTGAAAGCGTCTTTGGACCTAATGAGTATTCAAGTTGGAGGTAAAGAGAACTTAAGATTCACAAATGAGGAATTAAAATTGTACTTGCATACTAGAAGGCAAAGGGATATGGAGTACGGTGGTTTGGGCGGATTGATGAAATATTTGCAGGATAAGAAGGGTGAAGATCCTACTTTTTACTATGCGGTCCAAACGGATTGTACTGAGCACATCACTAATATATTCTGGGCCAATGGCAGAATGATTAGTGATTACGCAAACTTTGGTGATGTGGTGTCTTTTGATACTACCTTTCGAACAAATAAGGAATCAAGACCGTTTGGTTGCTTTGTGGGATTCAACCATTTCAGACAAACTGTTGTTTATGGAGCTGCTCTAATGTATAATGAAACCATTCTATCATTTGAGTGGGTGTTTCAAACTTTTGTATATGCAATGTTTGGGAAGAAACCTGCGACAATTTTCACAGATCAAGACCAAGCAATGACAAGCACTCTTAGAAATATCATGCTAGATGTATTTCATGGTCTTTGCACTTGGCACCTTTCTCAAAATGCTATAAACCATTTGGGATATCTATGCAAGAATGGATCATCATTCCTTCATGATTTAAGTGCTTGCTTATATTCATATGAGACAGAGGATGAATTGAATGAAGCTTGGTGCAAAATATTTATTCAATACAATTTACAAGATAATGCGTGGATGCAAAAAACATGGAATTTACGGGGAAAAGTGGGCACATGTCTATATGAAATGGCATTTTTCAGGAGGAATGCGAAGCACACAGTTAAATGAAAGTTTTAAGGCAAGGATACGACGATATCTTAATAAGGAGCATAACTTGTCGGAATTTTTCACTCACTTTGATTGAGTTCTAGAGGATGTAAGGTACAATGAATTGAAGCCATTATTTATCTTAAATGATAAAATCCCTAATATAGTGATTCATGGATGTGACTTGTTGTTGACGGCTTCGAGGTATTACACTTACTCGGTATTTGAAATTTTTCAGAAGGAATTTTTGGCTTCAATTTCTTGTAAGGTCAAGCAGTGCGAAGAGGTTGATGTTGGAGTAAGGTTTGAGCTGACCGAGAAGCTAATACAATATCATGTTATTGGTAATCAAGAAGCTCAAACTGTGTGCTGCAATTGCAAAAAATTTGAAAGCTTTGGAATTTTATGTAGGCATGCTCTTAAGGTACTCGATAGAATGGACATAACGGATCCACCTTTTCAATATATTTTGTGACGATGGAGAAAAGATGAAAAGACATGTTCATCGTACTTACCTTCTACAAATAAGGAAGATCCAAAGTTGTTGGTGGCAGCTAGATACAGGACATGATGTCAAGTTACAGTAAAAATGGTAGCTATGGCAGTTGAGAATGAGCAAGCATTTAATCATCTATCTCGTTCTTTGCCGCAGCTGTGTCAAGAAATTAAGCAAATTATATCATCAAATGTTAATGTTGAAGTTGGTGTAAGAGAGAAAATCATGGATTTTGGAGGTGAATGTGATTGGACTGATCCAAATTTTGCTCGTGCCAAGGGTTTCAAGAAAAAAGAAGTAAAAATCAAAAATCCGAAAAGGCTGAAACAATGGCAAGAAAATTTGACAAAAAAAGTCATTTCAAGGAAAATCTAATGGTGGTGTTCCATTTCATTTTTTTTGATATTGCAAAGCAGGATAATTGAAGAGGAACATATGACGAACACAGGTTTCTGTAACATGGGGATATTATTTGTTCAATTTTTACCGTCATATGTGTTATTAATGGCGAACACATGTCACAGAATAGGTCTCTCCATTACTAGATTAAAATTATTTGTCCTAGTAAATTAATTCGGTGGTTTCTCCATTTCAATATATATTGAGTCCCACCGAAAAATATATATTGGGTGTTCATTAGATTAATGCATTTAATTTGTTCCGCTTTCTAAAATCCCGCCACTAAATTAGCATCTCTGTTCTGCATTCTAAAATCTCGCCACTAAATTAGCATCTCTGTTCTGCATTCTAAAATCCCGCCATTTAATTTGTTCTGCTTTCTTAATTCCCGCCTACATTGAAGGAGATTAATATATTTAAATCCCGCCTACTAAAATATCGGGTATAAACCGTGCTCTGCGGGATTTGCAATGTCACCGTTGGATTAAATCCCACCACGTGTAAACATCAAATCCCGCACAACACGGTGCTGTGCAAATTCTGCATAGCACGCCCCCGGACCAGGAGAGAGTTGAGAGAGAGAGAGTAGGGAGAGAGAGAAAGAGAGAGGGGAGGAAAGAGAGAGGGAGAGAGAAAAGGAGAGATGGTGGAAGGGGAGGAGAAAGGGGGAGGAGAGAGAGGGAGAGAGATGGGGAAGGGAGAGAAAGAAGAGAGAGAAAAAAATTGCTTGAAATTAATGTTTTTACGACAAAACGTAATTTTTTTTATAAAATAAAAATTGTAATATTTATTTATATTTTTTACGGTCATTTTGAGTGCTCATATGTAAATATTGTGAGCACTGTCTGTCTTGAGGTGAGTGCATCCCGCTTTGATGCAGGCGCATCCCGCTTTGATGCGGGCGCAGCCCGCAACGATGCATGGAGCACGGGAGAAGCCCGTTCGGAGGTGGGCGAAGCCCGCCTGGATGCGGCTGAAGGCCGCTTGAGAGCATCTTTGTACGGGCTACGCCTGCATATATACAAAGAAGTATCATTGGCCATTGTGATTGCACAGTGTAACCTCCGAGGCCGTTCAAGTGATTTTCAGCTGTTGGATCGAGTCTGGGGATAAACTACAAATAGCAGAAATCCTGAATTTTCAGAAATCCGGGACTCGAAATCTCCTGATGCCACCGTCTGCGAATTTTTTTAATAATACCGACGTCAGCCTGTCGGGCGATCACCGGCAGGTTCGCCGGACCCCGACAAACACGGCGGTGGCCCAGCCCAATCGTCGTCGGACAACCCCCGACGAGTTCACCGGGGTCCAGCGAACCTTTTGGTGGTCGCCCGGGAGGCAGCCGGCCACAGAGTCCAGCCTGCACAGGTGGGCGGGGGAGCAGGAGATATAGTGAGGCTTTTTTTAAAAAAAAGGGAGTTGTTAAGGGCACCGCAGTTTTGGCTAGGTGCACTGCACTTTCTTCTAATTTTTCGCGTCTTTTTGAAATACGCCTTGTACATGATTTTTTAGAAAAAGTGTTCAACACTAAAGTTGTAGATCTCGACGAGATCTACAACTTTCGTGTTGAACACTTTTCCTAAAAATGCATGTACGACGCGTATTTCTAGAAAGACGCGAAGCCTGTACGTATTTCCAAAATACGCATTGTACATGCATTTTTGGAAAAGTGTTCAACACAAAGTCCGTCGAGATCTACAACTTTCGTGTTGAACATTTCTCCTAAAAATGCATGTGCGAGGCATATTTCTAAAAGCCGCGAAAAATTTGGAGAAAGTGCGGTGCAGCTAGCCAAAACTGCGGTGTGCTTAACAACTCCCTAAAAAAATTAAAATTTTATTATTATAAACATTTAATAATAAATATATTATATATAATATAATAATTTAGAAAATCAATAATTAAAAAATACGTGTTTAATTAAACAAATATTTAACAAAAAAAAAATAGAAACACAATATTTTAAATTTAAAATAATAAAAAAAATTACAAGATTAAAAAACGCACGGGGGGTGGAGAAGCCTGCTGATGACCGGGTACTGTCACGCGGGCCACGGGAGGAGGGGGGACCGGGTACTGTCGTGCAGGGCACAGACGGAGCCCACCGCGGGTGGGCGAGGTACTGGAGCGCGGGGAACGCACCCACCCACACCCCCTCGCGTGCACTGTCACTCGTGTGTGTGTGTGTGTGTGTGTGTGTGTGTGTGTGGGGGGGGGGGGGGGGGGGGATTCGATTCATGTGAGCAGAAATTGATATGCGAAGATGCGAAGAACCCCTGTCCAACGTCTGATTGCTTCTCCCAGGCGCTGCATCACACGGCCAGGGTAAATCACAATGCCGCCGCCACCGGCTACGGGCTCGCCGGCCGCCCGGAGTTCATCGGCAAAATCTCTCTTCTTCGCAGCGGCGGCGTCGGCGAGTGCGGGCTCGCTGGCCACCGGCTGCCCAGGGTTCGTCGGCGAGCCCGCACTCGCCGCCGCCGCCGCTGCGAATGCATCTCTTCACATGATTCCTGTGTGAATGTCTTGATTGCTACAGGATCCATGCGTCGGTTACATCTGCACTTCCAAAATTGCCCCTCCCTTCTTCCTGTTGGCCGGCTTCGATTTTTATTAAAAAAAATTGAGTTTCGGCCACTGCCGACGACGGAGCCGCCGGCGTCCTCATGGGAGCCCACCGACGTGTTCGTTGGGCCCCGACGAACACACCGGTGGGCTCCGGTTAGGACGCAGGCGGCTCCGTCGCTAATCCCGGCAGCAAACCCGACTCGGTCGCTACACATCATTCAGGCAGCTCCTAGCTCCATTAGTCCCACATCGCCAAATCCAGTTACAATTTTGTGTATAAATAATGGAATTGTTATTGGTACCCCATAAATGGATATTTGTAACTCATTGATATTTGTACCCAAAATAAATATTTGTACCAATAATTGATATTTATACCCAAACATAATATTTAGAAAACTAAATTTTAATGTCATTTTTTTTAAAATGGACAACAGTCATTCATAGATTCAAAGATATACAGTTTCTATGCAATTTAAAATGCAAAAATTATGGAAATGAACATTGAATAGAACATGTTAATATCTCCATAAGCAAAATTGGAAGAAGCATCAAAATCTCCTGCATCAAATTATCTTTTTTTTGTCAAAATGAATTCCACCTATAAGAATAAATGATTAAAATTAGCATTGTAGATTTAAAACAATGAATATATATTGGGTAATTAAAATATTTAAATTCACATATCTGATCACTTGAACTAGTCGTGTAACATATAGAATATCTCATTCTTCCGCTATTAGTTTATGAAATGTTCTCCACCGGAAATATAGAAGGTAGTGAGTATTTATCTTTCATCATCAAAAGAACAAATAAATAAAATTGATTTGGAACAAAATCTGAAAAAAAAAATGCTAATATCACATCAGAAAGCTCACTAACGAAAGAGTAAAATTGATTTGGAACAAAATTGCATTTGATCGGGAACAAATAAATTTGATCCGGAAAAAAAACTTCATTACTCCATCAAAGGGAGAGAACCTTAGAGGGGAAATTAAATCTGTAAAAATGGGGAGCCTATCTAGAAGGTAGACCATGTTGGGAATGCGAGCGAGCAATCCCGACCAAGACACCTGTTACAATTCGTGCAAGCGCAATACAAAACAAAGTACAGAAAGAAATAAAAAATACACAAAGAATTTTTACGTGGAAAACCCAACTTGGGCGAAAAACCACGGGACGATCGGAGTCCAACCCGGAAAGCCTTCACTAAAGCTGTGTGAAAAACACACGCATGGATTACAAACTTTCCCTCCACCGATCCACGAATGATCTTCACTCCTCCGCCACAAACACAATCCACAAAGGATTTACACCACAACCTTCTTCTCCAACAATCACACAAACGCAGTTGGTAGAAGAAAATGCAAGAAAGGTGAGAAGCGTTACCCGGACGGATTGAAAAATCTGTCCCAACGTCAAAGATGACGTTCCTCCAACAACATGAACAAGGCGCCTCCCAAAATCAGATCAAGAGCGGCGACCTCCTTGCGGTTTCAGCAAACCCGAAGAGGAGGCGGCGGCGTCTTGTAGATCCAGCAAACATGAAGAACGGCGACCTGCTTGCTTCTCCAGCAAGCACGAGAACGGCGGCCTGCTTGCTTCTCCAGCAAGCACGAGAACGGCGGCTTGCTTGCTTCTCCAGCAAGCACGAGGACGGCGACCTGCTTGCTTCTCCAGCAAGCACGAGGACGGCGGCCTGCTCCGGCACCGAGAGATGAGTGAGGCCGGCGGCGAATCGCTGCTCCAGCGAAACTGCAAGAGGGGCGGCCGGTCGATCTTGCTGCTCCAGCAAACGCAAGAGGGGCGGCCGGCTTGCTGCTGCTCCAAAAACACGAGAGGAAAGGATGGCTGCTGCGGTTCTAGTCAAAAAGAAAAATAAATGGATCTGGCTCCTCCCCTGTGCCTATTCCTCCTTCTTAATGATGGTGGAGCCGGCTGCTCCTTTTTGAAAACAAAACAAAAAAGGAAACCTAACCCGGTTGTTGCCCACACCTTGTTGTTGACCATTGATATTAATATATATATATATAATTATATATATGAGTGAGAGTGTGGGGAAACACATAAGTAAAATCACGAGTCGTTATTAGCGCGCCCGGTGGTTTTAACGACTCGGATGGGAACCACACCCAACAAATCTTCCCCTTCACATCGAGGCGGAAGAAACCGCCATCCCGGCAATTCTAACGCAATGCTCGAACTTCCCCCTTGGCACGGTCTTGGTCAGCATGTCTGCCCCATTATCATCTGTGTGCACCTTCTGAAGATCAAGCTCCTTCTGCTCCAGGACATCTCGTATCCAATGATACCGAGTGTCGATGTGCTTCTACCTCGAGTGAAATGTGGGGTTCTTCCCCAGGTGGATAGCGCTCTGACTGTCACACAGGAGTGTATATCGATCTTGAGTGAATCCAAGTTCTTTGATGAACCTTTTCATCCAAAGCAACTCCTTCCCAGCCTCAGTAACCGTAATGAACTCGGCCTCCGTAGTGGACAGTGCAACGCACTTATGCAGTCTCGACGCCCACGAGACAGCTCCCCCTGCAAACAGAATCATGTATCCTGACGTCGATCTCCTGAAATCCACATCTCCAGCCAAATCAGCATCAGTGTAGCCCAATAGCTCAGGCTCACTGTCCCCAAATCTCAACGTCAAATTTGAAGTCTCATGCAGGTATCTCAGTATCCACTTCACTGCGCTCCAATGCTCTCTCCCAGGATTGGAGAGAAATCTACTGACGGTCCCAACAGCATGCACAATGTCTGGACGAGTACACACCATCGCATACATGAGACTCCCAACTACAGATGCATACGGAACTTTCTGCATAGCCTCAATCTCCTCGGGTGTGCTGGGGCACTTGAAGGATCAAGCGCATACCCAACTGCACCAAAAGCTCGGACTGTTGTAGAGGGCGCTACTTAATTTTTTAAATAATTAGCAAAGCGCCATGGGTCAAGTGAAGGAACGCCGAACCCAACAATCCCCCCCCCAGGCGTCCAGCACAACCCGTCGGCTCAGAGGTGGAGTTACCACATGGCCCACCTGGCTCAGAGGTAGGGTTACCACATGTCCACGGTTGCCTGACCTGCCGGACCCACACAGGTAGAAGGGAAAAATCAGGATTTAATAGCGCCCTCCCGGTTTTGAACCCGTGACCTCCTCTGTTACCAATTGAAGGATCAAGCGCATACCCAACTGCACCAAAAGCCCGGACTGTTGGAGAGGGCGCTACTTAATTTTTTAAATAAGTAGCAAAGCGCCACGGGTCAAGTGAAGGAACGCCGGACCCAACAGCACTGATCAGTGGTAAGCCTGAAGTGAGCTGCAAGAGGCACGCTCACCTTCTTCGCCTGATCCATATCAAATCTCCGCAACACCTTTCGGATGTACCACTCTTGTGACAACCAAAGTAATCTGGCTCCCCTGTCCATGCAAATGTGCATCCCCAAAATAGTTTTCGCAGCACCTAGATCATTCATCTCAAAAGTGGAACTCAACTGCCGCTTCAACTAAGCAATGCGCGCAGTGTTCCTCCCGACGATCAACATATCGTCCACATACAGTAGCAAAATGATAAAGTCCTCTGGAGCATACTGCTTGACAAACACGCAGTGGTCAAGGGTGGTCCTCCTGAAGTCGATCTCCCCCATGAAAGAGTCAAATTTCCTATACCATTGTCGCGGGGCCTACTTCAGGCCATACAAACTCTTCTGCAAGCGGCACACCAGACCTTTCTTTACCCTGACACTAAAGCCCTCAGGCTGCTCCATGTAAAACTCCTCGTCAAGATCACCATGCAGAAAGGAGGTCTTGACGTCCATCTGCTCAACCTCCAAATCAAGCCTCGCAGCGAGGCCAAGGACGACACGAATAGATGACATCTTCACCACAGGTGAGCAGATCTCATCAAATTCAACACCCTGTCACTGTCCTAAGCCCTTCACCACCAGCCTGGCATTGTATCTGGGAGGTGTGGAGGAATCACCCTGCTTCACCCTAAAAATCCACCGATTCTTCAAGGCCTTCTTGCCCTTAGACAATCTCACCAAGTCATACGTATGGTTCTTCTGCAGTGACTACATCTCCTCCTGCATAGCAACCATCCATTGACGCTTCTCGATGCTCTCCACAATCTCGGCATAACTCTCAGGCTCCCCCGCATCAGTCAACAATATGAACTCTGATGTAGAATATCTAGCGGGTACGTGCTTGGCTCGATCAGACCTCCGTAGTACCAGCTTCGGGGCCGGTGCAGGTACATCATCAGCAATATCCTCAGCGACTCCTGTTTCACCATCAGTGGTGATATTATAATTCGGAAGGGTATCTGAAAGAATTAGTGCCTAAACACCTAGAGGGGGGGTGAATATGTGTAATTCCTTTTTCTTCTCAGGCAGAATATCTATACAGTTACTTAATCTGAAACAGCTAATTTAACAGCTAACACAACACAACATTCACAGAATCATACAATCACAGAGTGCACACAGTTTTTATAGTGGTTCCCCAAGATCTGGGTACATCCACTTTCCCCCTTCGCCTATCTAGCAGTGTGATAGATTCGACCTAACTTCTGCTCTTCACCTCAGATCCACAGATCTTACAACTCAGAACCCCAACAAGGATCCTACAACTCAGAGTGAGTCCACACTGCTACAGCTCAGGCAATCTGCCCTACCTCAGCCTTCAATAAGGCCTACAACTCAGAGATAACAATCTCCTACAACTCAGGCTTACAGCCCTACCACTCAGAGATCTAAATCTCCTACAACTCAGCATTTATAAACATAGGCTTACAACTCAGATCTTATAAAGATCTTACAGAAAATTGATTTAACAAAGTATTTTACCACCACCCTAATAGAGAGAGAATGGATGGATGGCTTCTTGATCAGTTCTTGGAAGAATCTGATGGCAGAGAACAACCACTCTTAGCTTTCTTCAAAGCTTCTTGAATCTGAACTCAGTAGGGTTGAACTCCTGTGAAGTTGATCTTCAATCAGCTTCTTTCTTGATATTCAGATCTCAATATGAATCCTTCTTGGCAGCCTGGTTCATCAACTGCACTTCACTTTAATAGATGGAGCTCTCTCTCTCCAACTTCTTCTTAGATCTTCTCACGAAAATCTTCTTCTGTTTTTTTATGTATACTCCTTTTTATCAGTTCATCAATCAATATCTGTTGAAGGAGAATGCCTTTATATAGACTTTCTCCATGGTAACCGGCTGATCCGATTTCTAACAAACTTCTGACAGCTCTGACAGTTGCAGTAGACCGGTTGATTATGACAGCTGTCAAGTCATTCAGTCACTTCTTGAAACTCTGTCTATGTTAGTAAAATGTCGAGACTGAACTTCTTCATGTGTCGACATAAGTAGACTAAGTGTCGACACAAGTGAACTAAGTGTCGACATAAGCCTTAGTGGTGTCGACACAGCTCCTTTGTTGTTGATACTGCTTCTCGACACAGCTTCTGTAGATTGTGTCGACACTAGTTTTGTGGTGTCGACACAGTCACTTCTTTTCTTCATACAAATTTACTTTATTGAAATTCTGTCATGTGTCGACACAAGTCCTGTGTATCGACACAGTTGATGTCGACAAGGTCTTCTGTATGTCGACACTGCCTCTGTGAGTCGACACAGTTGATGTCGACTAAACTTTCTCTGTGTGTCGACACAGCCTCTATGTGTCGACACAGTTGATGTGGAGTATGCTTATCTGTATGTCGACACAGTTTATGTATGTCGACACAGTTTCTTCTGGTGTCAACACTTCCTTTCCAAGTGTCGACATAATTAACTCCAAGTATTGACACAGCTTTTCTCCAATGTCGACACAAGGCTTCATAAGTGTCGACACAGCTTCTCCTGGTGTCGACATATGGACTTAGAAATTTTTCTGCATTTCTGCATTTACTTAACCTACACATATAAACTCAAAACAACATCAAATACACTTTGATGTATATCATTGAGTAAGGTGAGACTTCTTCAAATCTGGTACACATTTTCCAATGTACCCAACAAGCTCCCCCTATTTGGAGAAGTCATAACCCTTAGTCAATGATATACACCATTTATAACAAAAACACATTATGATGTATAACAACATTATATGATAGGGTAACTTCTAAAACAAAACATATATAACAATTCATCACAGAATAATAATGCAACCAGAATAAGCATTAATTATTATTTTGTTTCAACTTTCAAAAATTTCTAATGAAAAGTTTACATAGATTTCAACACTAAAGATTACAAAGGTGTAAAATCAAGTAAATCTAATCTAAAGCTGATCTGACTCCTTGATAACTATGTCTTTGCCTGATTGGATCTTGGCTTGTACTGGAGCATCAGTATCATCAGCTGACATCTTGCCCTTTAGATCTTTTTTCTTTTGCTCTTCAGCCCTTATTCTTTGCCTTTCAAAGTAGTGAAAGGGCTTTGAGAAATATTTGCTAGGCTCCTGAGCATTAGGAGGTAGCTTCCCAGTCTTAGCCTTTCTTCTATATTGAACAATGGCTTCTTACCTAGCTTCATACTTTTGTCATTCTTGTGCAGAGTACCATTTGCCCCTATCATGGGTTTTATCCTTTACAGCTTTCCAAGAAGTCAGTATAATGTTCCTGGATGTTGGACTCCACTACTCAAAATCAGACTTCAACTCAGCCTGTTCTCTGAATCTTTTCTTAGACAATAGAGCTTCTTGCTCTTTGTTCAAAACTGCCTCTGACACTGGCATGTCTACTTTCTCAAGGATAATATTTTGAGCACCTTCTAGAGGGCTGTACATGGACTGTACTTCTTGGTGAATCATTTCAAAATCAGTTGTAGGATAAATAACTTGAGCAACTTCAGGTTGGTCACCTCCAAAATAGGCAGGGTGGATACCTGACTCAGCCACATTGCCATCATCACAGAGGGGTAGATATCCAAGGGTGGCTCTGATGCTATTAGAGATCCATTTAGCATGATCAGAGTCAGCTTTGACTAACACTCTCTCCCCCTTTATGACTTCTCTGTCAACATGATCCTTGATGTCATCTTTTTGAAATCTGATTTGTTCATCAAGAAAATTTACACCATCTTTATAAAAAGACTTTAACTTCAGTAGCTGTGCAGAAAGTCTTTTGAGAATCCTTAATAGCTGTTTGGACAGCAGCTAGTCCTTCCTGTAATTGCTTATCAAAATCTGCCTTGGCCTTAGTCCTTACCTCAGTTTGGGCAGTATCAATATTCTTCATTTCTGTAACAATCACATTATGTGATTCTGTTAGATTATCATTCATTCTAATCTGATTCTTTAGAACATAGTCTTATTTAAGAGCTATATCATCAACTTGAGTCTTGATTTTCTCTTGATGTGTTGCTAGGAAAATCACAGCATTGCCTCCTTTGCGAAAGCAATCTGTCATCTCCTTCTTATTCTGATTAACTTCAAATCTTATTGATTTAATATCTGTAGCCAAGGAGAGTAGTAGATCTTTGTGAGTTTCTTCCATATATTTCTCCATGGCAATCCTTTATTCATCCAATTTTACTTGCAAAGATATCAACAAAGAACTGTAATCAGTTACTAGAGCAGGTTGAGGAGCAGTTTGTAAAGCCCTCTTATAGCTCTGTCTTCTTCTTTTGAATACCATTAGCTTTCTCTTTTTAGCTTGAATTTCTGCTTCATCTTCTGAAGCTGAGGTACTGGCAATATTAACTCTTTCCTTAGGACTATGAGGCATGTCCTTTTCTGTCCTAGGTTGCTCCCATTGAGTCTCTTGCTCCTCCCTCACAGTACTTACTTGCTCCCCCTCAATGTTAATGGGCTCCCCCTCAATTTTTGCTTTCTCCCCCACAAATTTTGTTTGCTCTCCCCAAGTTCTTTTTGTCTCCCCCTGAGTCCCTTGCTCCATAACAGTGAAGAACTCATCTAGGGTAAACTCTTGTTGAGTATGAACTGGAGATACTCTTATCTCTAGATCATTAACAATAGCAGATGTATCCTCCATGATAATATTTTGTGCTTGACTGTTTAGTTGAGTTGGCTGGTCAACATCAATCAAAGATTCAGTTAGTGTTTCATCTTTATCAATGAGAATTGATTGATTAATCTCTTGAATTACTTCAAAAATAGTTTGTGTAGCCATTTCACTTTCCAAGTGAGTTGGCTCTTTCTCAAGATGAGGCTCCCCCTGCACTTGGGCACTATCTGTAGGGTCTTGTGCAGGAACATCTTGTGCTGTAGATTTTTCAGGAATCTCTTGCCTCTCTTCATCTAGCATATCCTTAGTTAGGACTCTATCCCATCGGGAGATAATCTTGATATCCATTCTTCTCATATGATTAATCTTTGAACCAGCAGACCGTGTCATTACTTCTGGAATTATTCCATCCAAGTAGAGACTCATAATCCTTCCCAGATTTGGTTTCTTAATACTTTCCTTAATCTTTTCAAAAACTACTACTGACCAATCTATGTTTAGTCTGTAGATGATCCTGGTCATTAGGCTGAACATATAAACAAAAATTTTATCATGTCCCCCTGGCTTGCAGATAATGACCTTGCCAACCACCTCTGAAAGGAATTTTCCTTGTTGATTCATTCCTTTTCTGTTCATTGCAACTCCAATCTTCATGGTGGGATCCAATCCACACCATTGAAGTGCTTCCCTAGTCTTGGATGAAGATACTTCTTCTTCTTCTTGAGTTCTTGGAAGTTGAAGAGTTTTCCTCAAGCTCTTCAAAGTTAGTTTAACCTTAGTTCCCTGAACTGTAGACTTGATCTTAAGTCCAGTAGAATCCAAAGTAGCTGCGCCATAGAATTCTAGTATTTCTTTTTTCCAAATCTTTGTTGGTTCAGAGACCAAAAATTCCAACCCATTTTCTGCAATTAGGGTTACTACTGCTTTAATTTTGGGTTCCGCATTGTCAAAGGCGTTGCGTACCAGCTCATAACCTTCATTGACATTGTCTTCTAGCTTTGGCACCATTAGGGTTGAGAGAAAGTTTGGATTAAGAAGAAAGAAGTTGTCGACACAGGGTTTTGGTCTCGAAAATATGGAGAATGTGTCGACAGAATATGTTGTTGATCTATTTATACCTTTCTAAGTAATGAAGGTCAAAAGTCGCGTCAACAATCTCTAAATGTGTCGACACTGTTGAAAAGTGTCGACACAGACTTCTAATGACTCGACATCAATTCTATTTGACTTTGTCGAGTTCGACGATCTGAGGTCGACGAATCTGCGCCTATACTCTAAGTGTTGACACCACATCTGGATGTGTCGACACCACTTTCCTGGAGTGTCGACACCATTTCTCTGGAATGTCGACATCAACTACTAAGTGTCTACACCACTTTCCTGGAATGTCGACACCAACTACTATGTGTCGATATAGATAACTTTTTGTGTCGACACAATTTTACTTAGCCAAATTTTATAAACTAATTTATGTTCAACATACCTATTTCATTTTTGAAATTGTTGAATTTAGTTTCATCTAAATGCTTAGTAAGCATGTCAGCTAGTTGTAAATCAGTACTAACAAATTCTAAAGAGATATCTTCTTTCTCTACATGGTCTCTAAGAAAATGATATCTTATTTCTATATGCTTTGTTCTACTATGAGAAACAGGATTGTGAGCAATATAAATAACACTAGTAGAATCACATAACAATGGAGTTCTACTTACCTGAATATCATAGTCTTCTAACTGATGTTGTATCCACAATAGCTGTGCACAGCAGCTTCCAGCAGCAACATACTCAGACTCAGCTGTGGAAATTGCCATACTGGTCTGCTTCTTACAGCTCCAAGACACCAATCTTCCTCCTATAAATTGACAGGTGCTTGTAGTACTTTTCCTATCTACTTTGCAACCTGCAAAGTCTGCATCTGAATAACCCATTAGTAGAAAATCTCTATTCCTAGGATACCAAAGGCCTAGATTAGGTGTGCCCTTAAGATATCTCAAAATCCTTTTGACTGCAGTAAGATGAGATTCTTTAGGGCAGGATTGGTACCTAGCAAACACACATGTAGCATACATGATATCTGGTCTACTAGCAGTCAGATATAGGAGGGAGCCAACTATTCCTCTATACAAAATTTCATCTACAGGTTTCCTTGCATCATCTTTGCTAAGAGATACACTTGACCTCATGAGAGTTCTTATGGTAGTGGATGACTCCATACCATACTTCTTAATTAACTCCAGGGTGAACTTAGACTGGGATATGGAAAAGCCATCATCAGTCTGTCTTACTTGGAGACCCAAAAAGAACTTAAGTTCTCTCATACTACTCATTTCAAATTTCTCTTGCATAAGTTTTGCAAACTTTCTACAAAGGTTACTTTCAGTAGACCCAAATATTATGTCATCAATATATATTTGGACTAGGATAATCTTTCCTTTGGATTCCCTAAGGAATATAGTCTTATCTATTTTCCCCCTTGAGAATTTGTTCTCAATGAGAAAAGTAGACAGAGTTTCATATCAAGCCCTTGGGGCTTGTTTCAACTCATACAAAGCTTTCCTAAGTCTATAGACATAAAAAGGATAGAGTGGATCAACAAAACCTGATGGCTGCTCTACATAGACCTCCTCTTTTAAGTCTCCATTTAAGAAAGCAGACTTAACATCCATCTGTAATACTTTGAAGCCTTGATATGCTGCATAGGCTAGGAATAGTCTGATAGCTTCTAATCTAGCCACTGGAGCAAAGGTCTGATCAAAGTCTATGCCCTCCTCCTGTCTGTATCATTTGGCAACTAGTCTTGCCTTGTTCTTCACTATGATCTCACTCTCATTAAGCTTGTTCCTATATATCCACTTTGTCCCTATAACATCGTGGCCCTTTGGTTTTGGAACCAAATCCCAGACCTTGCATCTTCTGAACTGATTTAACTCCTCCTGCATGACATCAATCCAGTGTGGATCCTTAACAGCTTCTTCAAATCTCTTGGGTTTCACTTGAGATAGGAAGCTAGAGCAAAAAACTGTGTTCAAGTTCCTGCTCCTTGTTTGTACTCCTTGACTTAGATCACCAATAATCTGATGTGCATGATGATCCTTCAACTGTCTAACTGCTGGAGGTAATCTATCAACAGTTAGATCTTCTCCAATCTCTTCTTCATGCTGCACCTCATGTTCTTCTTCAGCATCTTGAGTGTCTTGTACTCCCCCTGGACATCAAATACCATTTTCCACATCATGCTTTGTAGTTGGATCTTCTCTGATAGTAAGCTGGTCCATCTTCTACTGAATACCTGTGGAGCTACAAGAACTACTTGGCAACTCACTGTTAATAAGTCTAGTTTCATCAAAGATGACATGAACTGACTCTTCTACAACTTGAGTAGCCAAGTTGTAGACCCTAAAGGCCTTACTATTGTTGTTGTACCCAACAAATATCCCATCTTGGGATTTGGCAGCAAACTTAGAAAGGTGAGATTTGTCATTGTTAAATACATAACACTTGCAACCAAAGATCCTAAAATAGGATAAGTTTGGTTTTCTGCCTTTCACAACCTTATAGAGTGTCTTTTTGTGGCTTTTGGTGATGGAAGCCCTATTGAGTACATGACATGCAGTGTTAACTGCCTCAGCCCAGAAATATTCTGGGAGAGAAGTGTCGCTCAATAATGTTCTTCCAGCCTCAATCAATGTCCTATTCTTTCTCTCAGCAATACCATTTTACTGAGGTATTCTAGGTGAGGAGAATTCCTGATGAATCCCAAATTCTTCACACAGTCTTGTCATACTTTCAGATTGGAACTCAGTTCCTTGGTCACTTCTGATTTTGACCACTGAACTATCTAATTCATTCTGAATTTGTTTAACAAAATTGTAGAAAACCTTTGGGGTTTCAGATTTCTGTCTTAGAAAGAATACCCATAAGAATCTAGAATAATCATCTACAACCATAAATGTGTAGACTTTCCTTCCTATGCTCTGAACTGGCATAGGACCAAATAAATCCATATGCAAGAGGTACAAGCACCTCACTGAATCCTTGGTTTCAAGGCTATGAAAGGAGGATCTAGTTTGCTTGCCTTTTTGATAAGCTGAACATATTTCATCCTTATAATACTTAACTTGAGGATCATTCTTCACTAACTCTTTACTAAAGAGTTGCCAATTGTCTTGTAGTAAGTTGAGCTAGCCTCTTGTGTCATTTGACACAATGAGATACTTTCTCATCAGGCATAAGACAGATAGGAGAATTCTTATTCTCACACACAAAATCTAGGCAATATACATTTTTTTCTATATCCAGTCAATATGACCTCTTGATCACTTGACCTCTTGATATGACAACCATTCTTGACAAATGAAATGTCATAACCTAAATCACTCAGCTGACTTATGCTAATTAGGTTGTATTTCAAACCCTTTACATAGGCCACTTGAGTGATTGTAACTGAGTTATTAGAAATGTTACCAAAACCTTTGATGACTCCCTTTTCAGAACCACCAAAGATTACTTTAGGCCCATTCAGCATAGGCGAGTAGTCCTTCAGCAATCCCCTTGTTCCAGTCATATGCCTGGAACATCCACTGTCCAAGTACCATATATGGGCATGACAACTTGGACTCACCTGCAACACAGATTACTTAACCTTAAAACCCAAATAACTTTTGGGTCCTTGGTGCAAGTTAGTCTGAAACTTAACAAATCTGCATGCAGTTCTTCTAACAGGCAGACTGCTACTCTTCTTGACACTGGTATTGTGCCAACAGTCAAAGGCAAAGTGACCTATCTTGCCACAGCACCAGCACTAAAACTTATTATATCTCTTTTTAGGTATAATCTTAGCTATATTATTTGCAGTAGGTCTTTTGTTTTGTGCTGGGGCTTTGCCTTTAGAATTGGACTTAACAGTACATGCAGTTTTCTTAAACCCTAATCCAGTCTTACCCTTTTGAGACACAAACTCATCAATCAAGGGTAATACCGATTTTGGCTTAGAAAAACTAGCCACAATCTCCTTTTCTTTCTGAAATCTATTCTCCAGACTTTTAATCTGATCATTTTTGAATGTTATTGTTCCCATTTGAATAACAGTTATGTTTTTCAATCTAGCAATCTCATTCAACTTTTGATCCAGCATATTCTCAGAATCAGATGCAGCTAACTTAAGAGCTGCAATTTCCTTAGCCTGATTCTTGGCCAGATTTTTGCTTCTCTTAAGTGCCTGTAGTAAATCCACATATTCATCTATCAGCTGATGAATATCTCCTTCAGATTCAGACTCATCTTCATCTCTTGATGGAGATGCATCTGATTCTGACCCAGTAAAATAATCAGAATCAAAAGATACACTTTTTACCTTACTGGGGTCAGGCTGATCCTGGCACTGATCTTCCTCAAATATAACCATCAGTCCTTTGCACTGATGGTCTTCCTGCTCATAGATAGAGTCCAGTAATTGTATGAACTCATCCTCTTCTTCTGCAAACAAACCAATATATGTATCAGCCTCTAATTCAGACTCTGAAGTAGATTGATCTGTTAGACTTTTCTCTTTCTCAGCAACCAAGGATTTCTCCTTCTTGCTCCTGTGCTGAGACTTCTTTCTATTAGTAGATTCCTTCCTTTTATCTGGACAGTCAGCCACAACATGTCCAGCTTTGTTGCAGTAATAACATATAATCTTGGATGTAGTAGACTTGCTAGGCTTTGTCCCATTACTGTCCTTCATGGATGATTGTCTCTTCTGATAGTAGTCATCCTTGGACTGAGATATAGAAGGCCTAGATTTCCACTACTTCTTCTTTAATAATCTCTGGAAATGCCTTGTGAATACTGCAAAGTCTTCATCTGAGTCACTGCTATCTGTACTGAGATTATCTGAATTCTCTGAGATCATTTCTGTATTTCTCTTAGGAAAAGATGGAGACATTTTCCTATTCTTCCTTGTGGCTTCAACCTTGAATGCCACTGACTTTTCTTTATAGTCACCCTTTGTATTCTTCTCTTCCTCCTTTCTGGCTAATCGATGCATCTCATAAGACAATAATTTTCCAAACAGTGTTGGAGGAGAAATCTCAGCCAGTCTGGCCACTTCCCTTATGACACAGATCTTGGTATCTCATTCCTTAGTCAAAGACCTAAGGAATTTATCATTTAGTTTATATGTACTGAATGTTCTTCCATAAGACATTAATTCATTGATAATCCTATAGAACTTCTTATAACATTCAGTTTTACTTTCAGACTTGGCTTGTCTGAAACTCTCATACTCTTGATTAAGCATAGACTTTTTATCTTGCCTAACCTCTTCAGAACCCTCCATGTAGACAACCAATGTGTCTCACATCTCCTTGGAGATTTTACAGTGAATTAGATTCTGGAATGTGGAATCATCAATGTCACTTACTATAATATTCTGGGCTCTTTTATCCATTGTTGCCAAGATGATTTCATCCTTAGTCATCTCTGAAAAATCCTTTGGAATTCTTTGATTGACATCAAGAACTGAAATCTTCATTGGAACATAAGGACCTTCCTTAACTGTTATGTAAATTCTAGGATCAGAGGCTTCCATGAACAATCTGACCCTTTCCTTCCGTATTCCAAATATTTCTTTCCTACAGATGGGCAATTTCATTGAACCAAGTTCCTTATGGTTTTCACCTGAACTCATCTTCTTGATCTTAATTCTGCCTTATAGATCTCACTCAGACTGTTATGTCTAACTTTGAGTAACCTCCCTCTGATATCACTTGAAAGAATTAGTGCCTAAATACCTAGAGGGGGAGTGAATAGGTGTGAATCCTTTTTCTTCTCAGGCAGAATATCTATACAGTTACTTAATCTGAAATAGCTAATATAAAAGCTAACACAGCACAGCATCCACAGAATCATACAATCACAGAGTGCACACAGTTTTTATAGTGGTTCCCCAAGATCTGGGTACATCCACTTTCCCCCTTCGCCTATCTAGTAGTGTGCTAGATTCGGCCTAACTTCTGCTCTTCACCTCAGATCCACAGATCTTACAACTCAGAACCCCAACAAGTCTCCTACAACTCAGAGTGAGTCCACACTCCTACATCTCAGGCAATCTTCCCTACCTTAGCCTTCAACAAGGCCTACAACTTAGAGATAACAATCTCCTACAACTCAGGCTTACAGCCCTACCACTCAGAGATCTAAATCTCCTACAACTCAGCCTTTATAAACGCATACTTATAACTCAGATCTTATAAAGATCTTACAGAAAATTGATTTAACAAAGTATTTTACCACCATCCTAATAGAGAGAGAATGGATGGATGGCTTCTTGATCAGTTCTTGGAAGAATCTGATGGCAGAGAACAACCACTCTTAGCTTTTTTCAAAGCTTCTCGAATCTGAACTCAGTAGGGTTGAACTCCTGTGAAGTTGATCTTCAATCAGCTTCTTTCTTGATATTCAGATCTCAATCTGAATCCTTCTTGACAGCCTGGTTCATCAACTGCACTTCACTTCAATAGATGGAGCTCTCTCTCTCTCTCTCCAACTTCTTCTTAGATCTTCTCACGAAAATCTTCTTCTATTTTTTTTATGTATACTCCTTTTTATCAGTTCATCAATCAATATCTGTTGAAGGAGAATGCCTTTATATAGACTTTCTCCATGGTAACCGGCTGATCCGGTTTCTAACAAACTTCTGACAGCTCTGACAGTTGCAGTAGACCGGTTGGTTATGGCATCTGTCAAGTCATCCAGTCACTTCTTGAAACTCTGTCTCTGTCAGTAAAATGTGGAGACTGAACTTCTTCATGTGTCGACACAAGTGAACTAAGTGTCGACATAAGCCTTGGTGGTGTCGACACAGCTCATTTGTTGTTGATACTGCTTCTCGACATAGCTTCTATATATTGTGTCGACACTAGTTCTGTGGTGTTGACACAGTCACTTCTCTTCTTCATACAAATTTACTTTATTGAAATTCTGCCATGTGTCGACACAAGTCCTGTGTGTCGACACAGTTGATGTCGACAAGGTCTTCTGTGTGTCGACACTGTCTCTGTGTGTCGACACAGTTGATGTCGACTAAACTTTCTCTGTGTGTCGACACAACCTCTATGTGTCGACACAGTTGATGTCGACTATGCTTCTCTGTGTGTCGACATAGTTGATTTATGTCAACACAGTTTCTTTTGGTGTCAACACTGCCTTTCCAAGTGTCGACACAATTAACTCCAAGTGTCGACACAGCTTTTCTCCAGTGTCGATACAAGCCTTCATAAGTGTCGACACAGCTTCTCCTGGTGTCGACATATGGACTTAGAAATTTTTCTGCATTCCTGCATTTACTTAACCTGCATATATAAACTCAAAACAACATCAAATACACCTTGATGTATATCATTGAGTAAGGTGAGACTTCTTCAAATCTGGTACACATTTTCCAATGTACCCAACAGTATCAGTACCCTGTGCCGGCTCAAGCTCAACAGCCTCCTCAGTGTCGTCATCTCCAACTATAGGCGACTCTGCAGTAGTGGGAGAGTCAACCTCAATCTCACCAGTCTCCTCAGGATCACCAACAATCTGATCCTCACTGAAAACAACATCACGGCTACGTACAAGCTTCTTCTCAACTGGATCAAAGAACCTGTACCCAAACTCTCCACTATAGCCATACCCCAAGAAAATGTACTGCCGGGTCTTCAAATCCAACTTCAATCTCTCGTCCCTGGAGACGTGCACAAAGGCTTTGCAGCCAAATACCCACAAGTGACTGTAAGAGGGGTCTTTCTCATACCAGACCCTATCAAGAACATCCTCCTGCAATGCTGAACTCAGCGAGAGGTTGATGATATGCGCTGCAGTAAGAAGAGCCTTGCCCCCAAAACATCCCTGGCAGCTTCGACTCAGATAGCATGCACTGAATCCTCTCCAACAGTGTCCGATTCATCCTCTCAGCTACGCCATTCGGCTGCGGCGTCTTCGGCGGGGTCTTCTCATGTTGGATGCCATGGTCCCTGCAGTACTCGTCAAACGGACCAATGTACTCTCCCCCGTTATCGGACTTGATGCATCTCAGCCTCTTCCCAGACTGTCTCTCTACCTCAACATGGAATCTCCTGAAAGTATCGAGGATCTGATCTTTGGTCTTGATAGCATAGATCCAAAGCTTCCTCGAATGATCATCGATGAAAGTAATGAAGTACAAAGCCACTCCTCTGGTTTGGACCTTCAGAGGTCTGCAAACATCAGTGTGAACTAGCTCCAAAGGCTCTGATCTCCTGGTGGACGTGTGGCTCTGGAATGAAATCTTGTTCTGCTTCCCAGCCATGCAATGGTCACACCTCTCCAAATGATCACCAGAAATGTCACTAATGAGCTTTTTCTTTGCCAGACATCCCAAATCCTTCTGGCTAATGTGTGCCAGCCTCCTGTGCCATGAGGAAGTGGATGCCTTATCCCTGACGGAGTTGGCCTGAGCAGCTTCAGGTCTTCCCTTCATGTAGTACAGTTCAGAATCTCTATAGCCCCTGACCATCACAAGTGATCCCCTGATTAGCTTCCAGAAATCTCCTCCAAAGACACTCAGGTGTCCTTCATCTCCAAGTTTGCCAACAGATATCAGATTGAAGCGGATGTCTGGTACATGTCGTACATCCCTCAAAATTAGTAGGGCCCCAGTGCTCGTCTTCAAATGCATGTCTCCACGCCCAAGTACATTAGACGTATCCCCATTGCCCATCCTCAACACTCCACAGTCATGAGTGGTGTAAGTGGCAAATAGCTCCCTGTTGTGGAAGACATGCGCGGAGGCTCCAGAATCAACGATCCAAGATCGGTCATCATACGCGAGTGCAGCAGTGATGTCGTCGCCAATAATAATGATGTCGTCCTCCTCAGTCTAAACGGTGGCTGTCGTGTGACCTTCATCTTTGCCCTCAGTGGCAATCCCCTTCTTCTTCTGATCGTTATTCAACGATTAGCATAATTTCTTGATGTGACCCTTCTTATGACAGTAGTGGCATTCCACGTTCTGATAACGTGACTTCGACTTGCCCTTACTCTGACTCATGTCCTCCTTCCTTCCTCGGCTCTTACTCCTTCCTCTCCCCCTAGACTCAGTAAAGAGAACGTCAGCTCGTGAAGAAGAGCCTGAAGTCCCCTGAGACTTTCGTCTCACCTCCTCATTCAAGATCCCACTCTTTGCGATCTTCATAGAAACAATCCCCTGGGGGAAAAATTGATCAGAGAAACTCTGACCATCTCCCAAGGGTCTGGAAGGGACTTGAGTAGCCACAAAACATTCACCTCGTCTTCGAAAGTCACCTTCATAGCAGTCAGACGATCAATAATGCCCTGGAACTCGTTGACATGATCCAAAATAGGAGAGCCCTCCCAGTATTTGAACTCTCCAAGCTTCTTCAGCAAATATAACTTGTTGATGCCCGTGCTCTTGGCATACAAGGTCTCGAGAGTCTTTCACAGATCCTTTGCATCATTGATGTTAGCCACATGGTGGTAGTCGTTTGGCTCCACGAACCGTCTGATAAACCCACACAGCTTCCGATGTTCCACCTTCCATTTTGCCGGATCCATGTCCTTTGGCATCTCCTCAAAGATAGGAGCATGCCAACCCTTCACGTATATCAAATCCTCCATCAGTAGATGCCACTGGTGATAATTGACAGCATTCAACTTTATCATCTGCTCTGAAACAGATGTAGACTCCATCCTGCTCTGCCAACTGGCCGGACTGACCACTGATCTTTGAGTCGACTATCTCAAAGTATACAACTGGAGAGGGTAGCCAGAGGGCCAATGGTCGTAAACTACCACTCCTAATTGCACACCCGAGATCCCGATCGACTCGTCCTGAAACCCTAATAGGTCAGCCCGGTAACTGCCCTGTCACTGAAACGGCTGTCACCCAACCTCGCTCTGATACCACTTGTTGGGAATGCGAGCGAGCAATCCCGACCAGGACACCTGTTGCAATTCGAGCAAGCGCAATACAAAACAAAGTGCAGAAAGAAATAAAAAACACACCGAATTTTTACATGGAAAACCCAACTTGGGTGAAAACCCACGGGACGATCGGAGTCCACCCAGAAAGCCTCCACTAAAGATGTGTGAAAAACACACGCACGAATTACAGGCTTTCCCTCCACCGATCCACGAAGGATCTCCACTCCTCCACCACAAACACAATCCACAAAGGATTTACACCACAACCTTCTTCTCCAAAAATCACACAAGCGCAGTTGCTAGAAGAAAATGCAAGAAAGGCGAGAAGCGTTACCCGGACGGATTGAAAAATCCATCCCAACGTCAAAGATGGCGTTCCTCCAACAGCACGAACAAGGCACCTCCCAAAATTAGATCAAGAGCGGCGACCTCCTTGCGGTTTCAGCAAACACGAAGAGGAGGCGGCGGCGTCTTGTAGATCCAGCAAACATGAAGAACGGCGGCCTGCTTGCTTCTCCAGCAAGCACGAGAACGGCGGCCTGCTTGCTTCTCCAGCAAGCACGAGAACGGCGGCCTGCTTGCTTCTCCAGCAAGCACTAGGATGGCGGCCTGCTTGCTTCTCCAGCAAGCACGAGGACGGCGGCCTGCTCCGACACCAAGAGATGAGTGAGGTCGGCGGCGAATCGCTGCTCCAGCGAAACCGCAAGAGGGGCGGCCGGTCGATCTTGCTGCACCAGCAAACGCAAGAGGGGCGGTCGGCTTGCTGCTGCTCCAAAAACACGAGAGGAAAGGATGGCTGCTACGGTTCCAGTCAAAAAGAAAAATAAATGGATCTGGCTCCTCCCCTATGCCTATTCCTCCTTCTTAATGATGGTGGAGCCGGCTGCTCCTTTTTGAAAACAAAACAAAAAGAAACCTACCCCGGTTGTTGCACACACCTTGTTGTTGACCATTGATATTAATATGTATAATTATATATATGAGTGAGAGTGTGGGGAACACATAAGAAAAATCACGAGCTGCTATTAGCGCGCCCGATGGTTTTAACGACTCGGATGGGAATCACACCCAACATACCAATGAGTGAAATTGTATGTACAGGCGGTGAAATTTATTCACTAAATCTCTGAAATAAGGGGAAACTCAGAAATCTCAGTTGGGCTGTGAAATATACTCACCAGCGAGCTAAGGAAGGGAAGAGGTGCGACTGCCAGCGAGCAGGGAGGGGCTTCTATTGTCGGCGTCGAGCATTGGCTGTCGGGCGTCGGTGGAAAGGTGCGACTGCCGGCGAGAGGGGGGGAGACGGTGCCGCTGCCGGTGAGAGGGGAGGAGACGGTGCGGAGGCTTCGACTATAGAGAATTATGGCGATGAAAAATTCGGGAGCTAGGTACAATTATCGGGTTGAGTTGGGAAAATAAAAAATGTTAAAAATTGTATTAATTTGGGTATGAATATTCAATTTTGGAGTTTGAATAACAATTCCCATAAATAAAGGTCTGATGAGATGTAAATAGAAATTCAGGAACTAAATGAGGAAGATGCAGGCTCATGTGTGCTCGGGCTAGAGTCTTGCTTTGTTTCCCGCTACTATGTGGGCCTGCTGCAATTTCGGAACGGGGCTTGCCATGCCCGCTTCTCGGCGCACCAGAAAGTTGGCTGTTAATTGGGCTCGGGATTGCCCGTCTGCACACACACACACACATACACACGAGCTTCTTCGCACGGGCGTAGCCGGTGCACAAAGCTTTTGGGCGGCTTTCGGCCGCATCCAGACGGGATTCACCGGCCTCCGCGCGGGCTTCACCCATGCGAAATGCTTCAGGCTGCCACCGACCGTATAAAAGCGGGTTTCACCTGCTTACACATAATTCACCAGCTCGACTCCGCAACCGCCACTCGCAGTCCCCTAAAGTAAAATCAAACAACAATCATACAACCTTCCACAGCAAAATCAAACAACAAAGACTTGAATTTCGATGGAAAAATTGTATTTTTTTTAGCATGAGCGTGCCAAAAAAAAAGGTTGGCAGAGCATTTGAAAAAGTTGGCATTAACACATCGGTGAGAAGACCGCGAGTGCAGTCACCACTTCCATTCCGGTAATTTATGGGTCACAGATGCGGTAAAATATGTAAATTACCGCACCCGAACTGCCAAAGCGAGATCCGGAGGATTGAATGAGATCAACGATCGACACGTGGAGGTTAACAGATCTTATTTCATTTAATATTAAATATTAATATCTTTATCAACATTTAATTAGCATCTCTATTTAATTTTCGATCCACGTGTTCATGTGCCCTTCCTTTTCTATCAGCTTAAAATTATATCTAGGCATGCAGCATGCTGAATGTTCTGCTATATTTTTTAAGGTAAAACATATAAATTAATTCTCAATGTTTTTGGAAAATTTGAAATAAGTTGGTAAGATTTTGGCTCCGTTTGACAGGATAATGGTGGTCATTTAAAACGTCATTTGTTAATGATTACCTTACAAACATCATCCGTTTGAACATAAATGTGAATGATGTTCCTTAGGTGGACCATGGACGTTAATAAATGACAATTTAATCCCATATTACTGACCGTCGCTATCGTGTCAAACGTTACTGACCGTCGCTATCGTGTCAAACGGAACAAATTGTTTGATATAGTTTAATGTTTTGTTATCTGCTTGAAGTGTGTATCTAAAGATTGCAACTTGTTTGATATAAGTCGTGTTTAATATTTTGTTATTTTTAATAATTTTTATGTTGTTGGCAATGACTGTATGTTTATATGGTGTCGAGGTCATGAGGTGGATATTTATTTGTTGAAAATGGTGAAGTGAAAGTGGGGGATTGGTCAACCTGTGCCTGTCCGCGCGGTCTATGCGGACAGGACTGGCGGTTAACCGGACCAGCATAGTTGCTACAGTCGGCTTGTTCCTTGGCGACCTGGGCGGTCTGTTCGCGCGGTTTGTGCGAACAGAGGTGGCGGCCAGCCAGGCCGGCTAATGCTAAGCAGACAGTTTGTTCCCAAAAGGTAACCAGGCGGATAACTTCTCTATCCGCTGAGTCCGGCAAAATGCGGACTGGACTGGAGCTCGGGAGATCAACATGACAGGTGTCTTGGTCTAGCTCTGGAGGCGCGACAGGTGGTAGCCACAGAGTTCGCCAATTAGAGCAGACAGGTGCTGGAGTTCGCCGGGATTGGTGGACTGGTGTCAGTATCCGCCAGTAAGAGCGGACTGGCCCTTGTGGCCGGTGGTGTGGACTTGGTTGGTTTTGAACCAAGTCCAAGTTTGCTCAGTCCGGGTGATCGCGCAGTTAAGTGCTGACTGTTTCTCATTCCGCTAAGCTCGACAGCAGTTTGTCTTGTGCCTTGGTTGCGAGCTTGTGGAGTGCGGACTGGAGTTGTGTCTGCAGGGCGTGCGGACTGGAGCAATGTCCGCAGGCGGACTGGAGCGGTGTCCCCTGGCATGCGGATATGTGGTGTTGTCGTAGGGTCTGCTGGTGGTGGCTTGTCTTGGTTAGCCTTTGGAGACAAGGCGGATAGGTTTGCTATTCGGCCTTGGTGATGCTATTGGCGGTCCAGCTATCCTGCACAGGTCGCGGCGGACTAGTTGTGTATCCACGGCTTGCGGATACACTTGGTGATCGTCGCGATATGGGGCGGTTATCCTATCGGCCAGGGCGGTGATCACACTCCTCATCGTGCCTATAAATAGGACCCCCTATCACATCAATTATAATTGAACTGAATAGTAAGTGAGCTCGCAGATAGTTGTTGTGGACTGGATTTTGTATCCACGCGATTTGAGGAGGTTGACCAGTTTGTGTTATGCAGGTTGTGCAGATAGCGCTGGAAGCCAGGGACTTGGTTCTGACTGCGGTCAGGGACAGTGCAGACTCTACGGATAGCAACCAGCGGTTAACAGCAGGTCGCGGGTAGCGGCTAGGCGGTCTCTGTGAGTCTAAGTGAATCATGGTTAAGTGCAATGGAAGGTGATTTAACAAGAGATCTTGGAATGGAGCTTCTTACATGGACTAACTTTGAAAAGTGGAAGTCATGTTTGGAAATCTATCTTGTTGGCGAGGACCTTTGGGAGGTGGTTTGCGGAGACAGAAGGCAAGTGGTTACTGCTGACAATGTTGAAACGATGAGAGCTTGGAAGGAGACAAACGCGAGAGCGGAGTTTATTCAAGCAGGTTATCTCATCGGAACTCTTGGATCACATCGACGGATGTCGGTCAGCTGCGGAGATTCGAACTTCCCTCGATGGGTTGTTCAACAAAGAGGCAAAGTTGGCTGCACCTACTAGGCGTCGTCCTACTCTCCACCTCCAGTTGAACTCGGCTCCAGCAAGGTGTCGTCCTCTTCTCTACCTCCAGCTTAGCTTCTTTCCTGTGAGGTGTCGACCTCTTCTCCACCTCTAGTTGAGATTCCTCCTGCTAGGTATAGACCTTTTTTTCCACCACTAGTTGAGCTCGACTCCTGCTAGGTGTCGGCTATATTCTCCACCTCCAGTTGAGCTCCTCTCCTGTGAGCTGTCGACTCTCCTCTCCACCACCACTTGAGCTCAGCTCCCACGTGGTGTCGATCTCTTCTCCACCTCCAGTTGAGCTTCCTCTTGTGAGGTGTCAACTCTTTACCACCACCAGTTGAGCTCGGCTCCTGCTAGGTGTTGACTATATTCTTCATCTCCTGTTGAGATTCTCTCATATGAGGTGTTGACTCGAATCCACCACCAGTTGAGCTCGGATCCTGCCAGGTGTTGATTATATTCTCCACCTCCAGTTGAGCTTCTCTCCTATGAGGTGTCGATCTCTTTTATTTCCACCACCAGTTGAGATCTGCTCCGGCTAGGTGCCGACTATATTCTCCACCTGCAGTTGAACTCATCTCCTTGAACTGTCGACTCTTCTCTCCACCTCCAATTGAGCTTGTCTCGTGCGAGGTGTCGACCTCTTCTCCAATTCAGTTGAACTCGGTTCCTGTGAGGTATCAACCTTCTCTCCACATCCAGTTGAGCTCCACTCCTAGGAAATACCTCACGCAATGGATCGTCTAGCGTCATCTCTCCGAACTATGGGTTCAGCATCATTTTTCCAAGATCGTATCGAGTTCGAAAAAAGTGGAGATTGTGTATAACTCATAATCTGTCGAGATCAGAAGTACCCAAATAGACGACTATTCGTAGATCATTGAGAGAGCAGAGGCGAGTTTGTGCGAGTATGGGCTAGTACCTCACGAGTTTGGGCGAGTAGACCCTTGGAACTCACTGGCAGAAGCTGGATACTCGCCTATACCCCCTAGGATTTCTCTATAAATAGCCCCTGGGGGTACTAGAAATGGACTTTTAATTGGAAGAGGTTGAGATTCCCCGAAGTGGATACTCGTCAAGTCCATGTCTGCCTAGTACCTCGCCCAGCCTTTTGGTTGCGGAGAGGAAGATTCTCCCAAACTTCCGGGTACGTAGTAGGGCCTCCCTGCTGGAGCACTTGGGGTGTGCTTTTAGATAGTTTTCTCTCTCCTACGATCGTCATTTGAATTGTGGCATCAGACCACAGAATCAGTAAACTTAGTCTGTCTCGATTCGAATTTTGGAGTAAGGATTTTCCCGACTTCAACGCATATCAAAATTTATCATTGACATGGTGGACGCACTAGGAGATGGACACTGTGGTAATCGTGTCATCAGTTCAGCATTGAATACGGGGGATGATTGGAAGCAAGTGCAAATAGTTCTTTAAAATGAGATAAAAGTAATTTGAGCCAATATACAAAGATATATGGAAATGCAAAATATCCGAATACTAGCCTTTTGGATTGCGAAGTCACTCCTGCCTTGTTGAGCAAGTTGATCAGTATGTCAGGCATGAGATTGATAGTGACATCTTGTTACAATATAAAGTTTGTTCATTTCTCGAAATTCCAATCATTCACATTTTTACTGTTACATTTAGCGACGCCAACATTTTTGAGGACTGTTTTCATTACATTCATAAATGATAATCACTTTGTGCAACTGCTTATGCATGGTGATTGTCCGCTACCATCTATATTTTCAAGTTGGAAAAAATATCGTGAGACAATGAGATCTTGAAGTTTATGTACAAGTTGAACATTTATTTTATATTATAACACTGTTAATATTTTATTTTAAACATATTTTAATAATTTTACGTAGCTACAAAAAAACATTTGATGCAAGTCTTTGAACTATCAGCTATCAAATTACGACAAAGGTGAGGGGGATGGTTTAGCCTCCTTTTACCCCCGGACCTCTTTTGGCCGTGTTTTTTCCGTTATACTCTCGGGGTGGAATTACTTCTTTCCCCCCGGTGTGGATGCTTTATATTGGCCCAAGGTCTTTTTGTACTAGGGGTATTTGCGACATTTTGGTCCCTACACATCCCTTGGGTACCTTTGGAGGGAGAGTTTTTTGGGCTTCCTCCTCCTTAGGCATCTACTTGGTTGAGTGAGAGAGCTCTCCAAGGTACCCAGCTCAGCCATTGGTGAGGGAGGGGAAGTGCTCTTATGACCTTTCAGGGGTGTGGTGGGGCCTCCACGCTAGAGCCAAGGGTCTGTTCCTAGTTTCCCAAGTCTTTGGTCTATGACGTTCCCCCGAGTGTAGTAGGTGTGAGGTCACCCCTCTTTTGGGACCCCGAACTCCACAGAAGTCAATTTTGGCTTCAATAGGAAGGACTGCTAAAAAAGTTTGTTGCAAATCACTACTGAATATTGGAAATGTTCAAAAATCACTACTGAAAAGTGAAAAGATGAAACTTATGAAATTTGGATTGAAAATCAAACAATAGAATTGGGCATTTTCCCCATGTACATTTATATAACCCAGCTGAGCACCTGAACTGGAATTCAAGCCAAGTTCTAATAAGAATTGGAATTGAAACTAGTCTATCCATACAATTTCAATTCTCTGGAACCAAACAGTTCAAAAAATTCACTTTAATAGGGAGAATCCACTTAGCAGCATGTAAAAGAACAAAACATTGTCAGATAGGATCACCTCATCCCCCATTTTTCTGAGATTCTTGATGAAATTCTGAAACCGGTTCTTATAACTAGAAACATACATGCACAACCACTCAAAGGTTCGGTACAGCAAAAATGGGGAAATATCCAACAATGATGTGCTCGGGCACCGGCGCACCGCTGGTCGCTGGAGGCAGGATGAGGGAACATTGAAGCACCGCAGGAGGAGCGGCCTGGACGCCGGGGATCTATGCACGGCCACTGTCAACGGAGCCTGGGAGCCCGGGATTTGAATGCTTGGGGGAACCGGCTCAATTAGGCTTCGCCGGGGTCGGACGGGGTGGAAGAGGCGTTCGGCGGGACTGGCGAACGGGAACGGGGAAGAACGTCGCTGGATGCGTGGATCGTGAGGGTTAGGCTGGAGTTACCGGGAGACGCCGAGAAACTGGAGCGGCGAGACAATGAGGAGAAAAAGAAATTGGAGTGGCGGCGGGTTGAGAGGTCGGAGCAGATGGGGCGCTGGTTCGCGGATGGGTGCGGTGGGCTGTGAGAAGTCTGGGGAGGAGAGGGTTGAACTTAAGATTATGGCGGAGAGCGGAGAGGCTACGAGAGAGAAAGGGAGGCAGAGAGAAAGTGAGGAGAGCGGATATTTTTTTGATGTTTTAAGAAACTGCAGGGGCTAAAATGGGAAACGCACAAAATAAGTCCAATTCAGTCATACTGGAGTGAGACCTGATCGGGAGGGCGGGGGGGGGGGGGGGGGGGGGGGGAGGGCGACCAGGTACTATTGTGCGGGGCACTGACGGAGCCCGCTGCGGGTGGGAGAGGTACTAGAGCGCGGGGCACGCCCCCCCCACCCCCCCCCCCCCCCCCCCCCCCCCCCGGTGCACTGTCACTCTTGTGTGTGTGTGTGTGTGTATATAGGATTTGATTCATATGAGCAGAAACTGATATGCGAAGATGCGAAGAACCCCTGTCCAACGTCTGATTGCTTCTCCCAGGCGCTGCATCACACGACCAAGGTGAATCATAATCCGCCACCGCAGGCTGCGGGCTCGCCGGCCGCCCGGGTTTCGTCGGCAAAATCTCTCTTCTTCGCAACGCCGGCGCCGTCGAGTGTGGGCTTGGCAGCCCCTGGCCGCTTAGGGTTCGCCGGCGGCCACACCGACGAACCCTGGGCGGCCGGTGGCCGGCGAGCCCGCACTCGTCGGCGCCGCCCCTGCGAATGCGTCTCTTCACATGATTCCTGTGCGAATGTCTTGATTGCTACAGGATCCATGCGTCGGTTACATCTGCACTTCCAAAATTGCCCCTCCCTTCTTCCTGTTGGCCGGCTTCGGTTTTTATAAAAAATTGACTTTCGGCCACTACCGTTGACGGAGCCGTCGGCGTCCTCACTGGAGCCCACTGGCGTGTTCGTTGGGCCCCGATGAACACGCCGGTGGGCTCCGATTAAGACGCAGGCGGCTCCGTCGGTAATCCCGACAGCAAACCCAACTCCGTTGCTACACATCATTCGGGCAGCTTCTAGCTCCATTAGTCTCACATCGCCAAATCCAGTTACAATTTTGTGTATAATTAAAGGTCTGCTGGGATGTAAATCGAAATCCAGGAACTAAATGGGGAAGATGAAGGCTCATGTGGTCTCGAGCTAGGGTCTTGCTTTGCTACCCGCTGCTATGTGGGCCTGCTGCAATTTCGGAACAGGGCTTGCCATGCCCGTTTCTCGGCACACCAGAAAGTTGGCTGTTAATTGGGCTCGGGATTGCCCGTCTGCTTCTCGGCACACCATTTTTTGGTTTTTTTGATCGTTTTTGGGCAGATTTTTGGCACACTATAACACACGCGCACACACACACATGAGCTTCTTCGCACGAGCGTAGCCCGTGCACGAAGCTTTTGGGCGGCTTTTGGCCGCATCCAGACGGGCTTCACCCGCCTTCGCACGGGCTTCGCCCGTGCGAAATGCTCCGGGCTGCCTCCAAAAGTATAGAAGCGGGTTTCGCCCGCTTACACATAATTCACCAACTCGGCTCCGCAATCGCCGCTAGCAGCCCCTCGAAATAAAATCAAACAATTATAGAACCTTCAAGAGCAAAATCAAACAACAAAGACTTGAATTTTGATGGAAAAATTGTATTTTTTTTTAGCATGAGCGTGCCAAAAAAAAGGGCGCTGCTATTCGCACCACAGTTTTGGCTATTCGCACCGCACTTTTTTCTAATTTTTCGTGTCTTTTAAAATACGTTTTATACATGCATTTTTAGGAAAAGTGTTCAACATGAAAGTTGTAGATCTCGATGATATCTACAACTTTCGTGTGGAACACTTTTCCTAAAAATGTATGTACAAAGTGTATTTCCAAAAGACGCGAAAACTGAACGTATTTCGCAAGTACGCCAAAAGTGTTCAAAACGAAAGTTGTAGATTTCTACAACTTTCGTGTTGAACACTTTTCCTAAAAATGCATGTACAAAGCATATTTTAAAAAGACACGAAAAATTAGGAAATAGTGCGATACGAATAATCAAAATTACGGTGCGTATAGCAGCAGCGCCCAAAAAAAAAGTTGGCAGAGCATTTCAAAAAGTTGGCATTAACACATCGGTGAGAAGACCGCGAGTGCAGTCACCACTTCCATTCCAGTAATTTATGGGATCACAGATGCGGTAAAATATGTAAATTACGGCACCCGAACTGCCAAAGCGAGGTCCGGAGGATTGAATGAGATCAACGATCGACACGTGGAGGTTAACAGATCTTATTTCATTTAATATTAAATATTAATATCTTTATCAACATTTAATTAGCATCTCTATTTAATTTTCGATCCACGTGTTCATGTGCCCTTCCTTTTCTATCAGCTTAAAATTATATCTAGGCATGCAGCATGCTGAAAGTTCTGCTATATTTTTTAAGGTAAAACATATAAATTAATTTTCAAAGTAATTTTCAAAGTTTTTGGAAAATTTGAAATAAGTTGGTAAGATTTTGGCTCCCTTTGACGGGATGTTGGTGGTCATAAAAACATGAGTTAAAACGTTATTTGTTAATGATTATCTAACAAACATCATCCGTTTGAATATAAATGTGAATGATGTTCCTTAGGTGGACCATGGACGTTAATAAATGACAATTTAATCCCGTGTTACTGACCGTCGCTATCGTGTCAAACGTTACTGACCGTCGCTATCGTGTCAAACGTTACTGACCGTCGCTATCGTGTCAAACGGAGCAAATTGTTTGATATAGTTTAATGTTTTGTTTTCTGCTTGAAGTGTGTATCTAAAGATTGCAACTTGTTTGATATAAGTCGTGTTTAATATTTTGTTATTTTTAATAATTTTTATGTTGTTGACAATGACTGTATGTTTATATGGTGTCGAGGTCATGAGGTGGATATTTATTTGTTGAAAATGGTGAAGTGAAAGTGGGGGATTAGTCAACATGTGCCTGTCTGCGCGGTCTATGCGGACAGGACTGGCGGTTAGCCGGACCAGCAGAGTTGCTACAGTCGGCTTGTTCCTTGGCGACCTGGGCGGTCTGTTCGCGCGCTTTGTGCGAACAGAGGTGGCGGCCAGTCAGGCCGGCTAATGCTAAGCAGACAGTTTGTTCCCAAAAGGTAACCAGGCAGATAACTTCTCTATCCGCGGAGTCCGGCAAAATGCGGACTGGACTGGAGCTCGGGAGATCAACATGACAGGTGTCTTGGTCTAGCTCTGGAGGCGCGACAGGTGGTAGCCACAGAGTTCGCTGATTAGAGCAGACATGTGCTGGAGTTCGCCGGGATTGGTGGACTGGTGTCAGTATCCGTCAGTAAGAGCGGACTGGCCCTTGTGGCCGGTGGTGTGGACTTGGTTGGTTTTGAACCAAGTCCAAGTTTGTTCAGTCCGGGTGATCGCGCAGTTAAGCGCTGACTGTTTCTCATTCCGCTAAGCTCGACATCAGTTTGTCTTGTGCCTTGGTTGCGAGCTTGTGGAGTACGGACTGGAGTTGTGTCTGCAGGGCGTGCGGACTGGAGCAATGTCCGCAGGCGGACTAGAGCGGTGTCCCCTGACATGCGGACAGGTGGTGTTGTCGTAGGGTCTGCTGGTGGTGGCTTGTCTTGGTTGGCCTTTGGAGACAAGGCGAATAGGTTTGCTATCCGGCCTTGGTGATGCTATTTGTTAGAAATGAACAAAAAACAAGCCGAAAGTGGAGCTAAAACAAACCGGAAGAGGTTTTAACAGAAACTTTATTATCTGAAAAAGATATCTATTACAAAGGTATGTCCTCCCTTATATAGAATGGAGGAGAGATGAGAGAATACAAATAAGAGATGTGAGACTAAAAATTTACAGGACTAAGCGGACTATACAAAACAAACTGCACAAGCCGCGCGGTTAGACAGAAGGGCTAACCGCACGGCTACCATCAGAGAGAAAGAGAGACTGCCAGGGTAGACCGCCAGACCGCCCGATCTCCAAGCCGGCTGAGACAAACCGCCAGACCGCGCGGTCTTCAACCCGCCAAGACAAACCGCCAGACCGCCCGGTCACCATCTTCAACACTCCCCCTCAAGCTGGAGCATATATATCGATCATGCTCAGCTTGTCGCAGATGTGGAAAAAGGAAGCGGACACCGGCTTGGTGAAGATATCTGCCAACTCGTTGTCGGAAGTGACAAATGGAGTGCAAATCTGTTTCTTCAATATTTCTTCCCGAATAAAATGACAGTTGACTTCTATGTGTTTTGTTCTCTCATGAAAGACCGGATTTTTGGAAATGTATATCGCGGCCTTATTGTCACAGAACATAGGAAGAGGATAGTTGTAAACCTCTCCTAAGTCAAGCATGAGAGCCCGCAACCACTTCAACTCACATGTAGTCGATGCCATGCTGCGATATTCCGCCTCTACAGTAGACCTGGAAACTACAGACTGTTTCTTGCTCTTCCAACTCACAAGATTGCCTCCAACAAATGTGCAGAAACCTGATGTCGATTTGCGGTCCCCTTTGTCATCCGCATAGCTTGAATCAGAGTAAGCTTCAACCCTTAGGTGACCATTCTTCTGAAATAGGAGTCCTTTTCCTGGAGCAGCTTTAATATACTCTAATATCCTCAGAGCAGATTGTAGATGACACTCCCTCGGAGCTTGCATGAACTGACTCACCTTGCCAACAGCATAAGAGATGTCGGGTCTGGTTACCGTGATATATATGAGTTTGCCCACCAGACGCCGGTATCTCGTAAGATCGGATAGAAGAGGCGAGTCATCTGTCCAAGTTTTGTCTTCTCCAGCAGCCATAGGACAACGTGCAGGTTTAGCACCAGTGAGTCCTGCCTCCTTTAAAAGAACAAGAGCATACTTCCGTTGGGAAAGGACCATGGAGTTGGGCTTTCTAGAGATTTCAATCCCCAGAAAGTATTTCGGGGAGCCCATATCCTTTGTGACCAGATGTTGACGAAGGTGTTTCTTGGTCATCAATACCCCATCCTGGTCATCGCCAGTAAGAAGAATGTCATCAACATAAACCGCAAGAACAACAAGATCAGAGGCGGTTTTCCGAACAAACAAGAAGTGATCTGCTGAGCTTCTTGTAAAGCCAATGGCCGCAACAATGCCACTGAACTTGTCAAACCAGGCACGAGGACTCTGCTTGAGGCCATAGATAGCCTTATTTAGCCGGCATACCCGTGTCTCCCCCTGAGAAACATACCCAGGAGGTTGCTTCATGTAAACATCTTCCTGCAGATCACCATAGAGGAAGACATTCTTAACATCGAGCTGCGAGATGGGCCAATCCCTGTTGACAGACACAGAGAGAAGAACCCTAATAGTGCTGAGACGAGCCACGGGAGAGAAAGTGTCAAAGTAATCTACGCCATAAGTTTGGGTAAAACCCTTGGCAACCAGGCGAGCCTTATAACGATCCACACTGCCATCTGGGAGAAACTTCACCACGAAGACCCATCGACAACCAACAACATCCGTGCCGAAAGGAGGAGGAACAAGGGTCCAGGTACCCTGTTCAGTTAGAGTAGCAATCTCCTCATCCATGACAACTTTCCAATGAGGAATAGTAAGGGCCTCCTGGTAGGAACGGGGGGTGGCAGTGGCCGAGATAGGCAGTGCAAAAGCTCGGCGAGAAGGGGTAAGTGATAACTTCTCAAAAAGAAGTTATTTAGCTCAAGTTTTGGACCCTTTTTGCTCGATGATTCGGGAGAAAAACCCGTTTAATTGAAGTCTAATTGCAAGTAAATTCACTTTTATTTTATTAATGACTAATGTGGTCTTTTTCCTAGGTGTTCATGCAAGAAAAGCTAAGGAGAATGGCTGGGAAGAGGGATTTGGTCAAATATGCTGTCCTGGAGAAAAGGTTGCAACTTCTGAAAAAAGGTTGCAACCTCTTGACGAATTTCAAATTTTAAAATTTGAAAAATTGCGCCATATGCAAAAATGGAAAGAGGCATCCCTTGGGGAAAGGGCTGAACGTTTTTTTGGGGGGATTATTCAGAAGTTACATTCATTCCATAATCATCATCAAGGGGAGTTGGAGAAAAGGAGAAGAAGAGTTCTTCCTCTAGGGCTAGTTCCGGGCAAGGAAGACGGACGGATTTCGGACGAATTAGAGAGCAAAACGTTGCAAGTTTTTAATTTCTAACATCATGTGCTGTAAGATCTACTCATACTTGTGGTTTTCTTCCGCCGTCATGAACTAATTTTCTCGATCTTGTGTTGTGAAAGTACTATGTCTTGTGTGATGAATGTTCTTTAGATTTAATCTTTGTAAGTGTATGGTGGATTTACTTTTATTGAATTCATAATCTATATTTTGAAACCTTTGATCACGGTTTCGTCTTTCTACTGCGCTTCATAAATCGAGAGAGGAGTTGCGTAAGTGCGTTATGGATTCCATATAGCACTTAAAGGGAGAAAGAGATTTCCCCTTAGTGTTAGCAACTCGGGTTTTCAATCTCTAATCGGTTTCCTATTTCACCCGAGGGGAAATAGAGGACTAGGGACCTCCGATATCGAGAGATACGGTTGTCTACTTTAAAATCGTTGCAAGGTTTTCCACCACTCATTTTCACAAAGCATCATTTGTAAATTCATTGCATTAGACATAGGAAATCACCGCACAAGATTACTTCTCCAATTTGAATCTTAAAGTTTTCTCCTAAGGTACTATAGTTTATTTCAACCTATTTTAGAAATTTGTCATCATTTAGTTCTAAATCAAAATCTTCATCTTGTTTCACTTGGATTTAGAGAAAAGGTCCAACTGGTAATCGCAAGCACCGAATTCACCACCTCTCCGTGGAAACGATCTTTATTCACTCTTTATTACTTGAACCGGCACGTGCACTTGCGTGTAATACGCACACCTGTTTGTGGCGTATCAAGTTTTTGGCGCCGTTGCCGGGGAGGTGCGGCGTATTCTGTGTTTCTTTCTTGCGATATTAGTGAACCCTTAGTATTTAGAGTTCAAGTTTGTAATCTTGTTTGTTTATCTTGTGATTGTTTTTTTTTGTTATTTTTGTATTGCCTTTCTCCTTAGTGCATGTCCCGTTTTCGATCGCCAGAACTACTGCCTCTAAACCTAGAAATCGAACGGACGTGTAGACAAAATAGGAGAGCGGTTCGTATAGGACATACTAACTCTTCAACAATGGATCACAATAACCAAAACGTGGAAAATGAAAATCACCAAGAAGGTCAGGATTTAGGAGGCCAGGTAGATCAAAACGGTCATCCAGTTGAACAAAGAAGAACATGTCGTGACTACAACATGCCCTTACAAGGAGGATTGCATTTTAGCATTACTAGACCCGCAATTGAAGCTAACAACTTCAAAATAGATTCTATGACAATGCAACTCGTTCAACATAATAAATTTGGTGGCTATAACCATGAAGACCCTAATTCTCACTTAAGGACCTTCATCGAAATATGCGACACTTTTAAAATCAATGGCGCATCTGAGGAGGCTATAAAACTTAGGTTATTCCCATTTTCTTTGGAGGGAAAAGCAAAGGATTGGTTGAATTCACTACCCAACGGTTCCATCACTACTTGGGTAACTTTGATAGAGAAATTCTTGGCTAAATATTTTCCTCCATCGAAAACTGCAAAACTTAAGAGAGACATATCCACATTCATGCAAGGGAATGGAGAGACACTCTATGACGCATGGGAAAGGTTTAAGGAACTATTGCGTAAGTGTCCGCACCATGGTCTAGCCATACACCAACAGGTATGGACCTTTTATAACGGTCTCCAGACGTCTACCATGATCCAAGTAGATGGAGCTGCAGGAGGATCTTTAATGAATAAATATCCCGAGGATGCGTATGAAATCTTAGAGGAACTGTCATCCAATAACTATCAGTCATTTGAGCGTCAAGGTTCTTCATCTACGGGAGGGGTGCACCAAGTTGACCAACTCACTGCTTTCGCTGCACAAATGACCGCACAATTCAACTCGATGAATAAGCGGTTAGATGCATTAACTCTATATCAAAATCAAGCTCAAATGAACCCCCAAGTTAATAGTATAGCTGCTCCTCCGATTAATATGAATCCTTCACTCACGGTGGAGCAACTCATTAGTAGTAACGAGGAGGTCAACTATATAGGTGGTCAACCGAGATTCATGAATCACAATAATAACCATAATGCAATTCCAACTCATTACAACCCGGATTTGCGAAATCACCCTAATTTTTCATGGAAGAATAACTCAGGTTTGGCACACCCACCCGGATTCAACTCGAACCCTCATCCACCCCAGAATAATAATTATAATCAACAGGGGTCCTCTAGAAAATTATCTGATGAGTTACTCCTTGAATCCATGCAGAAGAGGGATGCTCGCATTTCTAGCCTAGAGGGCTCTTTACGTGTAATTGAAACTCAGTTGGGACAAATCGCTAATGCTTTAAGTCTTAGACCCCAAGGTTCGCTACCTACGGATACAACACCAAATCCGAAGGGAGATAATCCGCACTGTAAAGCTGTCACTCTACGGAGTGGTAAGGAGTTAGTGGGTGAGACTATAAATGAGAGTGGGATCCAAGTTGGTGAGGAAAAAGAGTTGGATATTATTGGCTCTAATGTTGCGAACAACCAGTTAAAAGAAAATGATAAGAGGAAGGAAGAAGTAGAAGAAAGATCCGGAGAGAGTAAGAGAGAACTTGTCGCGGAAGATAAACAGAAGAACGCTAATATAAAAATCTACCCACCACCGCCGTTCCCACAGCGGTTAAAGAAGAGCAAACTCGATCAACAATTTCAAAAATTTGTTGAATTATTTAAAAAACTGCAAATCAACATCCCTTTCGCGGAGGCTTTGGAGCAAATGCCAAGTTACGTGAAGTTTATGAAGGACATCCTTTCTAAAAAGCGGAAATTTGGAACGCACGAGACGGTGGCGCTCACGCAAGAGTGCAGTGCCATCCTCCAGAAGAAACTCCCGCCTAAATTGAAAGATCCGGGGAGTTTCACCATACCGTGCGCTATAGGTTACCAATTCGAGGGTAAAGCTCTATGTGATCTAGGTGCAAGCATCAATCTGATGCCATTTTCGATATATAGGAAGCTTGGTTTAGGAGACATCTCCAAGACCTCCATCACTTTGCAACTAGCCGATAGAACCCTTGCGTTCCCAAAAGGAATAGTTGAAGATGTCCTAGTTAAGGTGGACAAGTTTATTTTTCCAGCAGACTTCGTTGTCTTAGATATGGAAGAGGATAGAGAGGTTCCCATTATAGTAGGGAGACCATTTCTCGCCACGGGTCGGACATTAATAGACGTACAGAAGGGGGAGTTGACCATGAGAGTTAACGACGAACAAATCACCTTTAATGTACTTGAAGCTATGAAATTCCCTCGAGGTCAAGAAGATCATATGGAGGCGGTAAATCAAATTTCACTTCAAGACTATAATTTGAATATTGAATCCACTAGGCAAGATGACTTATTGACTCGATTTTTGAAACACGAGGAGACTTCGGACGATGATGAGGAAATACGTGATTTCCTAGAGGTATTTGAGTCACAAGCTGTTTTCGTTAGGAGACCGGAACCTTTTGAGATGCCGGACAAGGCGTTGGCGGACAAGCCCTCTATTGTTAATCCGCCGACTCTTGAATTGAAGCCTCTCCCAGACCACCTCATGTACGCATATTTAGGAAAAGATAACACATTGCCGGTTATTATCAATTCTAAACTATCAACTGATCAGTATCAAAAGCTTTTAGAATTGCTAACTCAATTTAAAACGGCCATAGGGTGGACCATAGCGGATATCCGAGGGATTAGCCCCTCACTATGTATGCATAAGATCCTCTTGGAAGAATCTTTTACGGGATCGATCGAACCCCAGCGTCGCCTCAATCCACCAATGAAAGAAGTGGTGAAGAAGGAAATCATTAAGTGGCTTGACGCCGGGATCATCTATCCCATCTCGGATAGTTCGTGGGTATCACCGGTGCAATGTGTGCCCAAAAAAGGAGGAATGACGGTAGTACGAAATGAGAGGGATGAGTTAGTATCGACTAGAACGACTACCGGGTGGCGTATCTGTATGGACTACCGAAAGCTGAACAAGGCCACTCGAAAAGATCATTTCCCCTTACCTTTTATTGATCAAGTGCTAGATAAACTCGCGGGGAACGATTTTTTCTGTTTTCTTGATGGCTATTCAGGGTATAATCAGATTACGGTAGCCCCAGAGGATCAGGAGAAGACCACATTCACATGCCCTTATGGGACTTTTGCATTTAGAAGGATGCCATTCGGTCTATGTAATGCACCCGCCACATTTCAGCGATGCATGATTGCCATTTTCTCGGATATTATGGACCATGGTATTGAAATTTTTATGGACGACTTCTCTATCTTCGGTAATTCCTTTGATGCATGTTTATCTTGTTTGGAGAAAGTGTTAACGCGTTGTGTTGAAACTAATCTCGTACTAAATTGGGAGAAATGTCACTTCATGGTGCGGGAGGGTATTGTGCTTGGTCATCACGTTTCAAGAGAAGGTTTAGGAGTTGATAAGGCGAAACTAGATGTGATTGAGAAGCTTCCACCACCCCATAATGTGAAAATGTTGCGTAGTTTTCTAGGCCATGCTGGGTTCTATAGAAGATTCATTAAAGACTTCGCCAAAATCGCAAAACCATTAAGTGGATTACTAGAAAAAGATGCGAAATTTCAGTTGAGCGAGGAGTGTTTAAATGCTTTCGCCACACTAAAACAACGCTTGACTACAGCACCTATCGTGATAACTCCTGATTGGGAGAAGCCGTTTGTCCTGATGTGTGATGCTAGTGATTACGCGGTTGGAGTTGTGTTAGGACAGGTACGGGAGAAGGTATTTCACACCGTCGCTTATGCTAGTAAGACCTTGATTGACGCTCAAATAAATTACACAACTACCGAAAAGGAATTACTAGCTGTAGTGTTTGCCTTCGAGAAATTTAGATCGTACCTTTTGTGCACAAAGAGCACCGTTTATACGGACCATGCTGCGATCCGTTATCTCATGGATAAAAAGGACGCTAAGCCCCGATTGATCAGATGGGTGCTTCTTTTACAAGAATTTGATGTGGAGATTAAGGATAGGAAAGGCACGGATAATCCGGTTGCAGATCACTTGTCCAGGATAGAGGCTACTCGACCTTCCTATAATCTGGAAATTGATGAGAGATTCCCAGATGAGAGAGTTTTGGCGATTCATGATAGTACCCCACCTTGGTATGCTGACTACGTAAATTACATAGTGAGTAATGTTCTACCATCTGACTTGACGTATCAACAAAGGAAGCGATTCTTACACCAGGTACGCTCCTATCTTTGGGACGAGCCGTATCTATTTAAAATCGGAGCTGATGGAGTGGTAAGGCGTTGCGTGCCGGAGGTTGAAACAAGATCGATATTAGAGAAGTGTCATAGCTCACCTTACGGAGGACATTTTATGGGAACGAGGACTGCAATGAAGATATTAGAGGCCGGATTCTTTTGGCCTAATTTATTCCGCGACGCTAATGAATTTGTTAAACAATGTGATAGGTGTCAACGATGCGAGAATTTGAGAAGGAATGAGGGAATGCCAATGAACATCATGTTAGAGGTCGAATTATTTGATGTTTGGGGAATGGATTTTATGGGTCCGTTTGTCAATTCAAATGGTAATTTATACATTTTGTTGGCAGTTGATTACGTATCTAAATGGGTAGAAGCGATCGCAACACCTAAGAATGATGGCAAGGTAGTCCTGAATTTTCTAAAAAGTCACATATTCAATAGATTCGGGGTACCTAGAGCGATCATTAGTGATGGGGGAAGTCATTTTTGCAACCATCAATTCACCTCATTGCTAAACAAATACGGGGTTACCCATAAGATCGCACTCGCTTACCACCCTCAGTCAAATGGATTAGCGGAGGTATCGAATAGGGAGATAAAACGGATTTTAGAGAAAACCGTGAGCATAAATCGAAAAGACTGGTCACAAAAGCTCACCGATGCATTATGGGCATACCGGACTGCATTCAAAACTCCCATCGGATTAACCCCGTATAGGTTGGTTTACGGAAAATCTTGTCATTTACCACTCGAGTTAGAACACCGAGCATTCTGGGCGATTAAGAAAATCAATTATGACTTTCGGGATGCCGGTAAGAAGAGATTACTGCAGCTAAATGAACTCGAGGAGATCCGGATGCAAGCTTACGAGAACTCACGGATCTATAAGGAGCGCACAAAGAAGTGGCACGACCGACGCATTAAGGAAAAACACTTCGAGCCGGGCCAATTGGTCCTCTTATTCAATTCCCGTTTGAAGTTATTTCCCGGGAAACTCAAGTCGAGGTGGTCGGGGCCATTTAAAGTTAAATTAGTTCATCCATATGGCGCGGTGACCATCATTAATGAGGGTGATGGATCAGAATTTAAAGTAAACGGCGAGCGACTTAAGTTATATCTGAAAGACGGCGACGACAGAGCGGTGTCGTGCGTGATGCTCCACTAGAGTTGAACCGTCCTGCCGGGACGGTAAATTAGGCGCTTGGTGGGAGGCAACCCATCTTTTATTTATTTCTGTATTAGTTTCGTGATATTAATGGTTTTAATAACAATAATAATAATAAAATAATAAAAGAGACCGCTCTGATTAGGCCGAAATCCAGGAATAAGGCAATGTTCTACTAAATTTCTGTTGTCGCAACCTCAAAAATGAGGTTACCACCCTTTTTGTGCTGTTGGATTGAAGGAGTAGAGAAAAAAACCGCGCCTGCGCCCGGTTCAGCTGAACCGGCGTTTGATTGGGCCAACAGGATGAGGTTGCAACTCCGAAATGCTGGTAGCCACCTTTTTTTGCTGCCTGGGTGATGTTATGGCCTGTGAAACGGCGCCGGCCGGTTCACCTCAACCGGTGCATCCCTAAGCATGATTTTATTTGGCTAAACCGGTTTCTGACTTAATTAATACCCTATTTTCCATTAAGTAATCCCGGTTCAGCCCCTCTACTTATATAAAAAAAAAAACCGAAAACGATTCCCCTCCCATCCTCGATTTCTCGGCTAGGGCACGAACTGGATCGGCGAAAGCGCAGAGGCGGCGTGGCGATTTCCGGCGGGCTGCTTCGACCGGAGGCGACGTCGCTCGTGGCCTTCAGTTTTGAAGACAGCGGGGCGGCTTCCGGCGACCTGCGGCTACACGAGCGAGCACAACCCTCTGCGACCTAGGCGGCGGGATTTTGCGAAGGTATTATCCTGAACCATACACTCGAAATCGGAAGTTCTTCCCTTGATTCATCGTAAGTAGTATTGATTTCGCCTTCGGTTAGGGTAGATTATGGCTTCAAAGAAGAAGGGGAAGGGGAAGGAAGTCGCCCGCCCTAGGACCAAGTTTTTGAATGACCAGGCACGCCTCCGTTTCCAAACAATCCAGTCCGTCCCGTTCATCTGTGAGCGTGGATTTTTGATGGAGAAGCGCGCATGGAGCCTATCCTATGCTGAGCAAATTAAGAACCTAGGTTGGGAGGCCTTTTGTCACCCACGCACTGAAGCTATCTACTCTTGGGTCTATGAATTCTACGCCAATGCAGCGCACGGGGAGGGGGACACAGTTTTGGTGCGGGGAAAAATGGTAGATTATTCCTCCTCGGCCATCAACGCACTGTTTGACCTGGATGATTCTGCAGAATGCAGCTTTAAATGGATCCAAGATTCTGTCTCAACCAGTGATCTAGCTGCAGCTGTGTGTTGCGTCCCTCAGCCGGAGTGGTCGCGTCGCTCCAAGAAAGTTTTGCGGTCCACTAGCCTTTCAAGGGAGGCCAAGGCGTGGTTACTGTTTGTTAATGCTACTATTCTACCAACTCGCCACTTGAACTTTGTCTCCTTCGACCGCGTCACTCTAATCTACGGCATCATAAAAGGGCTAGGGATCAATGTTGGGAAACTCATCTCTGAACAGCTAACACAAAAGGTTAAAGAAGAGAGTGTGCGACATCTTTGGTTCCCCACCACCATCACGGAGCTTTGTCGCATGGCCGGAGTTAAACAAGGGGACGGTGATCTGATTAGCAGGGTTGGTAGACATCTCACGGAAAGGGTTGTAGAGGTTAACATTAAGGTGGCTGTTGAGACCGGCGAAAAGCAGTTGAAGCTAAGCAAAATGCGGGGTGAGGTACCTGACCCTTCTGACTTCTGAGAAACATATGCCAGCCGCTCCGATCAAGCTGGTGATCGGACGATCTAGATTTCCAGGGGAACGCGGCCTAGCCACTGAAAATGCTGAGTACATGAAAGCGTACCTCCGATGCCAACACGTCTACTTTGAGTCGAGATTCGAGGAACTCCGTCAGAACCAGGAAAGGCTGATGCAGGCGGCAAGGATCCCGGTGGAGACACACTCACACCCGTTTCAGGCACAGTTCGACTCGGCGGGATATTTGCTTCAACACGGCGGGTCACGAGCCGACCCAGCCAAACTCGCTGAGACTGTATCTGATTTGGAGGAGGAAACCGAGACAGAAGAAGAAGACGACGACGAGGACGTGGAGGGGTCTGGAGATAGCAAAGCGGATTAGTATCCCTCTCCTTCCTAGATTACTGATTACTTATTTGATGTTTTGACATTTTGGGTGCTGCCTGTGTATTTTTGTTATTTTGCTAGACATGACTTTGTTCTCTTGCTGTTCTGTGATGCTATATGCAATCTGATTATAGATATTACTCTGTCTGGTTGTAGTACTCCTGATAGATTGTGGATTTTACTATGTCTGATTTCATACTATTTCACAACATGTCTTACTGCTGAGTGACAACTTATTTTCTTCCACAACTATGCTGAGTATTCCGTGCATAATGGTTAACGGATATGACAGATGCTTCTATAAATGTTAATTGCAATACTTATCTACTTTGTGGTATAAGTTATGCGCAGGTTGCAACATACGAGTACGATTTATAGCTCATCATGTCGCATTTTTGGGCAGTTCTTCGGACACCCGAACTTCAGGGGAGTTTCTAGCTTTCTCTATTTCAAGCTTTTAATACCTGCATTATATTTGTCAACATGTTTGCATGACCTTATGATTATTAAAAACCATGAATGTATCATTATGCGTAGTAAAGTCGCTTTGTTAGGGACTAACAAAGGCAAAAAGTGTGGAGGTGGGAGTAGTACACTCCTACCAATTGAGTGAGAGTTGAGTATTTCTAACATTAATAGTTAATTCCACTTCTCAATATAATTAACGAGTAGGTTAGTCAGGAGTTTTTGATGATTATTTAGTAAGATAGTCCATCTTAACGGTTCAAATCTTCGATTGAAAATTTAGTGAGATGGGTAAAAGCTCTTTTAAATATTTCTCTTATCCACACAATTTTTTAAAAGAATTTTTCTTCCTAAAGATTGACCCTCACCGACTTCTAAAAGTAATGAGGGAAGGGTTAGCATGAACCAAGTCGGAGATGTAAACCAAAATATTGCGATTTCTAGTTGATTTGAAAGAATGATTAGGACTTATCTTTGATCAATTCATGCCTCACTACCGATATTTAATTTGATCGTCCACTTTCCTTTGAGCTTGAAATTTGAATTCTCACGTACCATTTTCTTATATTTCTAATAGTTATTTCTTAGTAAGTTCTTCAACTATGGGGAATTGTTAAAAAAATAAAAAGTTTTGTGATTCGTAGTGATATGTGGCCCGAGTGTGTGTACACCTACTTGGAACGATCCCTACTATGACTTTATAAAAAGAAAAAAAAAAGAAAAGAGAACGTGTCATAGTGATATGCGGCCTAGGTATGTATATTCATACTTGGAATGATCCCAACTATGATTACAGAAGAAAAAAAATTACAACGTGTTAGTTGTAGTGATATGTGGCCCGAGTGTGTGTACACCTACTTGGAATGATCCCTACTACGGTCTAAGTAGTTGAAAATTAAAGAGGAACCATATAGTTTGGAGAGTTATTGAGAATATTAACTAGAGAAATACTTTCTACTATCACATTTGATTCCTTACCAAGCCAAGGTCATTTCCACCAGAAGTCCTCATCTTTTATTTTCAAATCAAATCATGAATTCACGTGGAGGTTAAGTCAAGGACTTGGTTTTATCTTATTCTTTCTTAGTTACTAAGGAGGTTTGATGGAAAAGTTTATGGGAGAAAAATGATTTTAGAGGATGACACACACCACACTAGAAAATTTAATTGAGCTTTCTATTTCATCGAACTAGTTAATATTTGGGTATTTCGAACCATTAAGGTGTGACAAGTTCTCATTTGGTTAAATTTGAAATTTTTGAGTAAGCTTTCTTTAATTATGTTTGAGAAGATGGATCTTGTGAGTTTTCTCTCACTCGATTTCGGTGAAAATTATTGTCTTTGCTAGGGACTAGCAAAGGTTCAAGTGTGGAGGTGTGATAACTTCTCAAAAAGAAGTTATTTAGCTCAAGTTTTGGACCCTTTTTGCTCGATGATTCGGGAGAAAAACCCGTTTAATTGAAGTCTAATTGCAAGTAAATTCACTTTTATTTTATTAATGACTAATGTGGTCTTTTTCCTAGGTGTTCATGCAAGAAAAGCTAAGGAGAATGGCTGGGAAGAGGGATTTGGTCAAATATGCTGTCCTGGAGAAAAGGTTGCAACTTCTGAAAAAAGGTTGCAACCTCTTGACGAATTTCAAATTTTAAAATTTGAAAAATTGCGCCATATGCAAAAATGGAAAGAGGCATCCCTTGGGGAAAGGGCTGAACGTTTTTTTGGGGGATTATTCAGAAGTTACATTCATTTCATAATCATCATCAAGGGGAGTTGGAGAAAAGGAGAAGAAGAGTTCTTCCTCTAGGGCTAGTTCCGGGCAAGGAAGACGGACGGATTTCGGACGAATTAGAGAGCAAAACGTTGCAAGTTTTTAATTTCTAACATCATGTGCTGTAAGATCTACTCATACTTGTGGTTTTCTTCCGCCGTCATGAACTAATTTTCTCGATCTTGTGTTGTGAAAGTACTATGTCTTGTGTGATGAATGTTCTTTAGATTTAATCTTTGTAAGTGTATGGTGGATTTACTTTTATTGAATTCATAATCTATATTTTGAAACCTTTGATCACGGTTTCGTCTTTCTACTGCGCTTCATAAATCGAGAGAGGAGTTGCGTAAGTGCGTTATGGATTCCATATAGCACTTAAAGGGAGAAAGAGATTTCCCCTTAGTGTTAGCAACTCGGGTTTTCAATCTCTAATCGGTTTCCTATTTCACCCGAGGGGAAATAGAGGACTAGGGACCTCCGATATCGAGAGATACGGTTGTCTACTTTAAAATCGTTGCAAGGTTTTCCACCACTCATTTTCACAAAGCATCATTTGTAAATTCATTGCATTAGACATAGGAAATCACCGCACAAGATTACTTCTCCAATTTGAATCTTAAAGTTTTCTCCTAAGGTACTATAGTTTATTTCAACCTATTTTAGAAATTTGTCATCATTTAGTTCTAAATCAAAATCTTCATCTTGTTTCACTTGGATTTAGAGAAAAGGTCCAACTGGTAATCGCAAGCACCGAATTCACCACCTCTCCGTGGAAACGATCTTTATTCACTCTTTATTACTTGAACCGGCACGTGCACTTGCGTGTAATACGCACACCTGTTTGTGGCGTATCAGTAAGACGAGCGTAGGAAACAACTGCAGCAAGCGGGTGTTGGGTACATGCCCGAACCCCTTTGCGAAGAGCAATCGGGAGATCCAGGTCAGCAGGTGCCGTAGTATCCGGAGTATCCGTGGTGGAGAGAGCTGGCCCGGGAGTAGAGAGAGATGGCAGCGGAGTGGAGGGAGAAAGCGGAGTAGAGGATGGAGATGATGGGGATGGGGAAGAGGGTGGAGAGGGTGGAGATGGCGGAACATCAGTGGGAGCAGAGGGAAGGGATGGGTGGGTAGGAAAAGTAGGATCAGGAGGAGGAGAGGAGAAAGCGGGAGAGAAGTAAGATGCATTGGCAAAGAAGGTGACATCCGCAGAGACAAATTGCTTGCGGGTAACGGGGTCAAAGCAACAATAACCTTTCTGAGTGGGAGAGTACCCCAGAAAGACACATTTAGTGGCACGTGGTGAGAGTTTATTACGGGTGGCAGCAGGAGAGTGCACAAAGGCAGTGCACCCAAAGATGTGCAGAGGAAGAGGAAAGGGATCCTTGTCCGGATAAAGAATGGAGAAGGGGGTAGCACCGTGGAGAACTGTGGAGGGAAGACGATTGATGAGATAGCAGGAGAGGAGGACATCATAGCCCCAATAGGAGCGAGGAACATGCATTTGAGTCATCATAGTGCGAGCAACATCAAGGAGGTGACGGTTTTTGCGTTCCGCCACCCCATTTTGTTGTGAGGTGTAGACACAGCTTGTGTGACGAATAACACCATGGTGAAGACAAAAAGAGGAGAAGTCTTGGCTAAGATATTCCTTAGCATTGTCAGAACGAAGGATCTTAATAGACGTATCAAACTGAGTCTTAACCATAGAATAAAATGAGGTCCAAACAGAGAACAGATCGGAGCGATCTTTGAGAAGATACACCTACGTACACCGAGAGAAATCATCAATGAAGGTGACAAAATAGGAACTACCCCGACCGATGGTGAGGTTAGGAGCGGGACCCCATATGTTAGAGTGAACGAGGTCGAACGGACGAGAAGAGCCCCTACTTTGCGTTGGGGGGAAGGAGGAGCGGTGATGTTTGCTAAGTTGACATGCATCACAGTTTAAAGGAGGATGATGAGGAGGGAGGTGCGGCAGGAGCTGGCGTAGAATTCTGGGAGGAGCATGTCCAAGACGAAGATGTCATTGGAGAAGATCTGTAGAGGAGGAGGAGAAGACGGACAGAGCAGAGACAGTGTCGAGGAAGTAGAGGCCACCACTCTCAGTCCCGGTAGCAATCGTCCGTTGGGAGTCCGGATCCTGAAAAGCACAAGAGGTAGGGGTGAATAAGACAGAACACCGTAGTTGCTTGCATAACGAAGTAACCGATAGTAAATTGCACGGAAACTTGGGCACATAGAGGGTATCAGCCAGGCACAGAGATGGAGTGACTTGAACCATGCCCGTCCCATGGACCGGTGAGGGAGATCCATCCGCAACAATGACCGGGGGCAATTGAGCATGTGTTTCAAGAAGAGAGAAACATTGAGGATTGTCTGTCATATGATTTGTTGCACCAGAGTCAATTAGCCATCTTCCGCGGGTAACAACGTGAGCACTACCAGAAGAGGTGACCACCGAGGCGGACAGACTGGAGGAGGGGAAAGCCATGGAAGCAAGAGAGGAGCAAACTGCGACGATAAGAACAAGCCGCGAGAAGAGGAAGAAGCCGACCGGTGAAGCGAAGAAGAGAAAAGAGCACCAAGTCGGGTGAACAGAAAACAGGTCGTGCGGCTAGGAAGGCCGCTACCAAGAAGCAAAGGGAAGAAGTCGCACGGCTTGAAAAAAAGTCGTGCGAACAGAGGAGAACAAGTCGCACGGCTAAAGATGAGGCCGGGGCGACAAGCAAGCTGGAGCGGGTAGAAGGAAACAGGTCGAGGCGACTAGTAAACAGGCCGCAGCGACTAAGAGGAGCAGCTGATACGCCCGAAATAGATGTATATAATAACGCAAGTGCACGTGCCGGATCAAGTAATATAAAGTGAGAAGTGATCGTTCCCTCGAGGAGGTGACTGACCTAGTGATCACAATTACTAGCTCTTCCCGTTCTCTAAATTCAAGACAATAATTAAGGTGAATTTCTAGATTTATTTAAATAAGTACTCTTTAGACAAGAACTAAAATGCGCGGACAAAAAAATATTGTTATCCAAGTTTTAGGGAAGCAATCTTGCATGTTGGTTTCCCTTACCTATTGCGATGATTTTTTATAGAAAAAGCTTTCATGAGTTGTTTGACTTCTATCCTGCAGGGATGCAAAAGCGGATCTCTTTATCCCTCGATTTCCGAGATCCGGTCACCCAAATTCCCCCAGTTATCTCTAACTTGGGTGGAAAGAAAGTAACGAAAAGCGCACAAATCCACAATGCTAACCCAAGAGGAAATCTCTTTCTCTCCCGAAGTTATATTAGAAATTAGGTTACACTTACACCGCTCCTCTCTCGAATCTCGCAGTGCAGTAAAAAGATGGAATTTTGACTAAAGAAATATGTGACTCCTCTCTCGAATCTCGCCACGTAATATAAAGGATTCAACCCTAGACTAGCATGACTCCTCTCTCGAATCTCGCCATGCTAACTAGAAGATGAATACTTGCTCAAAACATCCACAAATAGAGAACACAATTTCAATAAAGATAGAAAATCAAACAATCATTAAGTCAAAACCTTGAATCAAGTCATCACAACAAGTAAGGTACTCACAACACACAAGATCTAAGAAATTAGTTCATGGCGGAGAGATGAAACCAAATTAGATGGATCTTACTAGACATGCTTCGGAAAATTCAAAAGATTCAGGAAATAATTCACTTGGAAGTGCAAAATCCGTTGCTCTTGACGATCCGGAGTAGCCTTCTTCTTCTTCTTGCCTAGGGTTTGTCTCCCAAGATGGATCTTCTCCTCCAAAAGCTCCCTCTTTTTTTTCTTCTATTTCCTCCAGCACTCTCCTTTATTTCCTTGCTTTTGTCCTTTAAAAACGCCTCCAAATATGCCAAGGGATGCCTCCTTCCAAATTTGAAAAGGTGGCAAAATTCGAATTTCAAAATCTGAAAACCGCCCAGGTGACGTTGCAACCTTCATTTTTTTGGGGTGTTGCAACACCTGCGCTGTGCCTACTTGCATTGCCAACCAGCACGCGAGTTGTTGCAACTATTTATTTTTTCGTGCGTTGCAACCTTTTTCCAGATTTTATATTTTGGCAGATTTCCGTCCATGAGCTTATTCCTCTTGCACCACTAGTAAACATACAATGAAAAGAGACCAAATTAGCCTTGAATTAGATAATCAAATAATTACTTTCATTTCTATAGCTTTCTGTGTTAATTCGTGTCGGATATGCCGAGTAATATGTCAGAAAACGTGGCTAGATAACTTCTTTTGGGAAGTTATCACACCCCCACACTTGAACCTTTGCTAGTCCCGAGCAAAGAGAAATAATTATTTCAAATGGGTGTTCGATAATTATCACTCACCAAATCAGAACAATCCTATCTTGACCAACATTAGTCTAAGATATTCAAGAAGTTCGCTTTACTCAATTGATAAGCTTGATTATTATTAAAAGTTCAAACATCACAAATCCATTAGCTTGATAAAAGATAAAGCATACTAAAGAATTTTGTGTAGTGTGTGCGCCTTCTTCCAGATTATTTACTCCCCCGTACTTTTTTTATTGAAAATCCTCAATAATTCAAAAGGGTAAGACTAAGCTAAGTCATTATGCTAGCCTTGATAAGAATTAGCAGCATACGAGAGCATAGGTTTAGCTTTGGCTTAGTTGGCAATTCATGAATAGGCTTAAATAGTGACATGGTAATTCCCTAGTTAATAATCTCAATCTTTCACCATATTACGAGGTTCAATCCTTAAGCCTTGAATATATAAACATATTGTGCCAATAGTTGGGATCATTCTAAGTATGTAATTGCCTACCCAGGCCACATATCACTATGACAAAAGTTTTGATTATTTCCTTTTTCTTTTTTTTATATATAGTCACAGTTGGGATCATTCTAGATAGGCGTGTACATACTTAGGCCACATATCACTATGGCAATTCACAATTTTTCTCTTTTTTTTATATAAATGCTGAATTGGAACACCCAATAAATAGCTAGTGGATTAAGATAAAACTAGGGAAATATAGGGAATTTGGTCATTCAGTAGTGGGTAGCAAAATGATATAGAACCAATCAAAGAATCTCATGAAAGTTCAAAATGGTATAGCTACTAAAACATTATCTTGACTCACATTATTACTTAGTTCTTGCTCACCCCATTTCCTAATTTTAGAAATCAACATCAAAAGTTTTCAGAGAAGTAAACAAAAACTGGAGAAGGATGTGCATGAATCAAATGCCTTAGAGTGCTTTATCAAAAAAAAAATCTTGCTAATTTCAAATTCAAAATCTGAACTCCTAAGATTCCCTAGCCGTACCAATTAATTATCATTGAACTTCAAGAATAACTTATCACTAAGTACAGGTCAATATACGAAATCTTGCAATTACGAGTGATCAAATCAAATTATCTACCACCACAATTGCAGGGGCGATATTAGCCAACACCCCCACACTTAAGGGCTTGCTAGGCCCTAGCAAGGTTAATGTGTTATATAAGAAATAATATTCTATCTATACTATTCAGCCTTTGCATGAATTAAATAAACATGAAATTGAAACAGTAAAACTCCCCTGATAAGGAAATGATTTCCTCAAAGTCTCTTGAGTTTCTTTAATGTGCTCCTCATGTGCTCCGATGATCTACATTACTCCGTACCATATTGACCAGCCCAGCTTTTATCTTGACTATGACAGAAGAGAACAAAACATGGAGGCAATCTAATCAAGTTTGGATTAGCAACAACAATGAACCAGAATAACTTAATCGCCTTCATATTCATGTCATAACTGTATTATAGCAATAGCCTAAAACTTGATATATCAATTTGAACATAAGAGCAGAGTAATAAAGCAAATGAAATTTAGGATTTCCAAACAAAATCTAGCACTTAATGAGTCCAAATAATTACGCAAGATCATATCATATCATGCAAGTAGTGCAGAGTAATCATTCACCATGCAGTTAAACAAAATGGTGCAAAATAAGGTCATCCAGAGCGTAAAATAAACAAAAGGGTATCCATCAACCATTAACACATAATATCCAAAAACAAATAAAGCCAAAAGGATCTAATCTGACCCCCTTTCATCGTCTTCTTCGGGTTCATTCATTTCTTGATCCTCCTCGCCTTCCGGCTCCACCTCTTCTTCCTGATTCCTTTCTTCTTCATCGAATTCAGTTGGGTCAAGAGTCCTTCCATCAGCTGCTAGCAGCTCTCCCTTGTTGTTGAACTGCCACTGATATCGAAACGGCTCTACATCCTCCTGCAACTTTGCTTTCTTCAAGAGACTATCAATCTTCCTCTCCATAATATCCAGTCGGGAACTGAAGTAGCAGTGCTGGCATCTCAAGTATACTTTTATGTACTCAATACTATCCATAGCTTCATGTAATGTGACCCCTTCTCCGGATGGCACTGCTACATTCTCCCGCTTTCCGGCCCATGACGTTGGAGGTCTACTTCCTATTCTTTTATGAGGTGTCTTAGAACCGCTGTCCATCTCAGTCCCAACTTTGATATTCACCTCCACCACCTGTCCAGTTATCGGCCTCCGCACTTGGGTAATCAAATCATCAGTACCGCAAACTACCCCCGCCTGCCTACAAAGCTCTGTGATCAAGGTTGGGAACCATAGCAGCTTGGCCTTGTCCTCCTGTATCTTCATCTTCAAATGGTTGCTAATTATAGCTCCCACGTTAATCCTATTCCCCTTCAAAATGTGATATATCAGCTCTGCCCTGTCCAAAGTGACGTTGTTCAGGTGGCGGGTAGGCATAACGGTAGCATTTATGAAAAGAAGCCACACCTTAGCTTCCCTGGACAGTGATGTTGATTTCAGCGCCTTCATCGACCTCTGTGACCATTCCGGGTCTGGTGAATTGCAGATCGCAGCTGCCAGTTCGTCGGATGTAATTTGATTGTTCAGACTCTCCAAGTCTTCATCAGCACCTACTCCATACAGCTCGTTAATTACATTGGAAGATATGTTGATCAGCCTCCCTCGTACCGTCACGACCTCGTCCTCCATTTGCTTAGCGTTAGCGTAGAATTCGTATACCCAGGATAGAATGGCCTCCGACCGGTGATGGCAGAACGTCTCCCAGTGTAACTCATGCATTTGGAGAGCGTAGGGAAGACTCCATGCTCGCTTCTCCATCAGGAATCCCCTTTCATAAATCACTGGTAACGTCTTTAGATCCTCAAATCTATAAGCTGCATCCTTGCTAACAAACCGTGACGCTTTCTTCGCTATCGATTTCCCTTTCCTTTTAGTCGACATTACTACATTATGGGCTTAGCAAGATCAGGAACTCCTCACCCTCACACATTCGAGACTCAGGCATGGAGAAGAGAACTGGAATAAGAATGGTGTTAGGCGATTTCGAAAATTACCTGATCGGGCTTGAGATGCAACAGTAGGAAGGGGTCCAGCGAAGTTGCTCTCGTCGTCAGGTCGCGAAATGGCGATGGGCTCGCCGGGAATCAACTTATAGCAGTTCGCCGCCACTCACGCCGTCGATTACGGCCCGCAGAACTCGCCGTCTTCGCCGGATTATCGCGATCTAGGGCAGGAATCGTCCAGTAAGGAAAAGGCCCGGTCGACGGTATTAAAGAGGAATCCGGTCGACGCTTTTAATATGAATAAGCCGGTCGACGATTTCTTATATGAAGCCCGGTCGACGATTTCTACTCATATGGGCCGAAACTAAAGTGTTGCAACCATTTATTTTTGCTGTCGTTGCAACACCTGCGCGGTTTACACTCTCCAAACAGAAATTTGTCAAAGAAAACATTTTAGCGCTGCAACTACCACTACTGCTGCTACCAATTTTTCCGTCAGCACTTGAATTCATTCCTCCACCACTACTCTCCTAATCAAAACCAAAGAAAAACTTGAAGAAAAAAAAACTAATAAATTCAAACAGTACTAAACATAAAGCGATGGGTTGCCTCCCACCTAGCGCCTAAGTTAATCGTCTCGGCAAGACGGCTCTCCTTGTACTCGTCAATGAAATTTTATGACCATCGCATCGCGCTGGTCACCACCCTCATAATAAATTTTTAGTCGCTGTCCATTCACCTTGAAAGTTGATCCGTCCTTCTCGTTACATATTGTTACTACACCATGTGGGAACACCTCAACAACTCGGAATGGTCCAGACCATCTCGATTTCAGCTTTCCTGGAAATAATCGAAGGCGTGAATTATACAAAAGCACAAGTTGTCCGCTTCTAAATTCTCTCTTCTGCAGTCTCAAATCGTGCCATTTTTTAACCCGATCTTTATAAAGTTTCGTGTTCTCATAAGCGTTAAATCTAAGCTCTTCTAACTCATTCAAGTGCAGAAGCCTTCTTTTACCCGCTTCTTGAAAGTCAAAGTTAAGTCTCTTGATCGCCCAAAAAGCTTTATGTTCCAATTCTACCGGTAAATGACAGCCCTTTCCATACACCATCCTAAAGGGAGTCACTCCTATGGGCGTTTTGTAAGCGGTCCTATAAGCCCATAGCGCGTCATTTAATTTAAATGCCCAATCCTTCCTGGTTGTACTCACTGTCTTCTCTAAGATGGACTTAATCTCTCTATTGGAGACTTCGGCTAACCCATTGGTTTGCGGGTGATATGCTAGGGCCATTTTATGCGTTACACCATATTTTTTTAAAAGTAATTTAAATTGTGTATTAGAAAAATGTGAGCCCCCATCACTAATTATCGCCCTAGGCGTGCCAAATCTCGTAAATATATTTGCTTTTATAAACTTGAGTACAACCTTAGCATCGTTTTTTTGTGTGGCGATGGCCTCTACCCATTTTGACACATAGTCTACTGCCAATAATATGTAGAAATTTCCTCCAGAATTCACAAACGGCCCCATAAAATCTATGCCCCAAACATCAAATACCTCTACTTCAAGAATATTGGTCATAGGCATACTTGCCCCCCGATGAATATTGCCCGTCTTCTGGCATCTATCACATGCCTTGACAAACAAGTGAGCATCCTTAAATAGCGTTGGCCAATAAAAACCAGCCTCTAGTACCTTCATAGCAGTTCGTTCTCCCATAAAGTGCCCTCCGTAAGGAGATGCATGACACTTTTCTAGGACATCACGAACTTCCATCTCAGGTATGCACCTACGAATGGCTTGGTCAGCGCATATCCTAAATACATAAGGGGCATCCCAAAGATAAAACTTGGCCTGATGAAGAAACCTTTTCTTCTGCTGATAATTTAAATCTGATGGCAAAATGTTACTCACAATGAAATTTACGATGTCAGCATACCATGGGGTATTCCCCTCCGATACTGCCAATAGCCTCTCATCAGGAAAATTCTCCATAATCTCAATGTTTACATGCTTCCCATACTCAGACTCCAGACGTGATAGGTGGTCTGCTACAGGATTCTCCGCCCCCTTACGATCCTTAATCTCCAAGTCGAACTCCTGCAAGAGGAGTACCCACCTAATCAATCTAGGTTTAGCATCCTTTTTCTCTATCAAAAATCGTATAGCTGCATGGTCTGTATAAACTATCACCTTAGACAATATTAAATAGGAGCGGAATTTGTCAAAAGCAAAAACAACTGCTAATAGTTCCTTCTCGGTAGTGGTGTAGTTTATTTGTGCGTCGATCAGTGTCTTGCTAGCATAGTAGATTGTATGGAAAACCTTGTCGCGCACTTGTCCTAAAACTGCGCCCACAGCAAAATTGCTTGCGTCACACATAATGGTGAATGGTAGAGACCAATCAGGTGCAATAATAATTGGTGAAGAAACTAGACTTTGCTTTAATGTATGAAAGGCGGCTAAACACTCCTCGTCCAAATTAAAGTGGGAATCTTTCTCTAACAGCTGGCTTAGCGGCTTAGAGATTTTAGAAAAATCTTTAATGAAACGACGGTAAAAGCCTGCATGGCCCAGAAAACTACGCACTCCCTTAACATTAGTTGGTGGGGGTAATTTTTCTATAACCTCAGTCTTCGCTCGGTCTACTTCCAAACCCTTCTTGGACACCTTGTGTCCCAGAACAATCCCTTCTTTGACCATGAAGTGACATTTTTCCCAGTTTAAAATTAAGTTGGCTTGAATGCATTTGTTCAAAACTTTCTTTAGCACTTCTAAACATTCATCAAACGATCTCCCAAACACTGAAAAATCATCCATAAAGATCTCGATCCCCTCATCAATTAGTTCAGTAAAGATGGCGATCATGCAACGCTGAAATGTGGCAGGAGCGTTACATAATCCAAAGGGCATTTTCCTAAATGCAAATGTTCCAAAAGGACAGGTGAAGGTTGTCTTCTCCTGATCCTCGGGAGCTACCATGATTTGATTATACCCCGAGTAACCATCTAGGAAACAGAAATACTCATTTCCTGCTAACCTATCAAGGACCTGATCAAGGAATGGGAGTGGGAAATGATCTTTCCTAGTTGCTTTATTCAACTTTCGGTAATCCATACAAATCCTCCATCCAGTTACCGTTCTAGTGGGAATCAACTCATTGCTCTCATTTCTAACTACCGTAATACCCCCCTTCTTTGGCACACACTGAACAGGACTTACCCACCGACTATCAGAGATAGGATATATAATACCTGCATCCAGCCATTTGATTATCTCCTTCTTGACCACTTCTCTCATGGGTGGGCTAAGTCTTCGTTGGGGTTCTATTGACTCTCTTGACTCTTCCTCTAGAAGGATTTTATGCATGCAAATTGAAGGGCTTATCCCTCTAATGTCTGCAATAGTCCAGCCTAATGCTCTCTTGTTCTCACACAGAACCGCAATCAATTTATCTTCATTCTCCTTAACTAAGGATGCATCAATAATAACCGGTAATGTGTTATCCTCACCGAGAAAAACATACTTTAGGTTTTCGGGTAGCGGTTTCAATTCAAGCAAAGGTGGCTCTACAATAGAAGGCTTCATGATCTCCGACTCGCTTGACCTGCTTATTAACTCAAACATGTTAGCATTTGGTAAATGCTCAAAAGTACATAACGTTTCCTCAGTTTCCTTCGAATCTGGATCCTCTTCTATTTCTTCATTTGTTAAAGCACTAAGAATTTTGTGCTCCAAATTATTTTCATTATGCATCATGCTTATAGGTGCACTCACCTCCTCAATGGAGAGACACTCCTCTTTATCATCCGGAAATCTCATGGCTTTGAGGATGTTGAATGTCACATTCTCATCATTAACTCTCATCGTAAGCTCACCCTTCTGAACATCAATGAGTGTTCTTCCGGTGGCCAAGAATGGTCTACCAAGAATGATGGGGACATCCTTGTCCTCATCCATATCAAGTATTACAAAATCAGCGGGGAAAATGAATTTCTCCACTTTAACCAACACGTCTTCTACAATTCCCTTAGGAAATGCAAGCGACCTATCGGCCAACTGTAGAGTAAGAGATGTAGGTGTAATCTCCCCTAGACCCACCTTCTTATAGATAGATAATGGCATCAGGTTGATGCTCGCTCCAAGGTCACATAACGCTCTCCCAACAAACTTCACTCCAATAGAACAAGGAATTGTGAAACTGCCGGGATCCTTAAGCTTAGGTGGCAGCTTTTTCTGCAATATAGCACTACACTCCTCAGTCAACGCCACTATCTCTTTATCAACAAACTTTCTCTTCTTTGACAAGATATCCTTCATAAACTTGACATAACTTGGCATTTGCTCAAGTGCTTCAGCAAATGAGATATTTATAGTTAGCTTTTTGAAAATATCCATAAACTTCTGGAATTGCATGTCAAGTTTGGGTTTAGCTAGTCTAGATGGAAATGGGGGTGGTGGGTAGATTACGTCTTTCTTTTGATTTAATTTCTCTTTTTGCTTCTCTCCCGCCTCCTTCTCTAATGTGCTCGACTCGCTCGGCATCTTACTTGCCTCTTCTTCGCTAGCTTTCTCAAGCAACCCCTCCCCACTTGGAATCTCTACACCACTCCGTAAGGCAATAGCTTTGCATTGATTATTATGATTTTCTTTTGTTGGATTTAGTGTGGTATCAGAAGGTAGAGTTCCAATGGGTCTTTGACTTAATGAATTTGCAAGTTGACCCATAGTTGTTTCTAGTGATCTTAATGAAGATTCTATTCCTCCCATTCTTGAGTCATACTTTTGGAACATGCCTAAGATAAACTCGTCTGATATCTTCCTTTGGTTTAATTGTTGGGGTTGAGAGTTGTTATTGATAGGTAGGTGATTTATATTTTGATTAAACCCTTGTGGTTGATTCATCCCTTGATTATTTTTCCAGGAGAAATTCGGATGATTCCGCCACTCGGGGTGATAATGGTTGGCGAATCCCGGTGGAATTTGCCTTTGTGCTCCTCCTACATAATTTGCCTCTTCAGAAATTTGATTTAATTGCTCCACTGTCAATGGAGCACTAGATGAAGGCTGTGATAATGAATCTAATCTCTTATTAATTAGGTTGAATTGTGATGCCAATTGAGCGGCCAAGGATGTGAATTGGTCCACTTGGTGGATACCAACTGGATTGTTGTTCCCTTGACGCTCATAGGCTTGGTAATTATTGGCAGTGAGGTCTTCAAGGATTGCATACGCATCCTCGGGATACTTCTTAAGCAACGATCCTCCTGCAGCCCCGTCTACTAAGATCATGGTTGCAATTTGCAAACCATTATAGAAGGTGGAAACTTGCTGATGTAGGGCTAACCTATGGTGGGGACACTTTCTCAGTAGCTCCTTAAAACGCTCCCAAGCGTCGTACAGTGTCTCTCTGTTTCCCTGTGTGAATGTGGTTATATCTCTTATTAGCTTTGCAGTCTTCGAAGGAGGAAAGTATTTATGTAAGAATTTTTCGACTAGTTGCGTCCAAGTTGTGATACAATCATCAGGTAAAGAATCTAGCCAATCCTTAGCCCTCCCTTCTAGTGAGAACGGAAACAGTCGTAACATAATTGCATCATCGGATGCCCCGTTACACTTAAACATATCACAGATGGCTAAGAAAGTTTTTAAATGAGAATTTGCATCCTCATGATTGAGACCCCCAAACTTATTGTATTGAACTTGTTGCATAATTAGTGGGTCCATTTTAAAGTTATTCGCTGCAATTGCCGGACGAGCAATGCTGAAATGCAAACCCCTACCTAGAGGTGTATTATAGTCGTAGCATGTCAAGCGAGGAGCATTAGGTTGAACATTTTGTTCAACATGCTCCTCATTATCATCAATGTTGTTTTGCACATGATTATCCATCGCAGGATGAATAATGTTAACAGTCCTAAAGTCTCTCCTGTTTTGTCTACAGGTACGCTCAATTTCAGAATTCAAAGGCAATAATTCTACTTGTCTATACCTGGACATACACTGCACCGAGTTTCAAATAAACTTGATTCAAACAAACAAACAATCAAAAAAAAAGACTTGATCTCTAAATACTAGGGATTCACTAATATTATGAAAATAAGTAACACTAACTCAGAAGCACCTCCCCGGCAACGGCGCCAAAAACTTGATACGCCCGAAATAGATGTATATAATAACGCAAGTGCACGTGCCGGATCAAGTAATATAAAGTGAGAAGTGATCGTTCCCTCGAGGAGGTGACTGACCTAGTGATCACAATTACTAGCTCTTCCCGTTCTCTAAATTCAAGACAATAATTAAGGTGAATTTCTAGATTTATTTAAATAAGTACTCTTTAGACAAGAACTAAAATGCGCGGACAAGAAAATATTGTTATCCAAGTTTTAGGGAAGCAATCTTGCATGTTGGTTTCCCTTACCTATTGCGATGATTTTTTATAGAAAAAGCTTTCATGAGTTGTTTGACTTCTATCCTGCAGGGATGCAAAAGCGGATCTCTTTATCCCTCGATTTCCGAGATCCGGTCACCCAAATTCCCCCAGTTATCTCTAACTTGGGTGGAAAGAAAGTAACGAAAAGCGCACAAATCCACAATGCTAACCCAAGAGGAAATCTCTTTCTCTCCCGAAGTTATATTAGAAATTAGGTTACACTTACACCGCTCCTCTCTCGAATCTCGCAGTGCAGTAAAAAGATGGAATTTTGACTAAAGAAATACGTGACTCCTCTCTCGAATCTCGCCACGTAATATAAAGGATTCAACCCTAGACTAGCATGACTCCTCTCTCGAATCTCGCCATGCTAACTAGAAGATGAATACTTGCTCAAAACATCCACAAATAGAGAACACAATTCCAATAAAGATAGAAAATCAAACAATCATTAAGTCAAAACCTTGAATCAAGTCATCACAACAAGTAAGGTACTCACAACACACAAGATCTAAGAAATTAGTGCATGGCGGAGAGATGAAACCAAATTAGATGGATCTTACTAGACATGCTTCGGAAAATTCAAAAGATTCAGGAAATAATTCACTTGGAAGTGCAAAATCCATTGCTCTTGACGATCCGGAGTAGCCTTCTTCTTCTTCTTGCCTAGGGTTTGTCTCCCAAGATGGATCTTCTCCTCCAAAAGCTCCCTCTTTTTTTTCTTCTATTTCCTCCAGCACTCTCCTTTATTTCCTTGCTTTTGTCCTTTAAAAACGCCTCCAAATATGCCAAGGGATGCCTCCTTCCAAATTTGAAAAGGTGGCAAAATTCGAATTTCAAAATCTGAAAACCGCCCAGGTGACGTTGCAACCTTCATTTTTTTGGGGTGTTGCAACACCTGCGCTGTGCCTACTTGCATTGCCAACCAGCACGCGAGTTGTTGCAACTATTTATTTTTTCGTGCGTTGCAACCTTTTTCCAGATTTTATATTTTGGCAGATTTCCGTCCATGAGCTTATTCCTCTTGCACCACTAGTAAACATATAATGAAAAGAGACCAAATTAGCCTTGAATTAGATAATCAAATAATTACTTTCATTTCTATAGCTTTCTGTGTTAATTCGTGTCGGATATGCCGAGTAATATGTCAGAAAACGTGGCTAGATAACTTCTTTTGGGAAGTTATCAGCAGCGAGAAGAGAAGCAAGGAGAAACAAGCCGCACGAACAGGGCAGCGGTCAAAAGAGAAGGCAAGCCGCGAAGACAGGTCGCGGGAAGAGGAGAATCAAGCGGAGGGAAAGAAGTCGAGCGGCTAGAATGTAGCCCGCGCGAACAGAAGAAGAAGCTGAATCAGGAGGAAAAGATCGTTTCCTCTGACACCATGTTAGAAATGAACAAAAAACAAGCCGAAAGTGGAGCTAAAACAAACCAGAAGAGGTTTTAATAGAAACTTTATTATCTGAAAAAGGTATCTATTACAAAGGTATGTCCTCCCTTATATAGAATGGAGGAGAGATGAGAGAATACAAATAAGAGATGTGAGACTAAAAATTTACAGGACTAAGCGGACTATACAAAACAAACCGCACAAGCCGCGCGGTTAGACAGAAGGGCTAACCGCACGGCTACCATCAGAGAGAAAGAGATACTGCCAGGGTAGACCGCCAGACCGCCCGATCTCCAAGCCGGCTGAGACAAACCGCCAGACCGCGCGGTCTTCAACCCGCCAAGACAGACCGCCAAACCGCCCGGTCACCATCTTCAACACTATTGACTGTTCGGCTATCCTGCACAGGACGCTGCGGACTGGTTGTGCATCCATGGCTTGCGGATACACTTGGTGATCGTCGCGATATGGGGCGGTTATCCTATCGGCTAGAGCGGTGATCACACTCCTCATCGTGCATATAAATAGGACCCCCTATCACATCAATTATAATTGAACTGAATAGTAAGTGAGCTCGCAGATAGTTATTGTGGACTGGATTTTGTATCCACGCGATTTGAGGAGGTGACCAGTTTGTGTTATGCAGGTTGTGCAGATAGCGCTGGAAGCCAGAGACTTAGTTCTGACTGCGGTCAAGGACAGTGCAGAATCTACGGATAACAACCAGCAGTTAACAGCAGGTCGCAGGTAATGGCTAGGCGGTCTCTATTCTGCAATTAGTTTCCCGGTTCAATAAGCTGTCCGCTTCTGGCGGCTTGGTTCAGTTCGGCAGTAGCTCGCGCGGTCTAGCGGCTAGGCGACCTCACGGTTAGGCGGCTTGCAGATCGACGGATATAGTTCAACATCGGAATAACGGGCAGTACGCACGACTTGGTTGTGGTCTGGCGACTGGGGAGGTTTGAGCGGACTCCGTTACAGTTAGTAGTAGAGCCGGCGGTTACCTCTTCAGTCTGCGCGGCTAGGATTTTATCTTGTATTGTTTCTGCTTTCCTTTGGGTACATTGGCGAATAATATCTTGCTATTTATGCCTCGCCTTGTAAAGATTGTTTAGTATAAGATTTTTGCTCTTCTGGTTTGCATTTGATTTATTTCGGCTTGGATTGGTTGAGTGTTCCTGCGCCTGGTTTCCCGTCTTCCCCTATATCAAATTTTAACATGGTATCAGAGGGAACAGAGACTTGAGCAGCGGATCAACCAGCAGTTTGCTTCAGTGCTTCTGTGAGTCTAAGTGAATCATGGTTAATTGCAATGGAAGGTGATTTAACAAGAGATCTTGGAATGGAGCTTCTTACATGGACTAACTTTGAAAAGTGGAAGTCATGTTTGGAAATCTATCTTATTGGTGAGGACCTTTGGGAGGTGGTTTGCGGAGACAGAAGGCAAGTGGTTACTGCTGAAAATGTTGAAACGATGAGAGCTTGGAAGGAGACAAACGCGAGAGCGGAGTTTATTCAAACAGGTTATCTCATCGGAACTCTTGGATCACATCGGCGGATGTCGGTCAGCTGCGGAGATTTGAACTTCCCTCGATGGGTTGTTCAACAAAGAGGCGAAGTTGGCTGCACCTGCTAGGCGTCGTCCTACTCTCCACCTCCAGTTGAGCTCGGCTCCAGCAAGGTGTCGTCCTCTTCTCTACCTCCAGCTTAGCTTCTTTCCTGTGAGGTGTCGACCTCTTCTCCACCTCTAGTTGAGATTCCTCCTACTAGGTGTCGACCTTTTTTTCCACCACTAGTTGAGCTCGGCTCCTGCTAGGTGTCGGCTATATTCTCCACCTCCAGTTGAGCTCCTCTCCTGTGAGCTGTCGACTCTCCTCTCCACCACCACTTGAGTTCAGATCCCGCGCAGTGTCGATCTCTTCTCCACCTCCAGTTGAGCTTCCACTTGTGAGGTGTCAACTCTTTTCCACCACCAGTTGAGCTCGGCTCCTGCTAGGTGTTGACTATATTCTTCATCTCCTGTTGAGATTATCTCATATGAGGTGTTGACTCGAATCCACCACCAGTTGAGCTCGGATCCTGCCAGGTGTTGATTATATTCTCCAGCTCCAGTTAAGCTTCTCTCCTATGAGGTGTCGATCTCTTTTATTTCCACCACTAGTTGAGATCGACTCCGGCTAGGTGTCGACTATATTCTCCACCTGCAGTTGAACTCATCTCCTTGAACTGTCGACTCTTCTCTCCACCTCCAATTGAGCTTGGCTCGTGCGAGGTGTCGACCTCTTCTCCAATTCAGTTGAACTCTGTTCCTGTGAGGTATCAACCTTCTCTCCACATCCAGTTGAGCTCCACTCCTAGGAAAGACCTCACTCAATGGATCGTCTAGCGTCATCTCTCCAAACTATGGGTTCAGCATCATTTTTCCAAGCTCGTGTCGAGTTCGAAAAAAGTGGGGATTGTGTATAACTCATAATCTGTCGAGATTAGAAGTACCCAAATAGATGACTATTCGTAGATCATTGAGCGAGCAGAGGCGAGTTTGTGCGAGTATGGGCGAGTACCTCGCGAGTTTGGGCGAGTAGACCCTTGGAACTCGCTGGCAGAAGTTGGATACTCGCCTATACCCCCTAGGATTTCTCTATAAATAGCCCCTGGGGGTACTAGAAATGGACTTTTAATTGGAAGAGGTTGAGATTCCCCCAGGTGGATACTCGTCAAGTCCATGTCTGCCTAGTACCTCGCCCAGCCTTTTGGTTGCGGAGAGGAAGATTCTCCCAAACTTCCGGGTACGTGGTAGGACCTCCCTATGGGAGCACTTGGGGTGTGCTTTTAGATAGTTTTCTCTCTCCCACGATCGTCATTTGAATTGTGGCGTCAGACCACAGAATCAGTAAACTTAGTCTGTCTCGATTCGAATTTTGGAGTAAGGATTTTCCCGGCTTCAACGCATATCAAAATTTATCATTGACATGGTGGACGCACTAGGAGATGGACACTGTGGTAATCATGTCATCAGTTCAGCATTGAATACGGGGGATGATTGGAAGCAAGTGCAAATAGTTCTTTAAAATGAGATAAAAGTAATTTGAGCCAATATACAAAGATATATGGAAATGCAAAATATCCGAATACTAGCCATTTGGATTGCGAAGTCACTCCTGTCTTGTTGAGCAAGTTGATCAATATGTCAGGTATGAGATTGGTAGTGACATCTTGTTACAATATAAAGTTTGTTCATTTCTCGAAATTCCAATCATTCACATTTTTACTGTTACATTTAGCGACGCCAACATTTTTGAGGACTGTTTTCATTACATTCATAAATGATAATCACTTTGTGCAACTGCTTATGCATGGTGATTGTCCGCTACCATCCATATTTTCAAGTTGGAAAAAATATCGTGAGACAATGAGATCTTGAAGTTTATGTACAAGTTGAACATTTATTTTATATTATAACATTGTTAATATTTTTTTTTTAACATATTTTAATAATTTTACGTAGCTACAAAAAAACATTTGATGCAAGTCTTTGAACTATCAGCTATCAAATTACGACAAAAAAATTTGTTGCACCAAAAAAACTATTCTCTTTTTACTATTGATATACAAAGAATTATTATTTTAGTATTGTTGTGACCACTCAACGCCCCTGACAGACCAGACTAAACTGGGTCATCTTAGCCTGCAGAGCGGTCGAGCGCACACACAATCGCAGAACGAGAGGAAAAGTGCACAAGTCGATTTTTGCGTGGAGAAACCCCTCAACCAGTTAAAAAACTAAGTGACCAGATCAGTGCCGGTCAAATTTCACTATCTGCTCAGTGTTACAAATTGTCTGCAAAATCGAGGGCGACAGACCGCTGCTCGTACAATTGGGAGGTGAGAGAGAGTACAAATGTATTCAGGGGCGATAAATTGCCCCACACAAAGCTTGGATGCAGTAGCTTTCTGGTGGCGGCGAACACTTTAAGATGTCGTGCAACTGTTGAACACGGTCGCAGTGTGTTCAGAATGACGTTGGGGGGACTTGTAGAATGTTGCGTGCGAAAGAGGCTTCTTCAGACGACGAGTGAGACTTCCTCTTCACGGATCTGTGATGGACTTAGACGAATTTCCAAGCGAGTAGTGTCGGCTCGTAGGAGAATTTCAGCAAAGCTCCCTCCTAAGGAAGAAGAAAACAAGGAAGAAAAAGATAGCAATTGAGGTGGCTTGTGGCCTTTTTTATAGGCTCCGGGGATAGTTAAAGTGATTATTCGGCTATTTAATTTGCACACCATAACTACCTAAATTGTTATATGGAGACCACATTTCACATAGTTTGTGACGAATATTTTCATGAAATACCAATATGTGCATGCCATGATCAACACTTCCCCGCTAATTGTGGCGGTTATGCAGATGATTATTTGCGCAACGGACGATGGAACTCATGGCAAGCCGTTTGGACGATGAAAAAAGGAGGCGGCTCCGCGGCCAGCGGGAGGGTCCGCCGCGACAAGCGAGGGGGCCGACCTCAGCGTCGGCCGCTGCTCGCGAGGGAGGCATCGACCAGCCGCGGGGGTGTCCGGCCGGAGCACGAGGGGGGCGCGCGGCCGGCCAAGCATACCGTGCCGGTGCGTCGGGCAAGGCTTGTGGCTCCCACTCTCGCCGGTAAGTATGACCGGTGGGACCGCCTCGCTATGCGGTTGCGATTTTGCAGCCACGAGGCGCGGGCTTCCGGAGGGCCAAAAACCGAGCCGGGAACCTCCAGTTCGGGGCGGCCGACCACCGGACGGAGAAGGGGGACCAGCCCTCTCGGGTGGCCCTGGGCGGCTAGCAAGTGGGGACCGCGCACGCGGATCATGCACGTGATTGCGCGTGCGGCGGCTTCCTCCATGATCCCCACTAAGGTAGTGGGATCATGGATGAAAGGCTAAGTGCACACCATTTGGCTATTTAATCATCTTGTCCCATCTAGTATTTATACAAGTTCAAATCTTTCACAAAATAAAATATAGCATTGTAACAAGATGAATATTCATTAGACTCTTTTTTGGGCTTAAGATTAGATGAATATTCATCTAACAAAATAAAATTAGATGAATATTCATCTAATTTTGGACTTGAGAAAAATTTATATTTTAATCAATAAAGTTTTTTTTTTTTGAAAATTTTAAAATTTTTTTTGGGCTACCAATAAAAAAATGGTTTACCTGTGTAAAAAATATGACTTGCCATTAATGCTGAACTGTCATTAACCAAACATGAGCTGCCCTTAACAATCCCCTAAATTTAGCCTCCGCTTGGCATGGTGGTGACGGTTATTAACATGGGGGTTAAGTTGTCATTCGTTAACCTTCACCCAAAGAACTTCATCCATTTTTATATTCAAACATACGATACTTGTTAGATGATCTTTAACGAATAACGGTTTAACCGACCGTCATCACCCTGCCAAATGGAGCCTTAAGTTTAATAAGACGTGCATGAGCCTTAAGTTTTATTTGATTCAGCTTACGTCGGGGAGTTGCCTTTTCAAATAATAAAGCCCATTTACAGGAGTCCCGTATATACCTATTAGGAGGCCCATTAAACACTTTAAACGGCCGTTAAACTGTTAGAAATATACAGGCCTACTTTAATTTAATTGGACAAACTTTATCTATATCTAAGGCCCTGTGGGCGGTGGCTTTAGGAAAAACTCTATTCCTAACTCTATTCCTGCTGTTTTAGGTTTCGTTTGGGAGAACTTATTTTCACCGATCAAGCGGTTACAACCGCATGAACCGGAGTTTAATAAGTCCGCCCAAACGAAGTCAGTCTTTTTTTGGTTTGGATGTAGAACATTTTCAAACGAGCCACGTCCTGATCATTTGTGATGTGCTTTTCTTCCTTCTCGTTACTGTAATTGTTTTCTTCTCTCATTCGTGATTCTTAGCTCATTCTCAAACTTTGTTTTTGCCACTGACTTCTTGTAATCATCCTTATTTATGAAAAAAAATTAGTCGGAAATTTTTCAAACCATCTGCAACTTATTCATAACAATTTTGTGAACAGCTCTAATACTGGTACAGGTTTCCCCCCACAATTTTTTCCTCCACCGCCGCCGCCACAGACAAAACGTAAGAACAAAAAATTTCTTCCCCATACTATATATATATATGAATATATATATATATATATATATATATATATATATATATATATATATATATATATATATATATATATATATCTTAAGGTGCGGACCGTACGGACAAGAGAACTTGGGGGTCAATATGCTCTCAAAATGAAAAGTGACCAACATGAAAGTTGTAGACCTCGGCGAGACGAACAACTTTCATGTTGACCACTTTTTGATTTGAAGCCGTCTTGAACGTTGATTTGAGCCCCAAAATCAAAGACGGCGGAACGATTTACTGTAGCAGTTCTCTAAAATTTTTATTTTGCTTCCACTCTCTCTTCCCTCACTCTCTCTTTTTCTCTCCCCTCCATCTCTCCCGCCCCTTCATTTTTTAAACGATTTCTCTCTCTCTCTCTCTCTCTCTCTCTCACCAGTCACCACTACCCTTTTCTCTCTCTCCTTGTTTTTCTCTCCCTAGAAAATCTCATAGTGTCCTATAAGTTTAGGAGACCTACTAATTTGTAGTGTTTTAATCATTAAATAATTGATGAATGCACAAACATGAATTTAAATCCGACGGCCGTAATCTCTTCAATGAATTTATAATTCATGAGTTTTTTTTTTTATATATGGTAAACACACACACACACATATATATACATATATTATTCTAAAAAGAAGTATGGTGGTGTACCAATAAAAATGAGTTCGAAAATAGAGTAATTACATGGATAGTTGGATTTGACTGTTTTATTTTGAAACCCTTGGATTTTGGGCTGCAAATAGCGAAATAGGTTTGCAAATAAAAAAACCAAAAAACCTAAATGCTTCTCTCTCCTAAAACCCGAACAAGATATTTACTCTCCCCCCTCAAATTGCGGCCTTCTCCATCGTCGGCGGCGGTGGAGAAGACTGCGAAAATCAGTTTTTTTATTTTTTAAATTATAAAAAATAATATATAAAATATATTAAATATATAGATTAAAATATTAATATATAAAATATATTAAAAATATAAATTAAAATTAATATAAAAATATATAAAATAGATATATATAAAACATATAAAATAATTAAAAAAGAAAAAAATTAATTATAAAAAGGTGCCACATCGACCCGGGGGGGCAGGTGGCCCCGCCTGGGGGGGGGGGGGGGTGGGGGCTGGCAGAGCCGGCCGGGTACTGTGGTGCGTGGTCATCGGGTCGGAGGCCCGTACCTGTCACTTATATAATAACATGTATAAGCTTAAGCATTTTTAAGACTAAAAAAACTTTAGCTAGTTCTTCTACAATACATGTCGGAATTAGACAAATAATATATTGATTTTGTAACCAAAAACGAGATCTACAACTTTCATGTTGAATATTTTTTCAAAATTTGCACGGTTTAGCCGAAATCTGGCCCGAAAGTTTGTTGGTTTAAATTAAATATAATAATAATAAATTTCAAAATTCGAGCCAGCAACCTTTCGGGCCAGATTCCGGCTAAACCGTACAAATTTTGGAAAAATGTTCAACATGAAAGTTGTAGATCTCGTTCTTGGCTATAAAATGCATATATTATTTGTCTGTTTCTGACATGTATTGTGGGGAACCAACACAAGCTTTTTTAGACTTAAAAAAACTTTAGCTTTTCCGACTTTAGCTTATTTATATATATATATATATATATATATATATATATATATATATATATATATATATATATATATCTTTATTATATAAAGCGATATACATATGTCAAAGCACACCGCACTTTCAATATTAGCCGCACGATCATTTTTTAATCAAAGGCCACAAATCAATTTACGCCAGGGCCTCGGATTGTCTTTGGCAAAAGCCACGGATCTTGACCTTACCACCATCTAATCCCGCCACGGATTGTCTTTGTGAAGAGCCACCGAAAACCAGCGGTTACCTCCTTCGTCATGTCTAATCCCGCCATGTCTAATTCCGTCGAAAGCTGCATACCTATTCCCGCACGGCAGCAGCGACAGGCCGACAACGGGTATTTTCGGCTTCCTTACACCTATTCCCGCATGACAGCAATGACAACGGAGATTTTCGGCTTCCTTATTTCCTCCCGGAAATGATTTTCGCTATGCTCACAGAACCTTCAAGGGAGAAGAATAGATGCTAAAGTTGTAGATCTCCGGAGAATAAGACGGGCTCAAGGTTCCCTCTCCTCACGATTATTTTGCAAAAGTTGTAGATCTCCCGCCTGTGCAACGATACCTCCCGGGAATGATTTTTGCTCACTCACGGCGCCTTCGGCGGAGAAGAAGTCGTGCTAAAGTTGTAGATATCCGGAGAAGAAGAAGGGCTCAAGGTTCCCTCTCCTCATAATTATTTTGCTAAAGTTGTAGATATCCCGCATGTGCAATGATATCTCCCGCCTGTGCATGGATCTAAGTACATGTTTGGAGGTTACAGAATCTATACAATAGCTGGATTGAAGAACTAATCTCATTGTGAGTTCATCTTTTTGTCTCTTTCCAATATTTTACTCCAAAACGCAGTGTAGGAAAAAATCAAGATTATGTGTTCTTTTATCATCATTAATTGGCCAAGTTGCGAAGGCTGATGACTGCATTGGCCCTGAGGTTGAGAAGTTGATTGCTTCTCTTCTAGAAGGCAGTGTAGTGATGCTTGAAAAATGTACGGTTCTACAAGGAGGAAGAAAAGAATGATCCCAAATTTGCAAAGAAGTTTGCATCCTTAGCAGGTATGTATGTGAATGATGCATTTGGAACAGCGCACAGAGCACATGCATCAACTGAAGGAGTTACTAAATTCTTGAAGCCCTCTGTAGCCGGCTTTCTCCAACAAAAGGTGAGATTTCAACTAGACTTATAATTTTGTTTATTGTTTGCTGATTTACTAAAAAAGATACTGTGTACTTTGTATAATACTAGAGTTTCTATTCTCACAAAGATTTAGTAAGTTTTTGACCATTCAATTTGTCATCTGGATATATAAGTTTGGCTTTTTTTTTTGCTTTATTTTTTCTCTGCATTTTTTGTCAAATAGGAAGAGATGCTCCTATGGTCTTCCTCACGGTGGCGACAGACCGCAATCCATCTACAGCATGATGCTCCTATGGTGTTTGACAATAGGCCTCCATGAAAGCAAGATGCATTTGGTTGCAAATTAAGGAGGCCTATTGCAAACCGTGAGGAAACTGTGAGGAATCAGATGCTGACATTTTTTTTGTGTTGATCTCTTGCATTTGGTTAATCTTTTGCATTTGGTTAATCTCTATACATTTGGTAAATAATATGGTTCTAATAAATATTGCATTTGGTTAATCCATTGCATTCAACCAGTTGCTTAGCCCCACTTATTGAATAATTTTTTTCTAATACTCTGCTCACTGAATTTGTGGTGTAACATATTAAATTTTAAAAACCCAAAAATCAAGTTCCATAGATGTTAAAAACCAAAACATTTTTAATAACTTTTTGAGTATTGGTGTTTGCGGCCTTCGTGAATGAGTGGGGAAATCAAACTCAGTGTAGAGGAGATGTCTTGAAATGATTATCCTCATCGATAAGCTCGCTGAGGAGATTTCTGTGATGCACAATTTTTCATTTCACAGTTGCATGATTTGAGTAGAAAATAAATTTTTTGATACATCACATGACTTGAACAAAAAATTGATTCCACGAAAGACATTTCTTGAGTAGTACATCGCAAGAAATTTTTTGAAGCTTGAAAGATTTCATGAGATGGTTATCTGACATATTTTTTTAATGCTATATTGATTTCTCTTATTCCCAAATTGATTCTATTTTTTGTTAGTGAAACCAGATTTACTCAATTTTTCTCATACATCGCAAGATTTGAGTTGGATCATACACAAGATTGTTCTCAATAACTCGATATGCGCAAATTTTCATTTCACAGTTGCATGATTTGAGTAGAAGTTTTTTTTTGATACATCACATGATTTCTCTTAGTCTCTAATGCTCTGCAACTCATCATGTCAAATTTTCATTTAGATGTTATATATGCAGAAAGTCCAGGAGTCCTCTACAGACCCCTCAAACTCCTCTTCATATGTACAATGCCTTATTTTTTTACTAATTGTTCATTATCATTGCTCTTGAACTTCAATATCTTCAGATCAAATTTAGTTTCCCCTATGTTGAGAACTCTTAAATTCGAGCCGATCTTAAATGTAATCAATAATTTAAGAGAGCTACCCCTCCCAACTATCAACTGCATGACATACTTCTTAAAATGAACATGTTCTCTTAAATTCAGAACATATGCTTACATGTCATTTTTTTTGAACACGAAGAAATCTCTTCTGCACCTAATTGTTTTTGATTATACTTTTATCTCATGTGTTGGAATATCATTTATAAGATGTTATTTATCTTCAAAGTAATGTTCTCTATCAAGAGTCTATGATTTGTGAGGTTGAAGTGTTGTGTATAGGAATGGACAACGTCACCACCACCGAACAATGCCGCCGCTCCCTGAAAAATGTCATCGCTCCTGCATAATGTCGCCGCCCCCGACCATTGTCACCACCCCCGACCATTGTCGCCACCCATGAACAATGTTGCTGCTCACGAAAAATGTCGCACTCACGACTAATATCGTTGTCCACGACACATGTTGCCGCCCACGACCCATGTCGTTGTCTCGCGGGCGAAGCCCGCAGCGACGCATCGAGAACGGGCGGAGCCCGTTCGAAGATGCTAGTATATATATATATATATATATATATATATATATATATATATATATATATATATATATATATATATATATATATATATATATATATATATATATATATGTATCTGTGTGTTTGGAATATATAAGCTCAAGTTTTTTAAGCTTAAAAAGCTAACTCCCATTTATTTTTTTTAATTTTACATTGTTACAGCCTGCCCCGCCTCCCACCGGCGGGTTCGCCAGTGGGCGTGGGCGTGAGCATTGCAACTCTCAATTTAGTGCCACATCTCAGGTTTTTTGGTAATATAAATAATTTCGAGGAAGTAATTGCTATTGAAATTTAGATTATATTAGGTGAATGACTGATATACATGTAGGCTCCGACAATGTCGTGACTGTTTCGCTGCTCTCCGACCAACACCGATCTCTCTCCTGCAGATGTGGCTCTCGGCTGCTGTGTTGTTGCCTGTTTTTGTCCACTCTTTTCCAGCTTTTTTAACTTTTTTCTTTTTTAAACAATTTTTTAGATTTCAAAGTTTAGTTAATTAAAAAATAAACAAAATAAATAATTTTGCGAATTGCTAAGTGCACTACAATTTTGACTAGGTGTACTTTTTTGTTAGGAGTACCACACTACGATAAGTGCACACATAATTGTCAGAGACACCATACTTTTGTTAATAAAAAACTAACAAGAGTAACTTGATATATTAATGAACCACAATATTTGTTCATAAAAACAAAAGATAAATAAAACACACATCGTAGATTACATTCAAATTTGAAAAATTATCGACCAAAAATAACAATAATATAGTTTCATCGAAATGAGAAAACAAAAAAATAAAATAAATAGATCTCTGATTTTTTTGTCAAAACTTTTCCCTCAATCATGCTTTTGATATCCATATTCCTAAAATATTAAGCATAAAAATAATCAAATAATGAATGAAATCTAGTAATGAAATGTTTTACAATTAATGATTGCATACCTTTGTAGGATAGTGCTCCAAAATAATTATTATACTCCATATTCTCCCTTATGATTATTTCGGTGTGCACATGCCTACAAAAACTATAATAAGATAATATATTGACACATATGCGAGACATAGAATGAGAATGAAAAAAATAATAAAGATCACTAACCTTTATCACTTATCCTTCAACCCAATAACCGAACTGCTCATCTTGTTTGTTTGTGAAAATGTAATCCTTGACTTATATAAAGATGTCCATGTGTCTACATTATGCTTGTGAAATCTACTTCATGGCGAGAATATTGGTGGCAATGGATAATTTTCACTAAAGACTATTAAGACGAAGTGATTCCCATTTATGAAGCCTATTGAAATTAATTTTGGCATTGGTGGTGGCACAAAATGCAATGAAAGAAATGTAAAACATTGATCACTTGAGAGCTCCACTACAACCATATTGTAGCAAGATGCCATTATGAGACTCATATCTCGTAATGTTATTGTAAAATATGTAATCTGTCGAGATCATAAATTCTTGAATACACGTCAGAAAACCTCGCCCAAACAGGGGTTAGTTTAGAAGACCTCGCCCTAGCAGGGGGCGAGTTGAGAATGCCTCGCCCCAGCAGAGGGTGAGTTGAGATGCCTCGCCCCAGTAGGGGGCGAATTGAGAACGTCTCGCCCCGGGGGGGGGGGGGGGGGGGCGAGTTGAGGAGGCCTCACTCCAGCATGGGTGAGTTGAGGAGACCTCGCCACTGCAGTGGGCGAGTTGAGAAGACCTCGTCCCAGCAAGGAGAGAGTTGAGAAAACCTCGCCCAGTTGAACGCGACGGGAGAGGATGTTTGCAGACCATACCCCCCTCCCCTTAGATATTCCTATAACTAGGACCCCAGAGCACAAGTAGAAGACACCTTTACCCCCTATGAAGGGCAAGTTCAGAGTCAGCCTCACTTGTGCCGAGCTCAGCAATGGATTTAGGAGGGGAAGTTCTTATAGACTTCCTTGTATGTGGCGGGACCTCCTAGCTGCAGCACGCGGGTCTTGTTTATAGGCAGTCTAGAGCTATTCTTTTGATTCACCACCTTCTTCTCGTTAAGACTCCCGCAAGGAGACCACTAAATCAGTAAGCTTTTGTCACTCCTAGGTCCGAACAGTAGGGACCAATTTTCTTGGTTCCAACAGTCATCGACTTCTCAACCGGTGTGGACGTCATTGTGCAATTGAGACTTTGTAATAATTCAGTTCGTCTAATGTCACCAAACATCTCATCATATAAAATTTTGGTATCCTCAAGTTTCATATAGAGATCTTTTTCTCACTTGTACTCAATCTGCACCCTTACTTAATGCTTGACCAATAACTCAAAATCCACAATGCTCATCCCCAAACACATCTATGACATCGATAATATGTTCGAAGAATAAAATCGGCAAATGTTGATGTACTTCATTACCCAAATTTGTATTAATAGATGAAGTTTTAAACTGATAGTATGTCCATTTTCTAGCATTCAACTTGACTCTTGATTTTAACCTTTTTGCCTTTTTTTGTTGATCTTTCATGAAGAGAATATACACAAAATATGATCGATCTCGTCTAGTTGATTTGTAATCATCTTTAAATTTTTTAGGCTTCCTTTGGGTCTTCCTCTTATCTGCGTAGGAACCATATGCTCAACTATTTGGCTTGATGATGACTCAACCGATTCTCGAAGTTTCCTTTTAATTTCCTTCTTATGTTCCTTGAAATAGTAAATTTTTGAACACTGACCTCAATTTCATTGCTCATATCAATATCTTCGAAAACTTCTTTTTTATTTCTTGTAAGAATAATTGCTTCTAATGCCTATTTATACACCATAAAGGGAAAGGTTTTGCATGAGCTATGTATGACAAAAGCTCATGTGAACATGGTAAATCCATGGTAAACCTCTTCTTATGGGTGCAATCTTGAGCTTGCATGCCTTTCCGCACCAAATTTTTTTTCTTCTCGAATGCACTCCAATACTTTTAAAGGTACATGCCCTAATATATCTATGTACAAAGATCCACTATACTCTTGGCTTACCTATATACAACTTTGCCCAAAAGACCTATTTATGTTCGTATGTTGTATGTTGATTATTTGATCAAAAATCCTTTAAATGATATTCAAGTTCTCAATACTCACCTTATGAGAATTTTTTAAGTGGCTATGCCCACTTTCAACTCGATTTGTACTGAAGCTACCTTAGTGCATGTACTTATCGATGCATATAGAAACAAAATACTCCTTGTAGGGTTGAAGTCATGATGTAGTGACATAGCCCAATGCACTAGAATATTCTGCGGAAAATTTAACTACAAATATATTGAAAGTAGTATTGAATTAATTCTCAGTTGTTAAATCAATAAACTCATGCCAAGCATACATAAACAACTCAATTTTTTTCTTTGCTAAAAAACTTCTTACAATTAACCAATATATTTCTATTTATGTGAACTTGACACAAAATATTCTTAGAACTTGAAAATACGACTTTAATTGCATTCATTACAGCAAGCTCTCTATGAGTTGCCAAAACGACAGGATCTACATTTGATTCAAATATTGATTTGAAACATTCTAATGCCCACCTATAATTGTCTTCAGCTTCATCTGAAATAAAGGTGAAACAAAAAAAGGACAGATATGTTTATGTTACTCCAACAATGCATAGCAATGACATGTGATACCAGTTTGTCTCATAAGTGCAATCCAACTTAAACATGGTAGAGAACATATTATTGAGTTTGATACAAACTGGGTGAGAAAAGAATAAACTTTGTAACCTATTTGTACTTTCCTCCACATTATTGCAATTGACATAGCCCTCCAAACTGATGCACTTGTACAAAAACTTTATCAGGATACAACCATCTAGTTATTTTTTCTGTAACCGCACTCTCTCATTATAAATAGTTCTTATAGTAGTATTAATAGAACTATTTTTCTTTACAGATGCTAAAATTTTGGGCGACTTTACTTCTGAAGCATACATATTCTCGACTATCTTTACCTCTTCCTCAAACAAGTGACCAGCATATGCATGCGCTTCCAAATGAACATGCTCATGGTTATGCTTCTCACATAGTACAGTTACCTTCAATTCATCAATATTAGCAGTTTTTGGCCTTTAACGAAAAAGGACAACCACATCTTTTGCTAGAAGATTTACGCACACTTTTTTTTTCTCAGCCTTTATTGTGTTGATTGACTTGATAATGATCTCCTCTATCACAACCAAGGAGCACGCGATGTATCGACCTACCTGTTACCTTATCTGAACAACTGATTGTGACAACAAAACTCAAAGTACGACCAATTTTTTGAACTCGCTCAATTAAGGATTCTTTACTCTCAAAAACTTGATTAGTCTCAAAATGAGAACCCACCTTAGTTTCAATTTTCTTATCATTACAACTAAAAATTACCATATGAGTACCTCCTTTCATACTGCAAAAATTCACAAATTTGTACTAATATATCACATCACGAACAAACAATATAATTGATAATGACACACAATCACTTAGCAAAAACTCAACATAAATCAAATTTTCCTTCACATGTGTGGTTTGTCCACTGATTGTGTATCTTGGAAATAATGGAATTGTTTGTCCATTAATCAAGCAACTTGAAATCCCAAAACTCTCCCACTGTACAGAGCAAAAAATAGGCATGAATGTAAATCACAAATGACATAAATGTAGATGTTATGAAGAAAAATTTGTCCACTGAAGCAAAAAAAAAAAATGGTTCATAAGGCTTACCTGGCGACGATCTGGAAGAAACCCGCAGGCGACGATGAATCGGGGAGGCGATGAAGACCGGCGAATCAACTTTTCAATTAACTCCTTCATAGTCAAGAAGTCCAAAAAAAAGATAAACTATGAAACCGAGCTTTGCGATTCTTTGAATATATTGCAAGCTAGTTCAGGAAAATATAGAAGAAAGATAAGACCCTACAACACACCAAATCTCGCTACAAATCAAAAATCATAGCAGTTAACATCAAATGCAATAGGGTGTTCCGACGGGGCCAGCGATGGTACTATAGAGTTGGGTGAGGTCAGCACCGTCGTGCAGGGAGAAGCTTACGCTGGAGATTTCCTGGTCCGGTTACAATCCACTAGGTGCCGGCTACGATCGGCGAAGGTAGGCAGACACGGGCGACATAGCCAATATTCATTCTCTTAAAATTGTGGTGCACATAGCCAATATTGGAGTGCATTTGACAGTAATATTAAAAAAATTTAAAACAACAAATACGGTAATTTTAAATAAGCCAGCGGCGGGCCAGGTATTGTCACGAATGACGGGCCAGATACTGTCACGCGGGACGGGGCGCGGGCGATGCCCATCGCCGAAGGCGGGGGAAACCCGCTGCCCGCCAAGGGCGGACAAAAGTCATTTAACCTTGATACTGTCCTGCGGGACACGAGAGCCCCCGTGCACTTTCACTCATAGTCTAATAAGAAGATCTTGTTTGTAGAGCAATCTAGTTTTTCTGATTTTGGAGGAAAAAATCGCCACAATCGAATAATTGTCGTGTTAGATTTAGGCTCTATTTGTTTGAGCATTTTTCTGCTCCGTTTTGGGCAAACGCCTCCGGAAGGAGGGTAAACAAATGAACCTCCGGCGGCGTTTGCTCCGTTTTCACCCGCCCGCCTTGAGAAACGCCCCAAAAATCTCCGTTTGGAGTAGCCACCTCCCTCATCTGTTTCGAACATTCTGTTTCTACCTGCCGGTTCGACCCGCCACCACCGAAACAAATGAAGTCTTAAACAAAATTCGGATGACAGAAGCGTACAAGCATTTCATTATATAGATTTATGGGTCTTTTATGTGGTCTAATCTCCATTTTAATTAGATATTTGGTTCGGCATTTCGCTGCCCCGTTTGGTGCAAACGTCGCCGGAAGGCGGGTAAACAAATGAACCTCCTGCGGTAATTGCTCTGTTTCCACCCGCCCGCCCGCTTTGAGAAACGCCCCAAAAAGCTCCGTTTGGAGCAGCCACCTCCCCCCTCCATTTCGAACACTGTTTCCACCCGCCGGATCGACCCGCCACCGCAAAACCAAATGAAGCCTAAGTAGGGATATTTTCAGAATTTTTGCATTTTTTGGAATTTAGAGTCCCAACTTCCACTTAGGCTCCGTTTGGCATGGTGGCGGCGGTCATAAACCGTAAACGCATGAGTTAAATCTTCATTTGTTAAGAATCATCATCTAACAAACATCATCAATTTGAACATAAAAGTGGATGAAATTTTTTAGATGGGTGTTAACAAATGACAATTTAACCCCCATGGTCATGACTCCCACCACCGCGCCAAACACAGCCTTAGGCTCCATTTGTCGCGGTGGTGGCAGTCGTGAACGTGGTGGTTATGAACTGTCGTTCGTGAACACCCAACCTCACCTAAAAAAAATTCATCCACTTTTATGTTTAAAAATAATTTTTTTTCTTGTGTCAGCCATAACAGTTGTTGGGTCAAACATACATTCAAGTGATGATGACATTTTTGTCCAAACTCACGGAGCAAAAACGTCGCACCAAACGGATATGTAGCTTGAATGAGCAAAAACCTGCTGCTATTTGGATGATTTTTCTCCCGAGTATGCTCATGATTGGGATTACATTTTGATGGTGTTCCTCCTGAATTTTCTAAGTCAAATCGAGAAAATTTCGACCATGAACGCGGAGGTAAAGCAATCCGAACAAACGATTCTCGTGCACCAAGTCTCGCTCGCCCAGAGACCCAGAAGTTCCCCAAAAAGAAGGGCAAAACCAAGCACGCGCCCGCACAAATGGTGCGCATGTCCGGGCAACGCGTCCTGCTGCCACCTCCGGCCAGTCGCCTCCTCTGCTTCCGGCCAGGCGCCTCCTCCGCCTCTGGCCAACCGCCGCCACCTTCGGCCAACATGCCCGTACCGCCCGAGCCACCCGAGGGCACTTCCGTTATTTCATGAAAATTAGCGATCCAAGTGACCAGAACGGAGCGACGCCAGTCGCCACCTTAAAATCCGCTATGGCGCAATTACCAGCATAACCCTCCAAAAAATAATAAATAGACCCGCTGGTCTTCGTTTGAAAAAACAACTCTAGAGGCTAGAGCTCTGAGGTTTTTCAGCGAGGACGTAGGACTTAGATTGTTCCTCCGCTTGAAATTCACTATGCTCCCTCTCTAAGCCGCTTATCGCTCAACGCTTAACGCTCACGTGGATGCATCCGTGAGCGCAAGAGAAGACGTCAGAAGAATACTCTCTTGGACGCTCACTTCACAGCTCCGCAGACTCCAAAGCTTTAAAGATTTAGCCATTTTTCCAGAAGAACGCACTCATCCAAGCCCCGAGGACTTAGATAATTCTCCGCTCCAGAGGAAGGCGCATAAGAGCACTTCAAAGAATGCTCTCCTCAAAGCTTCTTGGACTTATATTATTTTCCTATTCTTTCAGTATTTAAAGCTTGTAATGTAGAGACGACTTGTCACCCTTGTAGAAGACTAGCACTTGTAAACTCAAAACTACATAGTGGATTTTGGCCCGTCACAGATCTGGACACGTGAGTTTTTACCATTTTTGTATTTTCCACGGTTAAAAAGGCATCATGTCATTGCTATTGTTTTTCATTGGCTGTTTGCGCGTCCGCTCCAACTCCGAGCTAAGCCGATCCGATTCTCCGGACCGGAGAAAATCGGATGAACCGCAACACATTTTTATTCAGCTGCATTATAAGCTTATGAGCTCATCAAATTTGTTGATTTAATTCTAAATTAACATTTAAAATTTAAAATCACAGCTTAGTTACTAAAACATCACATTGTGTGTATATATAGGATTTGCAGTAGTTAAATAAATTCCATCAATGGTGTAGAGATGGAAAAAAGAGCCAGAAAAATTCTCTCTGCGTCTTTCCTAAATCTACAGAGATGAAAAAAAAAGAGATGTACGCGATGATGCAGTAGCCCCGAGCCGCCTCTCTCGGTCGGCCCTACTCGGCCTAGCCAGAGGACTGCGTTCTGGCGACCATTGTCGGGCTGCAGCCCAAGCACCCCACCCATGACCGCGCATATTCTCAGCGCGGCGGGATGTTGAGGCGGGGTCTCAAACCCAGCCCCCTTGATAAATCCAGCCCCCGATTTATAAAGGGGGCTGGGTTCGAGACCCCGCCTCAACATCCCGCCGCGCTGAGAATAGGCGCGGTCATGTGTGGGGTGCTTGGGCTGCAGCCCGACAGTGATCGTCAGAACGTGCTCATCGGGCTAGGCCGAGTAGGGCCGACCGAGAGGGGCGGCTCGGGGCTACCGCACCACGCGAGTATCCAACGTCAGTCGTTGGATGCCCTTATTTTACCGTTGGGAAATTTTCAGTAGCTTTTTAATAATGACTGCATTCGGGCGAAGGATGTATGTGCGCGCGCGCACAAACAGAGACCATGTGCCATCACTATGAGTGAACATATATGACTGGAAACAGTAATGAAAATTTAGACTTTTACTTTGTCCTCTTACTGCTTTCCACACATCTGCTTTTATGTGGAGTACAGTAGAGACATCAAGTTAATTTAGGTTGCGTTTGGCGCGACTTATCGCAGCTTATTTGTTCCGATAAATTTGGAGAAAAACGTCATTGTCATAGAATGTATGTTTGGTATCACAAATGTTATAAAAAAGAGATTAGTTGAAGGCATAAGATTTTGGTATGACAATGACATTATTGTCTAATGTCACCGAAGCAAATAAGTCGTGATAAGCTGTGCCAAACAAAGCCTAAATAATAATAATAATAATGTATGGATTCCATTGTTCACTCAATAGCCATCACATCCTCCACTGAATCAATAATTGCAGCTGCTGCAAGCTGTGTCTGTGATTGTGCAGTCGACATAGATTTAAATGCCTGCAACTGTTCAAAATGAGTTGAATGGGAGAGGGAGAAGAGAGAGAAAGGCAAAGAAATGTGTGTGTGAGAGAGAATCAATTGTAAGTTGTAACTATCTGATGGTCAATTGTTGCATATATCAGTCTCTGTCATACACATAATTTAAGTATTTAATGTTAGAAATATTGGGTTTTATGTCCGCTCGTGTCGGGTCCGACTCGGAACGGGTTATTGAGTTCGTGTCGCTCTAGGGCTTGGCTCTACGCTGGAGGTATTATATATATCTATTTCAAACTTGATAGAGATACGTAAAATACTTTGAACGGAGTCAACCCAACATTTAACAAGCAGAAAATATGACACAACTTTAAGTATGATATGTTCGTGCAGTAAGAGCTTTGCGGCCCTCTCAAAAGGAGGGACGAAATCCTATTCATTTGGACTGAATGAATAGCATTCATTTGATGTCCAACATTGTTTTTAAAAAAAACACTTTCTTTGCTTTCCATTTGCGCATTTTTTTATTTTACAGTTTACGAAAGTCAAGCCTCGATCATTCACGAACTTTCTTTCTTACACCTCGCTGCAAAAAATGTTTTCTTCTCGCATTTGTGATTTTTCACCATTCACTATCTTTTAGCTTCTAGCCACTAACATTTTTTTTAACTTGGTTACTTGGTTATTTAGAATTTATATAATATTTACTGAACTATAGGATAAATGATTAATATAAAACAAATTTTACCATTAAAAATGTAAATAATTTTTTTGAAAATCACTTCAATGAGATTTTTAGAGGTGATTGTTATCCGCAACCCGTAATCGGCTAGTCGTACCTCAAAATCTCCCAATTTTTCGCACTTTTTCGAAATACGTCTTGTACATGCAATTTCATGAAAAGTGTTAAACACGAAAGTTGTAGATATCGTCGATATCTACAACTTTCATGTTGAACACGTTTCCTGAAATTGCATGTACAAGGCGTATTTCAAAAAGACGCAAAATCTGGGCATATTTCCAAAGCATGTCTTGTACATGCATTTTTAGTAAAAGTGATCAACACAAAAGTTGTAGATCTCGTCGATATCTACAACTTTTGTGTTGAACACTTTTACTGATATTGCATGTAGAAGACGTATTTCGAAAAAACGCGAAAAATTAGAAGATTTTGGGGTGCGACTAGCAAAATAACGGGTTGCGATTAACAATCACCTTTTTCAAACAGTCTGTAATTTTTTCAATACAACTTTCTGAACAGCACCAATATCATTATTGATTTCTCCCCGCTGCTTTTTCACAATCACCGCCCCCCTAAACAAAGCCAAAGCCCCCCAAAAAAAGGAACAACAAAGACTTAAAGAAGCTTTCAAACTCTTTTTGAGCTTCTCTTCCTCCAGAGTAGAGTGTTGCATGCTGCTGGAGCAGGAAGACATTGTTCTACAGACACAGAAACATGATTTTGTCTTTGTTTCTAACCCTGTGAAGCACTCATTAATTAGTGTCCAGAGATCAGCCTCTGTCTCTCTCACAGCCTCACTCACTCAAATTCGTGAATACGCAGAGTGTCGAGTTGGTGGTTAGGCCCAACATCTCCACAGTTCTGCAAAAAAACACTATGGTAGATGATGCTAACCAGATTGAAGAAGATGAAACCCAAGAATTAATGTCAACTCCGAACGAAATTCTCATAACATTTGGTGAGGATTCACTTTACAGGTCAACAGCTTTCCCAAAAGTGAGGAATCACTTATTATTAAGCATTGTTTTGGAATGAGTGTATGGCGCGTGCCCGGCTCTCTTTAAGCGCTTTGTAAAGCTGCGGCCTTCAAAATGTGCACATGAGCTAGCGCATGTACAGGCGAGCAAGTGGTTCTGCAAAAGTGCTTTGGAGTTTGGATCAGCCTAAACCAAACGCTTTCACGTGAGCTCTGATCAGGCTTCAGAGTTTCAAGGCGAGGCAGCGACTGCAGTACTGCGGTATTTTATAATCTTTCTGTCCACTTGTTCATTTTTGATGCGGCCTAGAAGTTGGTGCCATTTGCATAAATATTTGAAGATGTGCCCTTTTTTCCAATAATAATTAAGTATGCATTCTATAAAATGGGAGCCGGTGAAATTGATAATGTTGTTTATTCTTTGATCGGTTGCGAAAAACAAAGCAAAAAGAAAGAAAAAAATCAATTCAATGCACGATTTGTAAAGCTTGATCGTGACGCTTCTGCGCTACGCGCGCTTCTTCCTCTGGGAGCGGGTAGCGCAGGAAAAAATATTGCCTTTTTTCCGGTTCAGGGAGGGTAACGTGCAACGCAATCACTGTACTTTATCGATCTGATGTATACGAGAACGCAGAGAAGTGGGCACATCTCAGCGCACACATCTCAAAGCAAGTTAAGATATACACACATCTATGTGCGGGTTGAAATGGGCTCGCAGCCATCAATCTCGTCAGATTGCCTGCACTTTACCTTACAGTCGATTTGCTGCACTTTATCCTCCCCTAACTTTTTTTTCCACGTTCAATGATTAGAATATAGAGTTCTGAAATAACACATGATACAGCAGCAAATTATAAATCATTTACAGGGAGAGGGAGTGTGTTTGTTTGTGTTTTCATTTGTTTCCTTCTGAAATTTAATATGCAAAGTGTTGACAGAATCTCTGATCAACGTTTGAAAGCTGGCAATACATTAAATTTGATTCTATGTAATTATTGCTTAAAGTTAGAAAGTGTGTTATGAAAATCATAACTAGTTGATTGTGGGACATGTTGATTGTGGGACATGTGAAGTCTAATTGTATTGAGAACTAATCCATTGCTTTTTTGCGATGCTCCCGAATAATTTTTTTTGAGCATGACTAATTAAGTAATTTTATCATTAGGTAGCCCTAAATTTCAAGTTTAAAACAGCTTTCTTGCATCTCGCTTTTGTAATTGAAAAGTTATAGCAGAGAAATTCAATTGCAAGGGTAGATGTGAACAAGATTACTGAACCACATAAATTTGTGTTTTGATTTTTGTGTTTTTTTTTTGTTTTTCTTTGTTGCTTTCTATGTTTGTTCCTAAGACTATTATGATCATCATTTTTCACATAGTGCTCACATGCTCATGCATCTTCAAATTCATCCCCAATCTTCTTTCGTAGAGCAAGAAAATCTCTTCTGTAAAATATGCATAGTCGGTTATATTGATATAAAATAAAAAAGCGCACAATGCACAATATCATGTAAGATTTTGTGAAAATGGGAAGATCGTAGAAACACTCAACCAATTAAGTCAAGAAAATAAGTAGCAGATAGAAGAACAAGAGGCACAATTGAATTATCAATCTTCTTTACAATGCGAGATATACATTGCGAGACATGATTTTGCACCCGATGGAGATCACAAAAAAACAGACAAGTACAAAAAACTGGCGGACAGAAATGTTGTGCAATTGGCACCTGCCCGCGAGTACGGAACTCGTCGCGGACAATAACAACTGAAGCAAAAATCTTTGAGCAAATAATGGCGCGCACCAATCCAACAGTTCGAGTTTCCAAAACACAGAAAAAACACACAGACGACAAGAGATATACGTGGTTCGGAGTTAAGCTCCTACATCCACGGGGAGAGCGCGCCGGATCCACTAATCGAAAAATAATCCGATTACAACACAAGCATTCAACGATCCTCAACGGATCGACACTAACCTAAAATAGGAAATAAAGAACAACAATAAACCAAGAGAGAGGGAAGAAAAACTTCCCTATGTCGGCCGCAAAACTGGCCAATCTGAGCCTGGATCTGAATCTGATCTTCGCCTCCGGAATCTGCACCCAGCCACCGCCGTGAGCCCCTCTCCTCCCTGGATACAGCCGGCCAAGCCGCTGTCACACGCTGGAGATGAACCCGATGCGCCGCTGGTGCCCAAAATCGGGTAACCCGATTTTCCCTCCGCCACACGTCGTCGCCCTCCGGCCAAGAAAACCGCTGCTCTCTTCAAAATGAAGGAACCGCAGCCTTATGCCTTCTTTCACCGCCGAAGTTGCCGCCACCGCTGGATCGCCGGAGCCGCCGGAGTTGCCCACCTTGATCGGTATCCCGATCCTTGCCGAAGAAGAACCGCTGGCCCAAGATTGGGCCCTATGCCCGCTGGAGAAGAAGAGCCGGCCCAAGATCGGCACTATGCCCACGATCGTCGCCGGAGAAGAAGCCCTAGACCGGGCTTGCCGCAGCGCTGCTGTCGCCGGAGGAGAAGAACCCGTCGTCGCTCCGGATCTCCTCCTGAATCTGCCGCTGAGCCTCGCCGGAGAAGAAATCGCCGCCTCCGCCGCTCGATCCTTGCTGCAGCCTCTCGATCGGGTCCCGAAGCCTCCGCACGTCTTCTCCCCGATGCTGCTGATCTCCTCCCGAAGCCGAGCGTCCCGAAGCCGCTGCTCCGATCGCTGCACTTCTCCAATGCCGCCGCCCGATCCTCCCGATGCCGCCGCTTCTTCCTGTTCTTTCTCCCGATGTCGCCTCTCCCGATGACTTTCTGATTAGGTTAGAATTTCTGGATCGGGGGTTCCTCTGTGCAAGCCTGTATATTTAAGAGAAAACTAAACCGGTTTAGACCGGTCCGGTTTGGGGGGCATCAAAAAAATAACAATCTCCACCTTGATGCTCCACAAACGCTAATACCGCATAAAACACACAGACCCCCTACTGGCGACTACAAGCCCCCTCTCCCTGGGGCCGGCACGATCAACGTGCAACAGTCTGAGTCAAGTCAAACTTGACTCGCCTCACTGATTTCTCCCGCATGCTCGCAACACATTCCTCCGTAGGAATCTCCCGCAACATCACGCCTCCACCTCGAGCGAACTCCCTCAACTCCAGGTGACGCACGTCGACGTGCTTCGTCCTTGCACGATAGACCAGGTCTACTGCAAGACGAATCGCACTCGAACTCTCACTGTGCAACTCCACCTTCTCCTGAGTGATCCTAAGTTCCTCGGTGAGACCTCTGAGCCTGATGGCTCCTCTCGTGGTGTTTGGGTACTCCTGAGATGACTCTCTACCCGTCTCCTCTACGGCTGCGAAGATTCTACCTCCGCCAAGGTCCTCTCTCCGTGCACACGCCCTTGCCCCGAATCCTGCCCCGCTTCTCCGCTGGTCCTTCCTAGCTTTTCGCTGAGAACGGTCTCTGCTCTCTAAAGCTCTATCGAAGGAATCGCGATCTGAGGAGATCTCCTGAAATGCATGCGCTACCGTATCCTGTAGCTCGAGAGACGGTGTGACGTCTCTCCTCGCATCTCCCCTGGCAATCGTGGTGCCAATCAGTCTATAGAGCGATCCGGAACGCTCTCCTCTCAAGACTGTCTGTGTGCCTCTCCTGACCTCCAAATACCTGCTGCTACTGGTATAAGAATACCCGGCAGCCTCCAGAGTGCCTAGAGAAAGCAAGCTCTTCCTCAACTCGGGCACATACTGAACGTCGGTGAGGGTCCTAACCACTCCATCGAACATCCTAATCCTGATGCTCCCGACTCCAGAAATCTCGCACTCTAACCGATTCCCCATCCGAACACGACCACCTCCACTGTGCCTAATACTGGAGAACCATTCAATGTTCGGGCACATGTGAAACGAACATCCTGTATCCATGATCCAGGAATCTGTGGTCCCGACTACCACGTCGCGGCTTTGTGAAACGTGTAGAACATCATCATCGCTCACGCACTCGGATGCCATTGCAGCCTGCTGAGGCACATATCCTTTGCCCTTGAGTTTCCTCACTGGACAGTTGGACTTCCAATGCCCCTCCTCCTTACAGTAGTAACACCTACCCCTGGACCTAGGTCGATCATCCTCCTTGCCTCCCCCTCTAGATCTCCCTCGGGATGGGTCTTTGCTCTTCACGAGCAGACCCTCGCTCGCACTCGATCCGGAACTGCTCCTCTTCTCATTAGAGAGAAGCATCGTCACCACTTCCTCCATCTTAAGGGTATCCTTCCCATACAACATGGTGGTAACTAAATGATTGAACGACCTCGGGAGTGAGGACAAGAGGAGAAGAGCCTGATCTTCCTCCTCGACCTTCACATCCATACTCCGCAACTGGGATACCAGCTTGTTGAACACATTCATATGGTCCAACAACTACGTTTGCTCGGACATCCTCAAGCTGTACAACTGCTTCTTCACGTATAACTTGTTTGTGAGCGACCTGGACATGTAGAGCTCCTCGAGCTTCCTCCACAAGTCCACCGTAGTTTCCGCCTCGATAACGTTGTACATGACCTCGTCTGCCAAACACAGCTGTATGGTGCTGATGGCCTTGAGGTCCAGCTCATCCCACTCGTCGTCGTCTTTCACCTTAGCCTTCTCCTTTCCAAGGAGTGCCTTGTGAAGACCATGCTGAACGAGTACGACCTTTATGCGTTTTTGCCAAAGACCGAAATCGATCCGCCCATCGTATTTTGGAACCTCGAATTTGTCCGCCATTGAATTTGCTCACTGGTCCGAAGGTCGAACCTCCCTCTGATACCAATTGTTGTGCAATTGGCACCTGCCCGCGAGTACGGAACTCGTCGCAGACAATATCAACAGAAGCAAAAATCTTTGAGCAAATAATGGCGCGCACCAATCCAACAGTTCGAGTTTCTAAAACACAGAAAAAACACACAGACGACAATAGATATACGTGGTTCAGAGTTAAGCTCCTACATCCACGGGGAGAGCGCGCCGGATCCACTAATCGAAAAATAATCCGATTACAACACAGGCACTCAATGATCCTCAACGGATCGACACTAACCTAAAATAGGAAATAAAGAACAACAATAAACCAAGAGAGAGGGAAGAAAAACTCCCCTATGCCGGCCGCAAAACTGGCCAATCTGAGCCTGGATCTGAATCTGATCTTCGCCTCCGGAATCTGCACCCAGCCACCGCCGTGAGCCCCCTCTCCTCACTGGATACAGCCGACCAAGTCGCTGTCACACGCTGGAGATGAACCCGATGCGCCGCTGGTGCCCAAAATCGGGTAACCCGATTTTCCCTCCGCCACACGTCGTCGCCCTCTGGCCAAGAAAACCGCTGCTCTCTTCAAAATGAAGGAACCGCAGCCTTATGCCTTCTTTCACCGCCGAAGTTGCCGCCGCCGCTGGATCGCCGGAGCCGCCGGAGTTGCCCACCTTGATCGGTATCCCGATCCTTGCCGAAGAAGAACCGCTGGCCCAAGATTGGGCTCTATGCCCGCTGGAGAAGAAGAGCCGGCCCAAGATCGGCCCTATGCCCACGATCGTCGACGGAGAAGAAGCCCTAGACCGGGCTTGCCGCAGCGCCGCTGTCGCCGGAGGAGAAGAACCCGTCGTCGCTCCGGATCTCCTCCCGAATCTGCCGCTGAGCCTCGCCGGAGAAGAAACCGCCGCCTCCGCCGCTCGATCCCTGCTGCAGCCGCTTGATCGGGTCCCGAAGCCTCCGCACGTCTTCTCCCCGATGTTGTTGATCTCCTCCCGAAGCCGAGCGTCCCGAAGCCGCTGCTCCAATCGCTGTACTTCTCCGATGCCGCCGCCCGATCCTCCCGATGCCGCCGCTTCTTCCTGTTCTTTCTCCCGATGTCGCCTCTCCTGATGGCTTTCTGATTAGGTTAGAATTTCTGGATTGGGGGTTCCTCTGTGCAAGCCTGTATATTTAAGAGAAAACTAAACCGGTTTAGACCGGTAAGGTTTGGGGGGCATCAAAAAAATAACAAGAAAAACTGTAACCGCTCAAGCCGCCTGTCCGCAAAGGCTAACCGCCAAGTCCGCCAAACTGCCAGACCATACCCATAGCTGCGCGAACCGCTGTTTATTGACTGCTGAAGTGAACAACCCTGTCCGCAACTTCTGATCGCCTAACCGCGAGGTCGCCTAACTACTGAAATCGTTGCGAACAGATGAACTGAAACTGAGTTACCCATTGTCCACAACACCTGGTCGCCTAATCTCCACGGTCGCCTAACCGCGAGTTGAGCGAACAACTTATTCAAACTGTAGCTCAATCCGCCAAAGGATAACTGTGTTATCTAAGGTGGGAAACTGTCAAGAAAGTAGACCGCCTAGTCACCGAACCACGACATGCTACTAACCGCCGCCAACTGCTACCAGCTATCTGCACTGTCCTCAGAACCAGTTTCTTGGCTACCAAGTGCTAACCGCACAATCTTCAAACAAAACAATAACCAGTCACTAACCATTGTCGCACGGTTAAAAAAACGTAACCGTCAAGTTTAACCAAAGCTTCAGTTCTTACATTTTCTGTTATTTATGACGAGACAATCGCCCCTATTTATAGGTGGGCAGACAGATCCCATCACCGCCTAGGGAGACAGAATAACCACCAGTGACATGACAGCTAGCAGCACTAGTCCGCCTAACATGCAGACTGCCAACACCAGACCGCGCACAAAAACTCCACCAGTCCGCACAGCTATGCGGACAACATGCTCAGTCAACGTGGACTTGAGTAGTCGAGCCAATAGCCACATGACTAGAAGTCTAACCGCAACAAACAGTCGTCTGATGGTCTCCGCGGTCTCCCAATCCGGACAGCGCAGTTCACTGTTAGTTAAAGTTAACCATGCAGTTAACACACCAGGGATACAACTAAGTCAGACCATGAGAAAGAAACAATAGCCAAAGACCAGACTATTCGCCAAGCTTATCCGTGCAAGCCGCTCGCTGTCTCCGCGGTCTGCAAGCCGCTCTGTTTGGCTTGGCTACAGCAATGGGAGAATCAGTGGTGAGAAAATCTGCTATTTTGCAGAATGGTGGGAAAATCGGTGAAGATATTTGGAAGTACAGATTTCTCAGTGTTGTTCAAAAATAGAAACCTGTTTCAACTGTTTGGAAGAAACAGAGATGATAAAAGCTGGGATTTTTTTCATACAGTTAATAAAAAAATTTAAAAATGATAATATTGAATTGTTATACATACAAAATTAAAATCACTTTTCATAACCAAAATACATTTGTCCTCCAACATAACCAAAATACATTTGTGCATCGCAACCTTCTACGAGTTTTGAATTTGATCTGCTATGAAATCTCGTAACGCAGCCATAGCAGTTGACCCAGGCCCTTCAGTGTTAATAAGATCAATATTAGGATCATCATTACTTAGGTTTTTCCCTATTCTATGTTAGTAAGCTTTTGGATATACCAAATTTTCATCTTCATCACATGGACCAAACTCTAGATCAACGCGTGAAGGATGTCGTCGTATGTAGTTGTGTAAAGCTATTGTTACTACCATAATTACAGATTGCTTTGAGAATTTGTACGGTGGCATCCCTCGTAGGATACTCCATCTTTTTTTTCCACACCCCAAAAGTTCTTTCAATTACGCTTCGAAGCGAAGAATGAGTTTTATTGAACATTTCACGTCATTCTTCAATCGGTCGTTCACCCATTGCAAAGTTCGACAAGTGATATCTCGTTTCGAGATATGGTTTCAGTAATCCATTTTGTAATGGATAACCCGCATCTACTAGATAATATTTTCCTACATTAAACAAATAAATTGGAGCTCATATATATTTTTTACATAACAGTTTGCGAATTAGAAAATTGATGAAGTCGCACCTTGAGGTGGACATGGGAAGTTACATTGTGGATCCCTATATGCGCATTGAAATATGCGACTATCATGAGCAGAGCCTTCCCATCCAGGTACCACATAGGTGAAACACATGTTGAAATCATAGATGACCATTACATTCTGAGTTGGAGTACCATGTCGGCCAATATATGCCACTTGTTGGTGCACATGAATACATGCATCAACATGTGTACTATCGATCGCTCCAATACAATCACAAAAAAATGGCATATAATGTTCATCATGCAAAATATGAGATGAAATCACTCCAAATAATCTGTTTTCTGGAGCAATAACTTTCAAAGATAAACTAGTAATTGCTTTAAGACCCATAAAGAAAAACCTACTAATTATTTCAGTTGAGTGCTGAAACCTCTCAGTTGTCACTCGAATCAGCTCGTTATGTGCCAAAATATATAAAGTAACTGTCAACATCTCCCGTGACGGTGTTCGTTGTGAGCCTTTAAATCCATGTGATTGCTCCAATACTCTTAGCAAGTCAAAAAAATCTCTTTGGACATACGAAACATGTTATGAAATCGCACTGGATGACCATAAATTAGCTCACATAACCATTTATGACCTGTTTTTTTGATGTCATGAACGATATCTTATCGCAACATAATGAAACATATTCTTGAATCAAACAAACCGATGAAGCAAGTATATTGGCATGACATACATAATGATTTTGTCTATTCAATTGATGAGTCAACATCAACTCATATTCTTCATCTTCAGATAACTTTGGCTCTGTTGGCTCGGACAATTTCACCAAACTGGGTATAGAAAAGTTCTAAAATAAGCACTATCAATAAGCAACATATATTGTTAAATTTCACAGATACCAAGAGGACACCTCTGATACCATGTTAAAATTTGATATAGCGGAAGACGGGAAACCAAACGCAGGAACACTCAATCTATCCGAGCCCAAATAGACCAGATGCAAAACAGAAGAGCAAGAATCTTGTACTATAATCAACTTCTTTATACCGTGAGATATATATGGCAAGACATGATTCGCCGATGTATCTAAAGGAAGCAGAAACAATACATGGCAAACACTCAAACTGCGCAGACTCAAGGAGTAACCGCTGAAACTACTGATGCACTACGGAGTCCACTCAACCCGCCTAGTCGCCAGACTGCAACCAGATCGCGCAGACTGCTAGTTATTCCAATACAATCTCTACTCACCGATCAGCAAGCCGCCTAACCGCAAGGTCGCCTAGTCGCCTGACTGCACGATCTGCTGCTGCCGAACTGAATAGGCCGCCAGAAGCGGACAACTTATTGAACCGGGAAACTAGTTGCAGAAGAGAGACCACCTAGCCGCAACCAGAGACCTGTTGTTAACTACTGGTTGCTATCCGTAGAGTCTGCACTGTCCCTGACCGCAGTCAGAACCAAGTCTCTAGCTTCCAGTGCTATCCGCATAACCTGCACAGCACAAACCGGTCAACCTCCTCAAACCGGGTGGATACAAAATCCAGTCAACAACAACTATCCACGAGTTCACTTATTGTTCATTCGTCTGTATTGTTGATGTGACATGTGGTCCTATTTATAAGCACGATGAGTAGTGTGGTCACCGCCCTAGCCGATAGGATAACCACCCCCATCACGCGGCAAGCACCAACTGTATCCGCCTTGTCACCAATGGCCAAGCCAGGGACAAGCCGCCGCCAGCAGACCCTACGACAACACCACCTGTCCACATGCCTGCGGACACCGCTCTAGTCCGTACGCCTTGCAGACACATTTCCAGTCCACGCACTCTGAGCCCGCAGCCAAGGCACCAAGCTGACAACTGTCAGACTCGACGGACAAGGAAAATAATTCGCATGCACAGGAGGACACTGCTTCAGTCCGCACGCCTTGCGGACACATCTCCAGTCTGCATTCACCAAGCTCTCAACCAACCCACAAGTCAACTGCTGCCGAGCTTGGCAGACTGAGAAGCAGTCTGCGCTTAACCGCGTGATCTCTCCGGACTGAGCCAACATGGACTTGGTTCAAAACCAACCAAGTCCACACCACCGACCACAAGGGCCAGTACGCACTTACTGGCGGACGCAGGCACTAGTCCGCTAATCCCGGCGAAGTCCATCACCTGTCCGCTCTAACCGGTGAACCCTGCAACTTCGCCCAACCGCACCACCAGAGCTAGACCTAGGCATCTGCCATGCCGGTCTGTCGAGCTCCATCCCAGTCCGTATCTTGCTGGACTCCGTGGATAGAGAAGTTATCTGCCCGATTACCTTCTGGGAACAAACTGCCCGTTGTGCATAAGCCGGCCTGGCTGGCCGCCACCTCTGTCCGCACAGACCGCACGAACAGACCGCCAAGGAACGAGCCGACTGTAGCAACTCAGTCGACCTGGCTAACCTCCAGCCCTGTCCGCATAGACCGTGCGAATAGGTAACCCAGATTGCTCAATCACCCACTTTCACTTCACCATTTTCAATATATAGTTCTAAAACAAGATCCAAAATGATGACAAACTGAATACAATACAATGAACACAAAAACATCCAAAATAAGCAACATATATAGTTCTAAAACAAGGTCCAAACCAGTGTTCCAAAATAAAATGCCTCATAACATAGGTCTAAAATACAGCCCAACAAAGTTCTAAACCTGAGTACTCCCAATGCTTTGAGTGTGTCGATTCTTTAACCAAGTTATCATTTTATGTACTGGTAGTTTTAAGAATATGGCTCGGTTCACAGTTGACAAAAAATACACGGCATCAAAGTCGTACAAGTGTGGATCACCCGAAATCTCCTCATGCCTTTCTAGCTCTTCAACTACTTCATCGAGGAGAAAAACACCATGAGGAAGGATTGGTGCAGACATTCTACTACAAACTGAACGTGAGGATTCAACTAGATCATCCATGTGTGATAGTATTTCCTATTTCATGCCAGTATCTTTCTTTTTTTGTTTACCTAATTTTTTTGGTATGTTATTCTTTATGCCACTAGGGACTATGTCATCAAGGTTAGACACAGGATCTACTATTTTCAGCGTCATTATCTTCATTCCCGGCCACTCCTTCGTCATCCAAAAAAATAGAAGGCATTGACCTAGTTGCAGGAATCCAAACATTATCCCCTGAAGCAGCAACCTGGCTTAACATCCTATCGAGCTTCTCTTCTAACTCAAGAGCAATTCCCGAATATCAAAATTTTTTCGCCATAGGAATCATCTACATTAACAACAATATTATATGTTATTATAAACAATCATTAGAATTGGACAAACAAAATGAGAGATGACATATAACCTGTATTCGCTCTTGCCACCATTCATTAGAAGCATCTATTGTTTTTTTAATAGGGTCCTAATCCAAGCCAGTCTCTCCTTTTTTCAGTTCCCTCCATAATTTCCACTCTCGTTTTAATTGATCCCATTTGATTTTCAGCTGAGCACGATCATATAATAGGCTGGTACGTTCTTTGAATTTAGTTACCAAATTCTTCCACCCATCTTTGCTGAAGTGGGTTGTCGGTCTATTAGCTAACTCAATTTCACGAATACAAAGGTCACAATACAAAAGGACATGAGAGGATTCCTGATTGGCGGAAATTCCTCCTTCCGTAGGTTTATCCATAATCTATGCACATACAAAAAAAAACATACGATATACATTAGTGGACAAACACCAATGGATCTACAAAAATATGTGAAGAGTTTGCAAATTATATATTGGAGAAATCATATTGGTTCACATATCATGTAGAGCAATCATGTAAACCTAAGACACTTGTTTTTCCAATATATGACACTTGTTTTACCACTAATCATGTAAACCTAAGGAATCCGGTATTTTTCGAATGATTTCCGAAAAACCATTATGAATCTACTCAATATGTGAAGTCCGGATCTTTTTTTACCACCAAACTAGATAATTCCTCCTACACAACTATGCCATGAATATGATATTTTCCGTAAAAATCATTCAAAATCTACCAAAAAATGACATGGATCTACAAGAAAATGCGCCGGGCAAAACATGCCTAGGAAGGATGACCTATAGAAAATTAAACAGCAGGAGGATCTTCAAAAATGAACAAAAATGGGAAAGGGAAGGAAATACCAGAGAGAAGGAGAAGCTATCCGCTGCGTAAAGCCGTCGATGAGCACCGTACACCAACCGAGAGTGAGGACAGTGCGTCGGGCTCTGCCCAGTGGCGGATCCAGAAAATTAATAATTGTGGTGCACAAATTGATAATGAGGGTGCACATAAATTTTTTTTTGAATGTGACACTGGGTTCTAAAAAATTTACTATGAGGGGCTAGACACCAACTTTCTTCAAAAAAAGTTGAACGTTTCAATCTTTTCGGAGCTGTTTCTCACTCATCTGGCCACCGTTTTTGACGTACAAGTAGTCAAAATTCATTGCCTCGACGAGAGGAATCCAAATACGCTAATCATTTTGAAAAATAATGAGGGTGCAAGTGTCCCTCGGGTCCCCCTCTGTATCTGCCCCTGGCTCTGTCGAGGTGGGAGCACAGTAGAGAAGTTGAGAGATCGTCGGCGATAGCGGAGAAGGCCGCCAGGGCCAGGGGGAATGTCGCACGCGAGGAGGGAGAAATCGCGGAAACCCTAACAGGCGGAGAGGGAGGAGGAAAGTCGTAGACAGGCGCCAACGGGAAATAGCTTTCTAATCACGCATGGGGAGACACGACCGGAATAGATGTAAAGATCGTGCATAAATTGAAAATCCATTTAGTCACTGCACCTTTCAAATACCTGTTTGACGCAACTTTTCAGAAATCTCCAGCCCACAGCACCAAAAACGTGCAGCCAAACCGAGCATAAATTATAGTGCCATTCAATGTTTTGCTTTTTTTTTTTGGAAATAAAGATTATAATTTTGGTTAAAATAATATTCTATGTCATTAATTAATCATCAGTACTGATCATTTAATTTTCCTCCGGCGCTTAATCATATATAACGTTCCAACAAATCCCATAATTAATGTTCATTTTTCATGATGATTAATGCCAAGGATTTGAATTCAGTTCGGCAGTTCATTTAATTTTCCTCTGGCGCTTAATATTAATTATGCAAAATCATATAAATACATTGTTGTTTTATTGTTATTTATATCTTTACTATATTAAAAAAAAACATTATTCCGTGAAACCTTCAACTTTTTGTCTTTTTATTAGAAAACTTTCAATTTTTTTAATTTTTGTCTCTTTTTGTAGGCTTGAAAAAATATACTCTCAATAGCCTCTTTCTCTATCCGCATTGCTCGCCGTAGCTGCTTGAGCTCCATCGGGGTCGGGGGTAAAGCTTTTCGCCGTTGTTGTGGTAAAGAAAATCTTGCCGTCGGAATCTGTCTCCGCCGCTGCTGCCGTAAAGAGCTCGCCGTCGGATTCTGCCGCCGCCGCTGCCGCTCTAAGGAGCTTGCCATGGGGTTTTGTCGTCGTCACTGTCGGGTAGGGCTGTTTAGGTCAAGATTAGTCTCCGTCGTCCGTTGGTGTGATCAAGACTTTTTTCGCCTAACCCTAACACTAGCTTTGACTTTTGACGTTGAGTCTTGACTTTCTGTCGTTGAGTCACCCTCCCGCCTCTAAGCGTTGAGTCAACCCTCAACTTCCAAGCGTTGAGTCAGTTTTGGCGTTGAGTGCCGTTGGCATTGAGAGGACCTGTTGGCGTTGAGTCCTGTCACTTAGCGTTGAGTGCTGCCTTTTGGCGTTGAGTCAAGCCTTTTGGCGTTGAGTGCAACACATTTATCGTTGAGTGTATCCCTTTAGCATTGAGTCCTGCCTTTGGCGTTGAGTCAAATTCAAGGCGTTGAGTGGGGTGCTCCCAGCATCGACATCATTATGTCCAGCCTTTAGGGGTCGAGTGGACCTTATTTGGCATCGAGTGGCCTTGTTTGTCGTTGAGTGTTGCTGCTTGGCTTGAGTGCTGCTGTTTGACGCTGGGTGGACCGATTTTTGGTTCCCTGTGTCTGCTGTCATCATAATGATGAAAGGGGGTAATTTTTCGTCTCCGGTGCCGATGCTCAAGTTGGAAAAGTTCACTGCAACCGAGTTTAATGACTGGAAGCTAAATACCTAGTTTGGGATGAAGTATCTGAACGTGTTTTAAACCGTTCATGTTGAAACCGGAATCCGGCCTCTTGTGGAGTTCGACCCTTGGGGAAGGGGTGGTCTCGCGCCTACTTCGCACCTGCAAGAAAAACAACGAGAGAGGCAAGGAAAGACAGACCCAAGGGCTCGGCAGGGAGGTCCCACCACAAACCCGGAAGATCTCTGAGCGCTTCCCCTCCTTAGCCAAGAGCCGAGCTAAGGTACTCTCAGAGAACACTTGAGAATGAGAGTAAGGAGGCACTGAAAGCGTGTCCTCTGAGGTACCCCTTGGGTCTTATTTATAGATTTTCAGAATCTGAACTGCCAATAACCAAAAGAACTGACCTGGAAATACCAAAAAGCCCCTGGTTGGGTCTGCCAACAGCCAACCTCCGCTGTTCTGAATAGCTATGCGCAGTCCTACCTGGTCTGCCAACAGCGAGGCTCCGCTGCCCTGAGTAGCTATTCGCACCCATGGGGAGTCAGCTCGCCTCCGATTCCATCCGTGGGAGGCGGGCGCGACCCGGCTCTGGGGCTCGCCTACCATCACTGGGCGAGTGCGAGCCGATATGGGCGAGCTGCCGGCCTTTTGCCGGGCGGGTCGGCGGTCAGGTCGCATGCAGGGGGGATCAGCCGGCGGGTCGCCATCCTTGGGGCCAGCTCGCTCGCCGCGGGTTGCCGGCCCGCTCGCCTGAAGTGGGCGGGAGCGGGTCAGGCCTTCTGCCGCATAGCCTGTCTCGCCGCTCGGGTGCGGGTCGCGGGTCCAGGCCCGCTCAACCTCCCTGGCTGGGCCCGCTCGCCGGACACAGGGTTGTACACAATCCCCGCTCTTTTCGAGCTTGAATCAAGCTCGGAAAGAATCATCCAACCCGCGTGTTCGGCGAGCTCCTGTGCTGAGCTGGCAGGGAATCTTCTGGTGGGGGCCCACTGTTCTGCTATAAATACATACCGCTGACCCCTGTAGGAGGCCCCCCAAATCCCCTTATTTTCTCTGAGCAGACTTTTGTTCCTCGATGCCGGTCAGCGAAGAAGTGCGAGCTCGCCTGGCGGCAGCGGTCCTGCAGACTCAGGAGGAGGCCCTCGAGGCCGCCCCATGGCTAGTTCGCGGATCCTCCGGCCCCCTCTTCAGGCCGGCGAAGGGAAAGATCGTTAAGCGCTCTCTGGCGGGCGACTGCCCGGCCTCCAGCTCGGCGGCGGGTGCTGAGGTCGTCCCCGGGGTGCGTGGCCTTCCGCTGATTATCGCTATTCGTCTGACTCCCTGTTTTGCAGGTAATTCCCTGTGAGGAGGTGGAGAACCGGGGAGAGGATCGTCCCCCGCCTCCATCGCCTGAGAAGATCGCGAATTCCCCAGGTCCGGATCGCCCACCTCCGGAAACTCCCCGTCCGGCGGTCTCCCATGGGCTGGGGAAATCTCTTGAGACCCTCGAGGGAGGGAACTTTCAGGGTCGGCCGGGCTCTTCTCGCCCATCTATCGGTGCGGGCGATGTGCCAACCCCTGGTGAGCTGGTTTTTATTGTTGGGCTTCGTCTCTTGCTCGCTCCTTCTGACTCGCCTCGCTTGCAGGCTTCCACAGGGCCTCTCCCGAGACCGAGATGAGCGAAGGGTACTCGCCTCCGCCTGATGTGGACAGCGTTTCTGACTACCTGGGCGACCCGAACGACGCGGTCGCGATGAAGGGGCAGGTGACACGGCTGTTCCAGAAACACACACTGATGTTGAAGGAGATCATGAGGAGGGTTGACGAAGATAAGGCCGAGACTGAGGCCCGGCTCGCGGCCTTGGAGGGCCCTCGGCGTGAAGCGGAAGACGACGACGTCACCTCGCCGGGCGTGCATATAACGCGAGCCGAGGGGCATCTTAAGAGCGCCGTGGAGCAGGTCGGCCTGGCTCAGCGGGAGCTGGTTGCGGTTCGCGATTACCACGATCCCCGCGTGCCGCCTCGGGCGGGAACGAAGAGGCGGCACAGGTGGAAGTGGGTCGAGTACTGACCCAGTTGTTTGCCCCTCGCTCGCGTGATACCGCGGGGTTACCGTCATCTCGCATTTATCTTGTATTTGTATTTGTAATTGCTTGCGACTCTTTCAGCCCGCCTATGGGCCTAAATATTTTGTTGCTGAGATGTATTGAAATTATTGCGCTGCTTTTCTTTGGTTTTCTGTGCGCGGGTTAGGGGGAAAGGTCCATTCTTCTCTTCGCGCTGATCGGGGCGGGGGCGAGCCGAGGAGCTCGCTAGACGGGGAATCTCCCGTCTCGCGCGGCACGCCGTGCGGGTGCGGGTTGGGGTTGGTTCGCCCGCGCCGGTCTCCCGCGGTTGCAGCCGGGCGAGAACCGTGCCGGCTCGACCTTTGAGGTGTGCTCGCGCGCGGGAAGTCGAACCGTCGGATTAATTTTTGCTATCCGCACCCCATCTTTTGGCGGGAAGTTTCCCGCCCCTTCTCTTTTCCTATAAATAGGTCCTGCCGGCCCTTATTTCTCCACCGAATCCAAAACGTTTTCTCGCTTCCCTTTTTCTCGCGAAGAGCGATTCTAGCCTGCCTCCCGGCTTTTTCTCTCGCGTTCGGCGGCGAATCAATGGGGATGGGCGGAGGCGGCGGCGACGCGGACGGCCGAAGCAAATGCGCTTGGACCTTCTCCGAGCACGATTTCCCTCGCGCCGTCATCACAGAGCGCGAATACTTGGAAGCTCTAGGCGACCACATCCCGGCCGGGTTTTCTGCGAGGCGACCTGATGAGAGGGAGAAGATCAACGACCTATTTGGGGGTGAGCTCGCCATCCCTCTCGCTCACTTCGAGGTGGGCCTGCGACTTCCCCTGTGGCCCGAGGTGCGCCAGGTGCTCAAATACTTCGGGGTCGTCCTGGGCCAGATGACCCCGAACTCCATCGCCGTCATGATGGGGTTCGCCTGCTTCTTGCGAGAGGAGCGGGTGGAGTTCAGCCTCGCAGTATTCCGGAAGCTGTTCTCCTTCAGGGCGAACCGAGACGGGACGGCCTATTTCTCCAGCGCCCACCTCAAGGTGCGGGAGACCGTCAACAAGAGCCACAACTGGCTGAAGAAGTTCCTGTTCGTCAAGGGGGACTTCGGCAACGTGCCCTTCTCGCCGGTCCAGCTCAGCGAGGCGAGCTACCGGCCACCCAACCTAGGCGGCCATGAAGCCGACCTGTTCGCGTTCTTCGTCGGGAAGAACTTCGAGGTCGCGTTCCTGCGCCGCCACCTTGACGATCTCGCGGCTGTCCTGCCGGGGGGAGGTTTGCTACTCGTCTCCATTAGTCCTTACTTTCCCGCTCTTCTTTCATCTCACCTTCCCTTCTTCGCAGGCGAACGCGACATTCCCCTTCATCCTCCTTATGAAAGCGCCCGGATTCCCCCCGGGGTTCTCGCCCGCGCCCAGGCCGCGGATGCCGCCCAGCGCGACATCTCATCGGTCCCGGCCAAGAAGCGACCGGGCGGCGGGCAGTCAGCGCCTCCGCCGAAGTCGGCGAAGATCGCGGATCAACAACCATCCGCGGGCCAAAGAAAGGGTAAGGCCCCCGCGGTCTTGTCGACTGACCCCCCCTCGCCCCCGCTGGTTGTCTCGACCAGCGATTCTCCGGTCGGGGCGGCGGGCACCTCCGCGCCGCCGGGCGGGTCTGGAGCCGCTGCGGAGCCGGTGCCGAGAGGGCATCGGAACTTCGGCTACGGCGAGAGGTACTTGGACGAGCTCGGCGTCCCGCTCCTGGCTTGGGACAAGGAGTCGAATCGCGCAACGATCTCGACCCTGCTGCCGAGCTGGATGGAGCAGGATACAATCGGCGGGGAGGCGTACAACTTCTCCTTTGGGCTGTACTCGCGCGAAGACGCCGCCATATACGACAAGGAGGAGACGCGGGTGCTGATCCACGAGAGCTCGCGGGCCCAGCTGCGCGGCTTGGAGCTGGCTCATATGGTGGGGCGGCGCTGCACCCAGGTGGAGCGGAACGCCGCGTCCATCCAAAAGATGGCGGAGGAGAAGGAAGAGGCCCGGAAGCTCGCTCGGGAGGACGCGGATCTTCAGAGAGGGCGAGCCGCCGCCGCCGAGGAGACCCTCGCGCAATATCTGGGCGGGGTGGTACGCTCTCAACCGGAGCTAGTCTCTTCTTCTTGCGAACGCAGCTCATGATAATTCCTATTCCGTTTTTCAGGACGCGGCGACTGCGAGCCAGATGGGCGCCGAGATTGCCACCCTTCGCCAGGAGAAGGCGGCGCTGGAGGCCCGGGTACGCGAGCTGGAGGCCGCTGCCGCTGTCCCTCCACCAGGCAGCGGGGTCTGCCCGCGCGAGCACCTGTCCGACTATGACCTAGAGGTGCTAATGCAGAAGAACGCGGCCAGCGCAGCGAGATACACGATGCAGACGCTGAGGCGCGCGGATCTGCTCACGAGCGAGGCAGCGGGACTCTCGGCAAAAGACGTGGTGCCGGCGCTGTTCCTCCCCGTGCCGGAGCCCGGCGACAGAAGCTTCCAGCCGCTTTAGGGTTTCCATATCTTGCGTTTTTTGTAATTTGCCCTGTAGATGAACAGTGTAAAAAATCTGGTCTGAGTTGTATGCGCGAGTTGCGCTTATACTCTATATTTCCGTCTATTGTTCCTTTTACACTGTTCTTTTTACATTTCTCGCCTGTTTTGTTTTTCTAATGATGTCACTGCCGGATGGCGCGACCCGTCCCAGCGGCCCGGCTCTGACAAGGCGAGCTGGCTCGTCCATCGAGCGAGACGAGCTGGTTCGTCCGCCGAGCGAGGCGAGCTGGTTCATCCGCCGAACGAGGCGAGCTGGTTCGTCCGCCGAGCGAGGCGAGCCGGCTCGCTCCTCGGCCGCACGCTTAGTTTTCGGGGGACTCTCGCCCAGGCCTTTGCCTTTACTCGACCACCTCTCCCGGGGCTTGAGGGTGGGGCTATGCTAGACCCTCTCCTTCTTTTCTGGCTAACTCTTGCGATTCCGTCCTGCTGCGCACGCTTTCCGGGTAGTTCCCGGCCTTGCCGGCTAGGTGGGAGTCTGACAACGCGATTCGCTCTAGGTCGCAGGCCATTGCTTTCTGAGTCATTCCATCGAGTGTCATCCGGCCCTGCCAGCTAGGGGGGAACCTGGCAGCGGGATCTTCTCGAGGCTAGGGATGACACCGAGTGACTTCCGGCCCTGCCAGCTAGGTGAGAGCCTGGCAGCGGGATCTTCTCGGGGCCCAAACTCATTCTCCATCGAGTGACTTCCGGCCCTGCCAGCTAGGTGAGAGCCTGGCAGCGGGATCTTCTCGAGGCTAGGGGATGACACCGAGTGACTTCCGGCCCTGCCAGCTAGGTGAGAGCCTGGCAGCGGGATCTTCTCGGGGTCCAAACTCATTCTCCCTCGAGTGACTTCCGGCCCTGCCAGCTAGGTGAGAGCCTGGCAGCGGGATCTTCTCGAGGCTAGGGATGACACCGAGTGACTTCCGGCCCTGCCAGCTAGGTGAGAGCCTGGCAGCGGGATCTTCTCGGGGTCCGAACTCATTCTCCATCGAGTGACTTCCGGCCCTGCCAGCTAGGTGAGAGCCTGGCAGCGGGATCTTCTCGAGGCTAGGGATGACACCGAGTGACTTCCGGCCCTGCCAGCTAGGTGAGAGCTTGACAGCGGGATCTTCTCGGGGTCCGAACTCATTCTCCATCGAGTGACTTCCGGCCCTGCCAGCTAGGTGAGAGCCTGGCAGCGGGATCTTCTCGAGGCTAGGGGATGACATTGAGTGACTTCCGGCCCTGCCAGCTAGGTGAGAGCCTGGCAGCGGGATCTTCTCGGGGTCCAAACTCATTCTCCCTCGAGTGACTTCCGGCCCTGCCAGCTAGGTGAGAGCCTGGCAGCGGGATCTTCTCGAGGCTAGGGATGACACCGAGTGACTTCCGGCCCTGCCAGCTAGGTGAGAGCCTGGCAACGGGATCTTCTCGGGGTCCAAACTCATTCTCCCTCGAGTGACTTCCGGCCCTGCCAGCTAGGTGAGAGCCTGGCAGCGGGATCTTCTCGAGGCTAGGGATGACACCGAGTGACTTCCGGCCCTGCCAGCTAGGTGAGAGCCTGGCAGCGGGATCTTCTCGGGGTCCGAACTCATTCTCCCTCGAGTGACTTCCGGCCCTGCCAGCTAGGTGAGAGCCTGGCAGCGGGATCTTCTCGAGGCTAGGGATGACACCGAGTGACTTCCGGCCCTGCCAGCTAGGTGAGAGCCTGGCAGCGGGATCTTCTCGGGGTCCGAACTCATTCTCCATCGAGTGACTTCCGGCCCTGCCAGCTAGGTGAGAGCCTGGCAGCGGGATCTTCTCGAGGCTAGGGATGACACCGAGTGACTTCCGGCCCTGCCAGCTAGGTGAGAGCCTGGCAGCGGGATCTTCTCGGGGTCCAAACTCATTCCAACTCTCCAACCAAGCCTAGGTATGACAATCCTGGGGGGGAGGAAAAAGAAAAGCTTTATTATAATAAATCGTGTTGCTTACAGGAGATTAGGGAAAAAATCTCTTCAAGTCGTCTCCACTCCAGGTGAGACTCAGGGCCTCGCCCTCTACATTTTGGAGTCGATAGCCCCCCGACTTCAAAGCTTCCTTCACAATGAACGGCCCCTCCCAACTGGGGTTGAGTTTCCCCACGGACGCTGACCGCCCTGCCGCGTCCACCTTCTTCAGTATCAGGTCCCCTTCAGCGAACTGCTTGACCCTGACATGCTTGTCGAAGTATTTTGCCATCCTCCTTTTGACCTCTTCCTGCCGGATGGCCGAAAGGTCTCTCAACTCCTCCACCATGTCGAGGGAGAGCCTCAGTTCCTCCCCATTCTCGGCTTGCCATTCCTCCCGGCCTTCTCTGGCCGTCCCGACTCGTGGCGTTTGGACTTCAAATTCTATGGGGAGCACCGCCTCGCACCCATGGGAGAGCTTGAAGGGGGTCTCCCCCGTGGCCGTGTTGGGAGTGGTTCTAAGGGCCCAAAGGACGGCGGGGAGCTGCTCCACCCAACTCCCTCTCAAGTTTTCCACCTTCTTTTTGAGGAGATTGACAATGATTTTGTTCGCCGCCTCCACCTGCCCGTTGCTCCTGGGGTGGTGGACCGAGGCGAATCTGAGGTCGATCCCAAGCTGCTCGCAAAAGCTGGTGAACTCGGCGCTGGCGAACTGAGGCCCGTTGTCTGTGACGATGGCCTGGGGCAGCCCATGGCGACAGATGATCTCCCCCCAGACGAAGTTCCTGATTACCTGGGAGGTCACCTTTGCCAACGCCTTCACCTCCATCCACTTTGAGAAGTAGTCGATCATCACCAGGAGGAACCTTCTCTGGCCGCTAGCCTGGGGAAACGGCCCAACCAAATCCATCCCCCAGATTGCAAAGGGCCAGGGGGCCGTAATGCTCTTGAGTTGCTGGGCCGGCTGTAGCTGGAGGGGGGCAAATAGCTGGCACTTATGACATCTTTTTGCGAACTCCGCGGCGTCCCGTCCCAGGGTGGGCCAGAAATACCCCTGCCGGACTATCCTCCCCTCCAAGGTCCGACTCCCGGAATGACTCCCGCACTCCCCGGAGTGGACTTCTTCCAAGATCCTCTGCGTCTCGCCCTCGGTCACGCAGCGAGCCAGCATCCCGGAAAGGGTCTTTCTGTATAGTTGCCCGTCTTTGAGGAGGTAGTAGGCGGACTTGTGTCTCAGCTTCTTCTTGTCTACTCCCTCCGGATACTCTCCCGTGGAGAGGAAAACTATTACCGGGTCCATCCACGAGGGCTGCTGATCGATCTCCATGAGCTCCCCCTCTTCAATGGAGGGGCGGAACAGGTCGGTGATGGTGCCCCCCATCCGGGGGCCATGCTTCGCCAGTTGGTCGGCCTGTTCATTCTCCCCCCTTGGCACGTGTCGGATGGAGAAGGTCTGGAAGGTCCCTATGACCCCCTTCACTTTGGCCAAGTATAACTTCAAAGCGGGCTCCCTCGCTTCGAACTCCCCGTTGATCTGGGAAGCCACCACCATGGAGTCGGTCAGAACTTCCACATCCAGCACCCCCAGCTCCCTGGCCAGGCGCAGCCCCGCTATCACCGCTTCGTACTCGGCCTGGTTGTTGGTAATGGGGAAATGTACCACCACCGTCTGCTCAATCCGAGTCCCTTGGGGGCTCTCCAGGACCACTCCTATTCCGAGAGAATGCCTTCCTGAGGCTCCGTCCACCCTCACCTTCCAAGGAGCCGGGCAAGTGAGCTCCTCCTCCGCTACTTCCACTACGTAGTCGGCCAAGAAGTCGGCCATCGCCTGAGCCTTAATCGAGAGCCGTGGCACGAAGGAGACATCGAACTCGCTTAGCTCCACCGACCACTTGGCCAGCCGGCCTGAATGCTCCACCCCCTCGAAGACGTTGCGGAGGGGATGGTCGGTCACCACTCGGATCGAGTGCGCCTGGAAGTATGGTCGTAGCCTCCGAGCCGAGATGATCAGTGCGAACGCAAGCTTCTCCAAGATTGGATATCGGAGCTCGGCCTTCCTCAGGACTCGGCTGACATAATAAATAGGGAGCTGCCTCCTCCCCTCTTCTCGCACCAAGACGGAGCTCAAGGCCTCTGCCCCGACCCCGAGGTATAAGAACAAATCTTCACCCTCTTTCGGCCCCTGGAGCAGCGGAGCCCGTGTCAGCTGCGCCTTGAGGGCCTGGAACGCCTCCTCGCATTCCTTAGTCCACTCGAACCTCTGGCCCCTCCTCAGTGTTTTGAAGAAGGGGGAGCACTTCTCCCCTGCCCGAGAGAGGAAGCGGCTCAGTCCTGCTAGCTTCCCTGTCAACCGTTGGACCTCCTTTGCATTCCGTGGGGATCCCAGCTCCAGGATAGCCTTGACCTTGTCGGGATTCGGCTCGACTCCCGCGGGGGTGAGGAGATGCCCCAAGAACTTTCCCCGGCTAGCCCCGAAAACACACTTAAGGGGGTTCAGCCGCATCTTGTATCGGCGCAGGGTGGCGAACGTCTCCTCCAGGTCCCGGAGGTGGGAGTCCACGTCTCGGCTCTTGATCATGAGGTCGTCCACGTAGACCTCCAAGTTTCTCCCCCTTTGCTCCTTGAAGACCCTGTCCATCATTTTCTGGTAGGTGGCCCCGGCGTTCTTCAGCCCAAATGACATCATCTTGTAGCAGTAGCAGCCGTCCCCTGTGATGAATGAGACATCCTTTATGTCCGGGGGGTGCATCCTGATCTGATGGTAACCTGAAAATGCATCTAAAAAACTCATTACAGAAAAACCGACGGCTGAGTCAACCAGCGCGTCGATCCGAGGCAAGGGTAACAATCCTTAGGACAAGCTTTATTAAGAAGGGAAAAATCGATACACAAGCGCCAGCGGCCGTCTCCCTTTTTGACCATCACAACGTTCGAGACCCAGCCGGGGTATTGAATTTCGGACACGAAGCCCGCTTTGAGAAGTTTGGCCACCTCCTCCCTGATGGGTTCCGCTAGCTTGTCCGCCGTGGATCTCTTCTTCTGCTGGACGGGGCGTGTTCCCGGGTCCAGGTTGAGGCGGTGGCAGGCCACATCCGCGTCAACCCCCGGCATCTCCGCGGCGCTCCAGGCGAAGATGTCCACGTTCTTCTGGATGCACTCCAGCATCCTGCCCTGGTCCTCCGGGGTCAGCCCCCCGCTGACGCGGATCTTCTCCACCCTGCCCCCGCGGGTCAGCACCTCCAGCTCCACCACCTCCTCTGCGGCCTCCAGCCTGGACTGCTCCCCCCATCCTTCGGCGTCCCCTTCCCCCTGAGCGGGGACCTCTACCTCCATCTCCTCTGCCACGCCCCTTACTTCGACCACTTCCTCCAGACCCCCTCCTTCCGCCTTCTCTGCGCAGCCCTTCACCTCTGGCTCCACCTCTCCGGCTTCCTGCTCGTTCTCCTCCATCCTCCGTCCCATCTCCTCGGCCCCTTCCTGCCAAGAGATGGTGTTCACCGCGGTGACGTAGCATTCCCGTGCCACCTTAGGGTCTCCCCTAACCCTGACCTGCGCCCCCTCAGCGTTGAACTTCAAGCACTGATGGAAAGATGAGGGGACGCAGCGAAAGGCGCTGATCAGGGGCCTCCCGAAGATTGCGCTGTAGCTGCTGGGGGCGTCCACAATGACGAACTTGCAGTTTCGGGACTGCCCCCCCAGGGTGACATGGAGGCCGACTCCTCCCTCTACCTCCTTCCTTTCTCCCGAGAACCCGAACAAGGGCCCGTCCGAGGCTAGCACCCTCTTAGCTTCTACCTGCATCACGTCAAACGCCTTCTTGAAGACGACGTTCACGGAACTCCCATTGTCCACTAGGATCCGAGTGACCGTGAAGTTCTCGATGGCGGCCTTGATGACCAGCGCATCACAGAACGGATCCTCGTGGTCCGGCATATCACTTCTGGAGAAGGTGATCCTCTCCTCTGGCGGCGGGGTTTGGGACGTGGAGGCGACGCTCCGCCGATACATGGTGTGGAGACTTGCCTTGCGGGAAGCCTCGATCCCCACTCCCCCGTGGATCACTCCGATCGTTCCTCGGGTCCCCACATCCACCCGGTCTTCACAGCGATCCTCCTCCGTCCGAGGCAGGACCTCCTCGATCCTCACTTCCTGCCGCACCTCCTCCTGCTGCTGCTGCCGCCCCCTGTTCTCTCTCATCTCCAAGAATTCCGGGCACGTGGCCGTTGCGTGCCCCTCTTCCTGATGGAAGTCGCAGTAGGGCAGCTCCACCCTGAACTCCCTTCTCCTCCTCCTTATGACCCCTCTCCTTGCTCCCAGAGCTATGGCCATGGCCTCCTCCTGATCGGGGAGCCGCGGCCTCTGACCCTGCCTCCAGCCTGGGGGGTGGAACTGGTCCTGCCTCCCCTGATAATGACCTCTCCCGTAATATCCCCTCTGTGGCCCCTGCCCCTGCCACTCTGGTCTCCAGCCCAGCCTACGGTCGGGCTCCTGGCGCCCCCATCCCGGCTGCTGTCCTTGGAGCTGCCTCTGCTCCCTCTGCTCCCTCGGCCTGGGCTCCTCCCTCCTCTCTTCCTGTCTTCTTCCTCCCTTCGACTCCTTCTCCTCCTCAGTCGCCCACCTGGCCAACTTCCTCGCAAATTCTGGGTTCGACGCCTCCCCGTCGACCTCTCTCGCCGCCCTCTCCATCAGCTCCTCGTAGGAGAGAGGGGGAATCCTCTTCAGCTCCATGCGGAAGAAACCCTGCTGCAGGCCCAGGGTGAAGGCCATCATCAGACTGTGGCCCGACATCTCCTGGACCTGAGTGACCTCCTCCTGGAACCGATCGACGTAGCTTCCCAACGTCTCGTTCACCCCCTGCTTTATGTGGAACAGGGACTCGGACTCCTTCTTCCTCTTCTTTGCGGTGGTGAACCTCAACATGAACCCTCGGCGCAGGTCCTCGAAGCAATAGATGGAACTGGCCGGCAGCTGGTGGAACCATTCCCTCGCCTTATCCCGGAGGGTGATGGCGAAGAGACGGCACTTGAATCCGTCCGACATCTGACGGATGGAGACCACGTCCTCGAACCACTGGACGTGCTGAACCGGGTCTCCCTTCCCGGTGTAGTAGGTCATCTCGGGCTCTCTGAACCCGTCTGGTACTGGAGCTGAGGAGACCAGCTCGCTGAAGGGGCTGCCTCCCCCCACCTGGCGGGCCGGCGAGTCACGCGGACCTAGCTCGCCGAATCGGCCTCGGCCTGCCGAGCCGGGGAAGAGCTCGCGCCCCGAGAGCTCGCTCCCCCGACCTTCCTCGGCCACTTCCTTCCCGGCTCGCCTGCCCGGAGCGTCCTCGCCCAGAGAGGGGGCGGCCGCGATCTGGGCTGCCGGAGTCGAACACTCGGCCCGCACGCCGAGTGCGATCTTGACGAGATCCAGCACCTCGTTCCTGAAGTCTTCAAACATCCCCACTGTCGCGAGAGCTGGGTTGGGCGGCGAGTTCTGCCTGTCAGATCCTTGACCTCCCGTCATTGAGCTCGCCGAAGCTTTTCTGCACTGACCACTCTCCACGCTCACCGCACCAAGATGTTGAAACCGGAATCCGGCCTCTTGTGGAGTTCGACCCTTGGGGAAGGGGTGGTCTCGCGCCTACTTCGCACCTGCAAGAAAAACAACGAGAGAGGCAAGGAAAGACAGACCCAAGGGCTCGGCAGGGAGGTCCCACCACAAACCCGGAAGATCTCTGAGCGCTTCCCCTCCTTAGCCAAGAGCCGAGCTAAGGTACTCTCAGAGAACACTTGAGAATGAGAGTAAGGAGGCACTGAAAGCGTGTCCTCTGAGGTACCCCTTGGGTCTTATTTATAGATTTTCAGAATCTGAACTGCCAATAACCAAAAGAACTGACCTGGAAATACCAAAAAGCCCCTGGTTGGGTCTGCCAACAGCCAACCTCCGCTGTTCTGAATAGCTATGCGCAGTCCTACCTGGTCTGCCAACAGCGAGGCTCCGCTGCCCTGAGTAGCTATTCGCACCCATGGGGAGTCAGCTCGCCTCCGATTCCATCCGTGGGAGGCGGGCGCGACCCGGCTCTGGGGCTCGCCTACCATCACTGGGCGAGTGCGAGCCGATATGGGCGAGCTGCCGGCCTTTTGCCGGGCGGGTCGGCGGTCAGGTCGCATGCAGGGGGGATCAGCCGGCGGGTCGCCATCCTTGGGGCCAGCTCGCTCGCCGCGGGTTGCCGGCCCGCTCGCCTGAAGTGGGCGGGAGCGGGTCAGGCCTTCTGCCGCATAGCCTGTCTCGCCGCTCGGGTGCGGGTCGCGGGTCCAGGCCCGCTCAACCTCCCTGGCTGGGCCCGCTCGCCGGACACAGGGTTGTACAGTTCAGTCTGCTCGTGCTGATGTTATAGGGACCGATGACGAAGCTCATTGAGTTGCTGATGAAGACTTATGCAGGGATTACCTGCTGAACTGTTTGTCTTCTAGCCTGACCAAGACATACATAAAAATGAAGTTTGCTAAGGAGATATGGGAGGCTCTGGAGGAGCACTTCAGGCAGGAGGAGTACTTGTCAAAGACATACCTGGTGGACAAGTTTCACTCATTCACGTTCGACGAGTAGAAAGTCATTCTCCCTCGGGAATCTGTTTTTGAAAACTTAGTCGATTCATTGCATAGTGAGAATATCTCTCTGCCCGATAGTTTTATTGCGCGCACAATTGTGTATAAGTTGTCTTCCACGTTGTTCAGTTTCAAAACTGAAGTGTACCGCAAGAAGATGCAAGTTGGTCTAAATAACCTCAAACTTTTTATACGCATTGAGGATGAAAATCGGACAAGGCACGTCTTAAAAACTGTTAGCAAGCAGAAAGCTGCGGCTAACATGATTTCAAGTTCTAAATGCGCACCTCCTCCGAGAAAGACCAAACTTTCCCACAATAACACACAGATTGCAGGTCCTACTACAAAGATCGAAAAGTTTAAGGGCAAATGTTTCAACTGCAACAAGTGGGGACATAGTACATCTGACTGCAAACTTCCTAAAAGGGAAAGAACCAGAGCACTACAAGAAGGCAACCCGACCAATATGGTTAGCCTTGTTGTGCCTTCTGACTTTGTTGTCATGGTCGGAAATGCGAAGGCCAGCAATGAGTGGTTCCTGGATTCGGGAGCAACGCGCCACGTTTGCAACAATCCCAACTTGATGACAGGGCTTACTGCTGTAAGGGAATCTGTGATGGTGGCAAATGGCGAGACAACTGATGTTCTAAAGGTAGGGAATGCAACTCTACTGCTATCCTCAAGTAAGACTTTAACTTTAAAAAATGTTAAATTCATTCCTTCTTTAGCTGCTAACTTAGTGTCTATAAGTTTATTATGTGATGTTGATATGTCCTTTACTTTTTGTAGGGGTAGAGTAATACTGTTAGTTAACTCTCACTACTATGGATGCGCATACGTCCACAATATGATGTATCATCTGAGTCTAGCAAACGAATTAATTCAACAAGTTCTAATAAACTTAGTTAGATCTAAGACTATACACGAGAGACTAGGACACACAAACTATAGTAAAATGTTCCAAATAGCTAGAACTCACCAGATCACACAAGACACTAAAAAACAACTTGAGAAATGTGAAGTGTGTGCTCAGACTAAGATCACTAGGAAACCTTTTAGTGCGGTTACTAGGAGTACAATACCTCTAGAGCTTATACATTATAATATCTGCGACTTTAAAAGTTTTATCACTAGAGGAGGAAGGAAGTATATGATCACTTTCATAGAAGATTGCTCTAGATTTTGTCATATCTATCTTCTTAAAACTAAAGATGAAGCATTTGAAAAGTTGTCTTTTCAAAACCAAGGTAGAAAACCAACTAGACATGAAAATAAAGAAGTTTAGAAGTGTTAGAGGAGGAGAATACGTGTCCAGTGAGTTCAGATATTTTCTTGCCTCTCAAGGCATCATAGCAGAAATCACTGCTCCTTACTCACCCAATCGAATGATATAGACGAGAGAAAAAAATAGAACGTTAAGCAGAGATGTTGAATTCTATGTTCCTCACTGCTGGCATGTCTACTGCTTATTGGAGAGAAGTAGTGTTAACTGTAAATCACATTCTGAACAAAGTCCCTCATGCTAAATTAAAGGTTACACCCTACGATCTTTGGTTTAAGAGACCCTCGTCTTTAACTAGACTTATGACATGGGATTGCATAGCTTATGTCAGGGTCTCTGACCCTAGACGGTCTAAACTTGGATCTAGGACAATCACCTGTGTCCACTTAGGTTGTGCCGAAGATAATATTGCAGATGGATTCTTAGACCTGTCTAATAATATAATTATTAAATCTAGGGATGCTGTATTCTTTGAGGATAAGTTCCTTAAAGATAAGAACATGTCACTCCCAGGTATGCAAGCAACTATTATTGAGGAAGATCCTGAATCCGTACCGAGCACCTCTTTTTCCTTTCCAGTAGACAATAGTGTCCTAGAGTTTAGAAGGACTTCGGTGAGAGAGAGAACTCCCAAAACCTTCGGTAGTAATTTTGTCACTTACCACGCCAATGCTGATCCATCTACCTATAAGGAAGCGATGAGATCAAGAGATTCACTACTCTGAAAAGATGTCATTGATGAAAAGATGAACTCTCTACTTCAGAACAACACCTAGAAGTTAGTTGATAAGCCAAAATAGGCTAAAACAACATGATGTAAGTGGGTTCTGAAAAGAAGATAAATCCTGATGGTACCGTAGCTAAGTATAAAGCACGCCTGGTAGCTAAAGGTTTCACATAAGTTAGTGGGGTGGATTACATTGATCTATATTCACCAATGTGTCACTTAACAACCATTATGATACTCCTTGCTATTGCATCTATTGAGAACTTTATTGTTCATCAAATGAATGTTAAGACTATGTTCTTGAACGAAGATCTGACCAAAAAAATATACATGAGCCAACCTGAAGGTTTTATTGTAGACGGTCACTAAAGTAAGGTATGTAAATTAGTCAAGTCGTTATACGGACTAAAACTGATGCATGCTACTACTGTTGAAGCCAAATATGACCCCAACTGAAGTTCGAAGAAAAAGGGGTGCAGCCGAAACCTACTTCTCTCAAGTCTCACCCCTTGACTGGATTCTAAGGACCTAAGACTGACCCAAAAGCCTCAGCAGGGAGGTCCCACCTCACACCCGGAAGATCTCTGAGAGCTTCCCCTCCAAAGCCAAAGCTGGGCTAGGAGCTCCTCAGAAAGCACTGGAATTTAGGAGACAATGATAGCTTGCTTTCTAAGGAGCCCTTATGGGTCTATTTATAGCATTTTGCTGTCCTGAATTTACTGAAAAGCCCCTGGTTGGTCTGCCAATAGCCAAATCCCGCTGTCTCTCTGAGGGTACTGAAGTAATTTCTCCTGAGGGCAATTAGGACATTCTTCCAAAGACCCTGGGCCCCACTCGGCGAGAGCTGGTGCCGAGATCTTTCGGCCCAGGGCGTGGCGCGACCGTTCTCGCCCAACGCAAGCGAGAACTCTTCGGGACTGAAGCTTGGTTGGGCGAGAGCGCTTCCGCGCAGTCCGCGCTTGGCGCTCTCGGCCTACGGTTTCTCTTTCAACGATCCGGCGAGAACGTTTCCGAATTCTGTGGGCGAGATCCTCCTTAGGGCGGGACCACTTCGGCTAACCCTCCTGTGACCATTGTGCCTCCTTGTCTGGCTCAGCGAATATGAGGTTGTACACAATCCCCGCTCTTTTTGAGCTAGCGCCGCGCTCGAAAAGACATGTTCAACCCAAAATATTCGCTGAGCACGTGTCAACGTTAGGGAATCTTTCGGTGGGCCGTACGGCGCCTATAAATATGAGTGCCGATAGACGGTCATAACACTTCGCTCGAGTCGTCATTCTCCCCCTGAGCTCTCGCCCTCTCCCGCTATGCCTTCCAAGTGTGCCGACAAACCGCTTCCGCAGGACCGCATTAACGAGGCACAGGCGCGAGCTAGGGCTAACAGTGCCCTGGTCGCCCCATGGCTAGCGAGACAATCGTCAGTTGCGGAGCCTTCTCTGCCTAAGAAGAAGAAGAAGAAGGCGAAGGTGGTTCAGCGGGACCTATCCCGCGAGAACAGGAGCCCGCCCACCCCGACCCCTAGTCGCGCGGACGACACCTCGCCGCGGAAGGTGAGCTTGATATACCGATTAACAACCAGCTGCTCAATTGTTTAACTTGATACCTCTCGCAGGAGACGGTTCCTGACGCTGCCGCGTCCCCGCGAGAACCTTTGGATCCACCCTCTAGCCATCACGATCAACCACAGGTTCCCGAGGCGCCTCCTCCACCAGACCCGAACACCGCTGGTAAAGGTTCCTTTCTCGCCTTCAACTGGTATTTTTAAATGCTGACCCGATTCCTCGCAGCGTCGGTTTCCGCACCTCCAGATCTCGCCACCCGGGATTGTGGGGCGAGAACTGCGAATCAGTCTACCCATACGGTTGATTCCTTCCTACCGACGAGAGGAAAAAATGCCGAGCCCCCTGTGCCACCGCTAGACGCTAGCCCTCCCGCGGTTGAGGAGACCCACTCCCCCGCTCTCGACCAGGCCGGGATCACCATCCGCAAAGTTTACCCCCCGGCAAAGGAAAGCCGATCCACCTCCTCTTTGGAGCTGAGGGGGGGGGGGGGGGGGGGGGTGGGGCTGGGCCTTCTCGCCTGCCGTCGACCGGGGGGCCTCGTCACTCTGAAGGTATACGGCAATTTTATCGCTGCTATCCTTTAGCTTCCGCTAAAATGGGGATTCTTTTGACAGGGGACATGGACTCGCGGCCTGACGCTGAGGTAGAGGAAGAAGAAGTAGAAGAAGAAGAAGAAGAAAGAGAGGGAGAAGATGGCGAGAGCTCTCCCTTCCCTTCATCTGACGAGATGGAGAAGATCCTGACCGGCGCCGGGAGCGCGAAAAGACGGGGGAAGAAGGTCGCCGCCATTCTATCGAAGCTCATCCGGCGAGAACGGGCCCGCGACCTTGCGGCCAGAGAGTTTCGCCAGTCAGCGGAGAAGAGGCTGGAGTCCCTGGAGCGTGACTTCCTTATAGGCGAGATGGACCGGCCCGGGGGAGCTACCGCCGGGTCCTCACCTGAGAGATGCATTGAGAGAATCCGGGATCTATCTCGCCGGGTTGACCTGGGATGCAGCGTTCTGTCATCCTACTTCAACCCGCAGGCGCCCCCCCCCGGACCACGCTGCGGGACCGAGGCAAATGGCGTTGGGAGCAAGGGAAATGGCGCTGGGAGCCGTACTGAAGCGCGAGACCTCCCCTCCTCTTCCCCAGGCCTTCCCTTCTCTAATGTACCCTTATTTATTCGCTTGGAGTTGTAACTAATGTTCCCGCACTTTATTCGTTTATTATTTTATCGCGTTCCCGCTCAGCGAGAGCAATAGCTCTGTCTTTAATATTTTCGTATGCGTATGAATTATCTTCCCAGATCTTTGGGGTGGAGAGAGCCACCTTGCTTCCGCCTACCTTGCCGGCCGTATGACATTTCGCAACGTTTGCGCCAGTTGCTTAATCGGTCGCTGTCAGATTCGGGCGGGAAAAACGAAGCGCCGCTGACCTAGGACGCGCCGGCTGTACCCCCGCCGCCTTTCTGAAAACAGCCATCATTACCACGATTTTCTATAAATAGGAGGCTCATCTACCACATTCATTTCTCTGATTCCAGTCTCTCTCCTTTGTTGTTGTTCTCGCGGTCTCCGCAAAGCTCTCGCCTGTCTCTGTCTTCCACTTCCGTTCTCGCCCCGTTCTCGCTCTCGCCTTCTCCTCGTAGATCTCGCCTTCAAACCCTATTGCGATGCCGGGCGGTGGTGAAGGACGATCCAATTGCGCGGAAGCCTTCCAAAAGCATCTCTTCCCTTCCCGCACTCTCACTCTGAACGAGTTCAATCTGATCAAGACCCAGCACGTTCCCGCCGGCTTCATCGCGCGGCCCCCGGGCAGTCATGACAAAGTCAACACCGCAGGGAGGGGAGCTCGCCATCCCTATCGAACACTTTGAGGTGGGCTTCCGCCTTCCGCTGTGGCCTGAGATGCGGCAGGCTCTCCGGTACTACGGGGTGGTTCCCGCGCAGCTGAACCCTAACTCCGTGGCGATTCTCATGGCCTTCATATGCTATATGCGGTCGGAGAGGATTGAGTTTAGCTTGCAGATCTTCCGCAAGTTATTTACTTTCCGCGCGAAGGGAGGCGTGGTGTTCTTCTCTGGGCAACTGCTGAAAACGATCGGTCTCGCCAATAAGCACCATCACTGGGGCGAGAGGTTCGTCTACGTTTCCGGCGACTTCGGGAACGTACCCCTCGCCCCCATCCAATACGAGGATGCCGCCTATAAGCCTCCGTCCTTGGGCTCCCGCGAGAGCGCCCTCCTTGAGTTCTTCGGAACCAAGGATTTCGACGTCCTCTACCTCCGACGAGACGTCGATTCTCTTCCTCCTGTACTTCCGGGAGAAGGTAAGATCTCGCCTGTATTTGCCTTTTTCTTGCTTTTTCCAAAGTTGGAATTTATCGCTATTGTTTTCGCAGGAGAGCGCGAGATCCCTCTTCGCCAGCCTTTCGACGAGGCTCGCGCCAGAGAGAGCCAACCTCCTAAGGACCCGCTGGCTCTCGCAAAAGCCTCCACGCAAGCCTGCCGAAAAGAGCCGGGCCTTCCCCCCTCAAGCGGTGTCGTGAAGCGAAAACCAGGTGCTTCCGCACCCCAGCCAATCAAGAGGCCCAAGACCACGGATACCGAGAAGGGCAAGGCTGTTGTTGTACCGCCCGTCCAACCTCTCCCCGCCGGCCGCTCCTTCGAGGAGGTCCTGCAGGCAGTAAGCAGGATTGCGGCCACCAGGGGCGGCCCCGGGACTCCCGCCGAGAAACCTCGGACCCCTGGTGCCGCCGAGAGCGAGGGTGCCGCCGCCGGGACCTCCGGCCAACCCCTGTCTGACGAGGTGCCGCGGGGTCATCGTAACTTTGGTCTCGGCGTGAGGTGTCTGGACGCGGAGAACAAGCCACTGCTGCAATGGGACCCTGACGCCAACAAGGTCACGATCTCGTCCCTCTTGCCGAGCTGGGCGGAGCGAGACGAGGTCACCGGCGAAGCTTTCGCCTTAGGCTATGGCCTCTACAGCCGGGAGGACGCTAGCGTCTACGACAGGATGTCGACCCGGCTGTTGGCATACGACTCCACTCGCGCTTTAATGCGTGGGCTGGAGCTTGAGCACATGTGCGCCCGGCGGAGCATTACGATAGACCGCAACTTCCAAGACATGTTCAAGGCCAGGGACGATGCGGTGGCCCAGGCGGCCTCTCTGGCCAAGGAGCTGGCCGAGACCCAGCAACTGTTATCATCGCGCCAAGCGCAAGGGGTAAGCGAGACCTTTCATAATCACTTGTTCTCGCCATCCTAACCCTTCTCTTATGCTAACCTTCCGCTGTTCAGGATTCCGCTCAAGCTGCACTTCGCGAGGAGCTGTCTCAGGCCCGATATGACAACGTTTTCCTGCGAGAGCAGATCGCGCGCCTCGAGGCGAGTGCAGCCCCTCCACTGGACGAGAGATTGAAGAGCCAGTATTACTCGGCTTATGACATCGACAAGCTGCTCCAGGGGAACGCGCAAGCCACCGTAAAGTTGACGCTGGAGACGCTGCGCGACATCAACTGCTGGGACGGGAGGGGCAAAGACATCACCGCTCCACAACTTGTCCCATGGCTCTTCGAGCCCATTCCAAAGCCCCTGGGCGCCCCCGATACCCCTCCCTCGGATGTCTCAAAGTCCCCCACAGCGGGTGGCGAGACCTCCGGGGGGAGCTCCGGCAGAAGCTCCAGCGGGAGCTCCAGCGAGACTTCTGAGGGGTACAGTTTGTCCCCTTGAGGGTCCCCTTCTCGCTTCTGTTCTTCACCTCTCTGTAAAGCGCGAGACGCTATCATTTGTACCCATACATTGTATTATTAATGCAATTTTCTTTTTTGCGAACATTCTTGTTATTTGCGAATGTGTTTGATGTAATTGTCGTGGTTGAACGCTTTCGGCGTAGCTTCCGCCAAGGCCCTTGGCCTTCTTAGGAAATCCTTAGCGATGAATCAGCAAGAACCAGCGGTAACGGCCAGCCGGAAGCGTGACTCTCGAATCTTAGGACGGGACCGTCCCCTCTAGACTGCGCGAGTCCCCACTGGCCCATCGCATAACGATCTCGCCTGATTGCTCGAGAACACTGAGAGGAACCTTTTTGGCGAAAGCCTCCCCCCCCCTCGAGATCCCTTGACGGGGACTCTCTGCCGAGTTCTATCCCTGCCGAGATCTATCTCTGCTGAGAGATCTTATCTCTGCGCGAGATCTATCTCCTCCTTTTTCACTT